>JASEVX010000003.1:19581848-20181848 GCA_031761405.1 Serripes groenlandicus | reverse complement strand
TATATTTTCTCTAAGGATTCTTATGTCATCAAGATTTCGTCTTGTCTCCTTATAAATCTGTTGTACCGTGTACCTTGACATGCTGTATCTGTCATACCTTTGTACATAGTTGTATAGATATTGACAGAAACGGAAAGTGTTACCGTATTGATTTGTTGTGTAAAGTATTGCTGGTTCTGTTATCAATTTTCGTGCATGCATCACGTTTGGCAAAATGATAAAATGCTTATCATGAGTAATTTCCCAATTTTGGAACAATGTTTTGAACTTTATTCAATAACAATACAGTCGTTTTCCACATTTTTATTTAAATTAAGCAAGCAGGATATTGGCTTTATGTTGGAGTTCTATTGCTTTTGATGCAAATGAAACAATATTTCTAGAAAACACCGTCAAAAACGCACGGTTGTTGACTCCATTACACTCTAAACATCATGATTAAAGCGTAGCGGAGTAAAAAAAAACGTCGGTATCCGATGATGCAAAGGATTGTCGTATCCTACGAAAGAAAAAGAGGCCTCTGTCAATTTGTTGAACTCACTGATCTATACAGAAAGAATGCCATGTAACGTATGTGATGTATTCCACGTATCCAATGCAATTATATGAAGTAAGTATTCAGTGCTATAGAATAAATTTAAACGAAATATGTTAGTTAAATACTACTACTTGATGACACTCGTCATGGATTAGTACCATGGTCATACGTAACACGTTTCTTACGTTATAAAAACAGGGGCGTAGCTTTGCAATAATCAATGTGTAGGCTTTCTCGTGAGAAAATCAACATTGTGGACTCTGCGTAAAGTATCGACCCGGATCAGCCTAAGCATGCCACACAGGCCTACTCGGATAGACACTTTTCGCCTCCTGTGGATTTTCTGTTTCAGGAATAACTACTCTATACATCTACCACCGTAAGACGGAATGTGTCGGCCGGATCAGTCTGCGTGGACAGCGCAGGCTGATCTGGTCGATACATTACGCAGATGTCTATCGCCGCAGCTGCATTTGGGGGCATTTTGAGAAAAAATGTGTAGGCACGTGCCTACAGTGCCTAAAGGAAGCTACGCCCCTGAAAAAGTATCTGCAGAAGTTCTTTTGAATAAATCATATAAAAAGTACTCGCACTTTACAACAAAATGACGCATCTGTAGCAGACATCCGTTTAATTATGTATGACAAAAGGAGAAACTGCTCAATATTAGCTATTTCCCCCTTTGGCAAAACGTGTTTCAAATTAATTTGACAATTATCATACTGTTATTTAGGGAGATTCCTCATAGTCTTGTGTCGAGTAGTTTGCTGTATATGTGTTGTAGGTGTGAAAGGATAAGTAACCAGGCGAAGCATAATTGAACAGCTTAACTATCATATTTGTTGTCAGAAGTGAAATTCTGAAACATCTCCATCGAATTTACACATTGACGATGGCGCTGTACAAACAGAACATTTCTTCCCATCGCTTAAATAGGTTTTATACAGAGAATGGAAGAGTATTTTCTGACAATCTAATGTGACATATAATCACATTTCTTTGCACATTCTTGGATCATATTGCAGTTTCCTGTGGGAGATTGTGTCAGTATTTGACATTGACAAGCTACGTTTCTATAAATCTTTAACTCATCAGCTCGTATTCCGTTATTTAAAGGGAAGGTCTCGCGACTTCCTCATCAGATTTTTAAAAGAAGAAAAATAATTTCAATTATTCCTTTAAGTAAGAATTAAGCAAATGAATACCCTTTTTTTTGTAATCTATTTTAGAAATATTAGTCTGTATAATTACTGAAATGTGAAGAAATGTGAAGAAATGTGAAGCTATCAGGTTAGCCTGTAAGACAACCTTTTTCATTAGCTGACATGGAACAATTCGAGTATATCTTTTCTAGATGAAGCACATATGTTTTGTAATAGTAACCTTTACAACTAATCGCAGTTCGTTTCGCATAGTTCGTAAGACCGTTACTAAAGAGTAAGTGAGTTTTAACTCTTTCACTGTCGAATTTCTCAAAGTCTACAATGTTGAAAATTGGACAACTCCATGTTTCGCCCTACTGAAAATTGGGATAAATTTAAAGTCTAACTGGCAAACAATGCAGATTTCAGGAGAGACTGCTCGTTACGAGCTGTCTCACCTGATTCTGCATTGTTTGCAAAAGCCTTAACTGGTATCTGGCAGCGAGCGACAGGGTTGACCAATTTGAATTCAATAATGATGACACCATAAGAAAGAAAGAAAAGTGCTAAGCAAAACAAGGTGTAAAGTTGATAAAGTGAAGAACTCCATATTTCTTGGAGAAAATATTTAAATTAGTTTTTACGGTTAATTTGTATTTGCAACGCTTTAAATTTACTCCTGCGCGGTTCTATCATAAAACAAATTATATGAATACAGAGACATTAGTCGGTCTGATCTTTTGAGAATGTATTACAACTGCGTGCAATGAAGACTTGTGTGTGTCTGTGCATATATATACAGTCTCATTAGAGTTTTCACTGTCCGCATATATATATATTTAACCCTTACCCACATACAATAAATCTGCAGCAGACGATTTTGAAATTATCAAGTACAAAATATATAAAATCTTTTTAAATAATAGCATGATTATTGAATAGAGTTGAAAGCAGTGTGGAAAATGGAGAAATTCCTCATTATGAGCAATTTCCCCTTTTGTCACAATGATTTTCAAAGTCGTCTGCTGCAGACGCGTCAGAATGCGTCTGTATGTGGGAAAGAATTTAAAGACGTAAATGTATCTTCTGATTAAAACCTAGAAACGTATCCCAACTAGCTGTACGATTATATAAGTTTAAATGGTACCCAGCCGAAAGACGCAATATTAAGACTGCATGTCTCCAGACGCTGTTCAAATAAGCATATTATAACTATAGTAATAAGTTAATAACTCTTGGACCTGCTTGTAAGAAACGGCAACCTCAGTTGACATTATCAAACGTGATATGCCCATTTGGATTCAATCAAGATTTTGTTATTACTTTACTAAGACGTTAAAGTTCGCAAGTACAAAAATAACTGGATTTCATTTACCAATCATACATTCGAAGAAAGTGGCTTTACTGATGATTGGGTCCAACAGTGTTTGAAAAACAAATTGTTATTGATATCGAGAATGTTTTATGCGATCAATTTCGTCAACTGTGGTTAATTTAGTCTGTGTACCTCTAACAAATATGAAAGTCGTAAATGTATCAATTACAGAATATTTAAAATGAACTCAAATTTAAGGATTATTCAACTAAGCTCCCTAGGAACTTAACATAAACTTTTATTCGATAAAGAATCTGCAATAATCTCCCAATAGAAATCGGTCGATGGACAAGCATTGAACGACATTCCACAGTTTGCACAATCTGTAGAAATGAAATGAGCGATGAATATCACTATATATTGTATGATGTATGGTTATTCCAAGCAACTGTTAACATAAACAGATTCATTCCAGTTTTACTTCAAAGATTGATCGACATATATATTGTTGAATGTTACACGGATGTAAATGATAAACATTCACTAATTTTATACCAAAATCTAAAAACCACTTTAATGAATATTCCAACTTACAGAAATGCCGTTGCGAAATTACGCTTATCATCACATCAATTACTTATTGAAACTGGCAGACAAAGAACAATCAATAGAGAAGATAGGAAATGTACTCTAAATGACATTGAAGACGAGTGTTTGCCCTTTTTTCCAAAATCTAAGACAGATATATATAAAGAAAATGTATTTCTATGCTAAACTCATCAAATCTAAAAGTTTTTAAATGCCATTGGAATATACTATACTAAAGCCAACTACAAAGAAAAAGGTATACTTAATGTAGTAAATGGTTCCTGTTTATGTTGAGCTTATTGCTTAACATGTCAGGAAAACATAGCACTAAGCTCTTTATCCGAATATCTGCATACTTATATATATTCCTCTCATTTTAATCATTATTTCCGTCTTCTTGGGAAGTGCATTATTCATTCACAATAGTATTTTGTTAAACTGTATGTATATCTGGTTATTTTCGTATGCACGTGTAGATTGTAACTAGTTTGACGATGAACCATATGTGTTCAAGTCATATGAATAAACTTCTGTTCTGTTCTGATCTATATTTGAAGGCAAATACTTCACTGAAGGTAGCAGTTGACTTGTCCCATTTATTAATAAAATGCCTGCAAATGCATATTTATTATCTTAGTTAATCAACGAAATAAATGCGACATCTCTTAAAGTTTTATATTTAGTTTTAAAATATTTTAAAAACCACAAGGCTGAAATACCTGATAATTAAATATGTGTCTATATAATAATGCCACCTTTATTTAGCCCCTCTCCCTTCTTTTTTGTCAGCATAGGATAAATTTCAATTTTGTGTATGTATATTAATGAATGCGTTCGTACATATGCTCTTTATGAAATTATTTATATGCGTATTTAAGTATATATAGGTAATGATACATGGATATATATGTTACATGTACGGACAGTGTGTAAGTGTGTGCAGGTGTTGTGTGTGAAAGCCATGTAGTTGTGTTTATATTTTATTAAAATACTGTTGTTTTTATATCCTCGTATCACACAATATAAATGTGCTGAGTATATAAATAAACTCTAGATTAACGTCACGAAATCATATACATTCATGTCTGACATGTAGTTCACATTTCGTGGCACTTTAAATCCAATTTCTCATGCAGCTATTTAAGAGGGACGATTCCAATCCTATTTGACTGTACATAGCTTTCTTTATTTTTATTTTATATTATATCTAGTTGTAGATGAGGAAGGGGATTGGCAGTCAATCCTAGTGTATATAGCTATTTTTCTTGGGGATGGGGGACACTTATAATCTACTGTAGCTATGCCTGTTTAGGGGATGTCAACCCTAAATGACATGTTGCTATTTTCACGGACAGATATCAATCCTATTAGATGGCAATTTCGACCCTTAATGACATGTAGCTATATTTATGGAACGGTTTCAATCCTATGTCACGTATAACAATTTTTGGAGGGACAATTCCAATACAATTTGACTGTATATATGCTTTTTAGAGGGCGATGCAACCCTTAATAATATGAATCTATTATAATCCTATTTCACATGAAACAATTCTTTGACGGGGTGGGGAGTATACCAATTACATTTGATTGTAGCATTTTACGGATTTATCTGTTAAGTTAACCCTTTCCCACCTATAGCCGAATTTGAACGCATCTGCAGCAGACAACTTGCCAAAATGTTTTCAATTTTTTTAAGTAATTATATCTACACTTATAGAGTGTTTCCATATTTGTTACTAGACATGTTCAAAGTCGTCTTCTGCAGATTCGTTGTATGTTGGAACGGGTTAAGACTGGGTTGTTTCCTTAAGCATGGATTCGTCGAATTTTTCGAAAACAAACTTCATATTGTAATTGAGTGTCCACAGGGACTCTTTGAAGTTGCGATATTTACATTATTTATTGTGACAACGCCGTCGTTCACAAATTGTGCTTGCTGTTTTATAATAGGTACACCGACAGATGAGCCTTCCCACATACAACACATCTGTAGCAGACGACTTTGAAACGTATAGGCTAAAAAAGAAAAAATCTCTAAAAATGAAATAACTGAAATTACTGATAAGAGCAGAAAACATTTTGGCAAAAGGAGAAATTGCATATTATAAGCAATTTCTACTTTTGATACAATGTTTTCAAATGTTGTTTTCTGTTGATGCATCGAAATGTGTCTACAGAACATGGGTGGTATCTGGTATCTTGCGTTATTTCATGTTTCATCGCATTTTCTTTTATAAAAAAAAAAAGCTTCTTTACTGCAAATTCTCTCATTACCATTTGAGTAGGTCATGCGAAAAGAGATATTGTCCTCACTCGTTGCAACATCCCATAATGGTAAAGTCCGGTACAATTAGTTAAGTGTGCCGTTAACACGTTCACACATATGTATACAAGCACGTATATGTGTATGTATTTAGGTACATATCAACATGCATATGTATGAAATGAAATCTGAAAATGAAAATGTACATATGAACACTTGTATATTCCATATATTTTGTTGTAGTTTTATAGTGCATGCGTCCGTGCGTGCGTGCGTGCGTGCGTGCGTGCGTGCGTGCGTGCGACCATGCGTCAACTATTTGCTTCAAACGACTTTTCCTCCTTAAAAACTTGGCCAATTGGGATATACTTCAAAGGAAGCATCCTCTAAATGTCCTCACCAGATTTCCTTCAATTGTTGTGGATCCATGCATAATTCTGGTTTCCATGGCAACCATACGAAAAAGGCTTTAAAGTTTTTCTCCGACGAAACTGGTTGGCCGATTGTCAAATAATTTTGTAGAAATCTTCCTTGGGTGATATTCTTTCGGATTCCTGCAAGCCATGTTAATCGGTTGAAAAACATGAACTGTTTTGCCTATTATGGCTATAGTGAAAACTTAAAAAACTTCTCCGACGAAAGTGTTTGGCCGATTTTCAAATAATTTTGTAGAAATGTTCCTTGGGTGACTCTCTATCAGATTCAACCAAGCCATGTTGATTGGTCTTAAACAATGGCTGCCAGGGAGGCGGGGCTCTTAGCCTTATACAGGCTTTATTGAACACTTTAGAAAACTTCTCCCAAACTATTTGGCCGATTTTGAAATAATTCTGAAGACATGTTCCTTGGGTGACACTCTACGAGATTCCTTCAAGCCATGGTGATTGGTAAAAAAACATGGCCACCAGGGGCGGGGGTGTTGGGAGATTTATTGTTTGCCTAATGGCAGTGGAGCGATACTGGCCCTCTTGGTCCTTTTGTTTTGTGTATGTTTCACTGTTGTATGTTAAAACTTACCACATGGGTCTATGACCTTCTGGTTAAAAATGCATAAAACTTTCATTCGTTCACCGGTTCAAGAAACGGAGGGTGTCTGTCCAATGTTAGACCCGGGTAGAAACCATTATGGAGAACATGAGGTCATGAGGTTTTTAACAGTAAGGTGCTACAATGAGTTGAAATGCATGTGGGAAAAGGGTTAATAAAAAAAAAAAGTACTTTATTTAATAAATCGAATACTTCTATTCTGCACCTACAGAGTGCAAGATGGTCGCCTTAGTCTGATTTCCGTAACATAATATATTTAACCCGTTCCCGCCAGAATACAAGTCGCTTTCTTTCCCTGTTATGGTTGTTTCTTGACGGCTACATTTCTGTTCAATAATATATAAAGACTACAATATAGCCTAAATTGGTTGATTGTTTGGTCTTTTACACCACTTTCAAACACATTCGGTTATATAAAGGCGTATCCTGGGTATATTACCAGTACTACTGGTCCTTTTATCCTGAAACCAGCTATTCAGTCATTATGCTAACCCCAAAGTCCAGAGCGTCAATGACGGCAACCATCAATACCAATGTTACAGGGTTTGGTATGACACGGCCAGGGATTGAACCCGCAACCTCTCGCACCGAGGTGGCCGCTCTACCACTACACTGCCGAGGTTGTTTAATTTTCGCCTTAAGGAGAACAGTCTTTTAAATTATGCATTTTATAACAGGCCCCAAGAAAAGTTCAATCGATTTGCTGCGTTAACGTTCACTCAGTTATTATCGACCAGTGACGACTCGGAACAGCCTCAGCATCCCACACCGACCGTTTGATTAGTTTTACTTGGCCACAATTTGTTAGTACTAGCAGCCACGGGAATCTGAAACCGGACGTCCCGTGTTTGATCCCCGTTTGCGGCAAGACGGTCATGGAGGAGTGCCCTGAGACAAGGCACATTTTCCCTAGCCTAGTACTTGTTTGTTTAACCAGGGATCATGAATAAGTGAACTGTCGCAATGAAAAAATGTAAACGGCGTAAAACTCCAACAAAACATTCAAACAAACAAAAAAGAATGGCCATGATTTAAAACCGACCATGCATGCTCCGTGTTTTGCGATGTTTGGGTCCTATATCATATGCATATTGTGAAGACTCAAGCGAGCCTGTACTTCCACAAAGTCTCGCTGGAGCACATACACTGTCTGCATACGTGTACTATTATAGGTTATTGCATTTGTATGGGAAAATATTGTGTCGGACGAGTTCGGACAGAACTCCGCCGAAGGATTGATTCCCAACACAATAGCTTCCCATAATCGTGCAATAACCTTTTTATTGAATAATTTGAAATTTGCTATTTAAAAGTTGTCGTTTTGTTTGTTTGAAACGCTTCACTTAACGCTCGTTTTTAATTATTTAGATAAACAAACGTTAACGATCTATCGCGCAATTATACTGTCCTTCCGTTGGTAGCTAGGATCGTGAAAAATATAATTTACGAACCGCCATTGTTGTTCAGAAGACCTACCTTTAGAACAATTATTTGCACATTCATCCTAGCAGATATTCAAATCCCTCTTGTGTTCGTCATGTTTTATTGGGATACACTCATATAGATCGTCAATGACTATCAAAAACAACTAGAAATTTAGCGTATGGCAAAATGTGTACAGTCTACAAGTACCAATGTCATTGAAATCATGTCACAATATTACGTCAGAAATTACGTAGGGTACCTTATGTATTTACAGTTACACACGTGGCTAATGCTATAAATAGACTGCATTGGTTTGGTGTGTGTATGTATGTCTACCGATTTGTCACGTGTCTACTAAAACATTGTCAGCTGGTCTATAAATTCATAATTTTTAGGCTTGATGAGAGCGCCCTGTTACGTTACTGTATGGAAATATGGAGATCCATGAAAAAGATCTCATCGCAATATCATCGATGCGTGCACTATCGACTGATATTGCATCCTTTATTCAAATGGAAACAAAACGGAAAAATATCTAAGTATACAATAAAATACTAGATGTATTTGAGAAAATAAGGTGTGGTCCCACTACTTTTGCGCCGATCAAACTTCGATTAAAACTAAACTTGAAAGTCAAAGAGACCCTAAATTGCCTGGCGCACTTAAAATAACAAATTGATCAAGTTGTTTTTGTCATAAAATTCTAAACGTTCCGAAGGTCGTTTTCCATAGTGCGTTACACAAATGTCATCATCAAAGGCCCCAATGATAACATTGTCGCAACATAAATCTAAAGGGAAATGGAAAACTGCTGCAAACTTCGTTTGATCAAGACTGAAATTAATCAACTCTACGTACGTTTATAACATAAATTCAGATAATAGCATGGCGCGATGTCAAAAGAGATGGATAGCTAGTGTTTCTGATATGGGTTTAATTAAAAGTAAATAGCCCGCAGATGCGTTCCATAGATGTCTGCCCCCGTAGCAGATCATTTTGGCGAAAAACTGTTTGGAAAAAGAGACATTGTTCAATATAAAATTGTTCGGAACTTCCTTTGTTCCCAACATTGATAAATGTTACAAAATCGGTAATATTTTCTAGATACCAACTTAGTTATTAGGTTGCGATTTGTTATGATCCGTCCAAGGTTAAATAAACTGTACGAGGAAAATAAGTCATAGCATCGTCGATTTAACTTGCTTGTACGACCCATTTTGGCTCCTTTCCACCATGACGTCTCTTCTCCGTGATGTGTTTATCTGCCCCTGACTTTCTGTCCCCGATGGTTCATTTCTAAGGATTATATAATGATTGTTTTTACCTAAATTTCGGACAATCAGTCCCAAGTTTCTCTTTTTGCTAGATGTTTTAAAATAGTTTCTGAAACGAGGCATATCATGTATATGTGAGCAGCCTTTAGAGACTTTGGATCTTTTTGCCTGTTGCAGTTCGGCATAATCTAAACTAACATTGGCGTACAACTAGTTGAGATACACTTCTAGTGTTTTATAAGAAGATGCATTTTCGACTGTTTATATACATGTATATATGCGTACAGTGAAGACAGTGGTGAGACAAGCCCGCCAGAGACTTCACTGTTCGCCGAAGCAATATGATATCAAATTGTCTGTCGCGACTTGTGTCTTTGTAATCTCTAGTTCCATGTATTCTGACAGGACAGGTGTTTGTTTTCAGCGCAAAGAAGAAAAGGTTTTGAAAAGCGTAAATTCTAATGTATTTCTTTTCCTCAAGAAATACTGAGTTCCTCCCTATATTAACTGTACACCTTGATAACTTAATTCGTCTAGATTTGTTTTTCTTATCGTGTCATCTACCTTTTTCAAAATAATGAACATACAATTTATAGGGACTTTCTCACGAGTTTGGGTCTAGAAACTAAATAAGCGAATAGTTGCAAAGGTTACTATTGCAAAACATAGGTGCTGCATCTAGAATACATATTCTGAAATCGTTCAGTTCTTGCTTGATCGCGTGAATGATGATGATATTTGTTGCAGGAGTCAAGCGTGCTTTTGATAAAACCAAACGTTTACAGTCAGGAGCGACTAAAACTCTACCGTTGTTTACAGTTAACAATAGTGAGGCAAGTTCATATTGAACATAAAAAATTACTTAACTCGTGAATTGATTCATGATGTATTCTTTCAACCATGTCAGACCGCAGAATTATTTTACTACATGAGCGATGCTCCAAGAAAACCGAGCGTATTTTTTACAAGTTTGCTCGTCAAATGGCTATATAGCCGAGTACGAGGATAACACCCCAAGAGATCGAACGAACGGAAACACGACCCTAGCGTTATTTTTACACGTGAATATATAACGGGCGATGCCCAAAGAAAACTGACCCTAGTGTTCGTTTTAAACGTGAATATATAATGAGCGGTACTTCAGGAAAAGCGACCCTTGCGTAGGTTTTACACATGAATATATAGTATGCGACCTTAGCGTAATTTGCACAGGTGTTTATATAATGAGTGATGCTCTAGGAAAACCGACCCTATCGTATTTTGTACACGTGTATATATAATAAGCGATGCTCCAGGAAAACTGACGTTAGCGTAATTTGTACTCCAGGAAAACCGACATTATCTTAATTTGTACACGTGTATATATAATAAGCGATGCTCCAGGAAAACCGACAGTATCGTAATTTGTACACGTGTATATAAAATAAGTGATGCTCCAGGAAAACCGACATTATCGTAATTTGTACACGTGTATATATAATGAGTGATGATCCAGGAAAACCGACATTATCGTAATTTGTACACGTGTTTATATAATGAGTGATGCTCCAGGAAAACCGACATTATCGTAATTTGTACACGTGTATATATAATGAACGATGCTCCAGGAAAACCGACATTATCGTAATTTGTACACGTGTATATATAATGAGTGATGCTCCAGCGAACCGACATTATCGTAATTTGTACACGTGTTTATATAATGAGTGATGCTCCAGGAAAACCGACATTATCGTAATTTGTACTCGTGTTTATATAATGAGTGATGCTCCAGGAAAACCGACATTATCGTAATTTGTACACGTGTATATATAATGAACGGTGCTCCAGGAAAACCGACATTATCGTCATTTGTACACGTGTATATATAACGAGTGATGCTCCAGGAAAACCGACATTATCGAAATTTGTACACGTGTTTAAATAATGAGTGATGCTCCAGGAAAACCGACATTATCGTAATTTGTACACGTGAATATATAATGAGTGATGCTCCAGGAAAACCGACATTATCGTAATTTGTACACGTGTATATACATGTATAATGAACGATGCTCCAGGAAAACCGACATTATCTTAATTTGTACACGTGTATATATAATGAGTGATGCTCCAGGAAAACCGACATTATCGTAATTTGCACACGTGTATATATAATGAACGGTGCTCCAGGAAAACCGACATTATCGTAAATTGTACACGTGTTTATATAATGAGTGATGCTCCTGGAAAACCGACATTATCGTAATTTGTACACGTGTATATATAATGAGTGATGCTCCAGGGAAACCGACCCTAGTGTACTTTTTACACGTGAATATATAATGAACTGAGATCCAGCAAAACCAACTCTATTGTACTTTTTACACGTGAATATATAATGAACTGAGCTCCAGCAACACCAACCCTAGTGTACTTTTTACACGTGAATATATAATGAACTGAGATCCAGCAAAACCAACTCTATTGTACTTTTTACACGTGAATATATAATAAACTGAGCTCCAGCAAAACCAACCCTAGTGTACATTAAATGAGTGATACTCCAGGAAACCGACCCTAGCGCTATTTGTACACGTGTACATTGAATGAGTGTTTCTCTATGAAACCGACCCTAGCGCAATTTGTACACGTGTATATATATCAGAGGTGCTCCAGGAAACCGACCCTAGCGCAATTTGTACACGTGTACATTGAATAAGTGATGCTCCAGGAAACCGACCCTAGCGCAATTTGTACACATGTACATTGAACGAGTGTTGCTCCAGGAAACCGACCCTAGCGCTTTTGTAAACGTGTACATTGAATGAGTGTTGCTCCAGGAAACCGACCCTAGCGCTATTTGTACACGTGTACATTGAATGAGTGTTGCTCCAGGAAACCGACCCTAGCGCTTTTTGTACACGTGTACATTGAATGAGTGTTGCTCCAGGAAACCGACCCTAGCGCTATTTGTACACATGTACATTGAATGAGTGTTGCTCCAGGAAACCGACCCTAGCGCTATATGTACACGTGTACATTGAATGAGTGTTGCTCCAGGAAACCGACCCTAGCGCAATTTGTACACGTGTATATATATCAGAGGTGCTCCAGGAAAACCGACATAAACGTTTGTTACAGGTGTAAACATGTATCAGTGTACGCACCCATGCCATCAGAACCAAATAGGAAATGTAGTTTAAAAGTTTCTTCAAACCTTCTATGACTTATTATCAGTGCAGGTCAAATTCGTCTTGCATTAGTCGCTAAGGTTTTATGGTTGGTGTTCGTAGAGCACCGCCCATATGTTATTATAAGTTACTGAATCGATTTATTAATTAAATGACCTGTCAATAGTGTATCCCTGAAATTGTATTTTTTAAACAATCAGATTAAGCACGATCGATAAATACAATTTCATGAATCATTTAAATATAAGAAAATAACAATATCGTCGTTAAAGCGAACACCATTTTTTTCGGTTCTTTTCAAAATTCAATATTATGTATTACAACATGTAATGATTTTTACATTTACATCTCACCCGAAAGTGAACAAATCAATCCAAATACGGTTCATTGGTGTAGGAGACCATTTTGGCAAAACATTTGCTTAGAAAAAGAGACATTTCCCACAACAAGACGTTTTCTTGACACATATTGTCCCAATGTTTTTAACAATATTCAACAAGTGTTCTTTCATTTGTAGAGAGTTTCCATAGTTTCGCATAGACGTTTTCAAAGTCGTCTGCTGTGGATTTGTTATATGTGGGAATGGTTTAAATTTTAAAGTAAGCTTTATTTGAGCCATGCTTTACGAAAACCAACATTTGCGTTCTTAACAAATGTAGAGGCGGATCAGTTTGATGTTAATGTTCAGTGTATGTCAAAGGCTCCTTGAATGCTTCTTTGACTTATCAACGAACAGTGTAGGTAGATCCAGATCAGACTGCGCGGATATGCAGAGTGATCGTATTCTACATTGGTCGTGAATGCCCTTAAGTTGTTATTGTTCATATCATGGTTGTTTTTATCCCTTAATGTGACCTAAACCATGTTTCACCCGTCTGCAGCAGAAATTTTTTATAAACATTATTTTCAATTAAGTACAAAAAACTCAACGTCCGATTTTCCAAATGAGATATTTTTCCTTTGATAGCTTTCAATGTAGATAACTCTGAAAATATGAAATCATTAATGAATCAAAACAGACGTCAGGTTCAACATATTGTTTCAAAGGTATTACACCAATGATATAGATTGCCATAAGGAACGTATTACTATTCCTAAATGAGCCGTTCCACAAGAAATCCAACATTATGGTCACTGCGTAATGTATCGACCCAGATCAGCCTGCGCAGTGCGACACATTCCGTCTCATAGGGATAGAGGTATAGAGTAATGACTCCTGAAACAGAAAATCCACATGAGGCGAAAAATGTCTATCCGGGTAAGCCTGCGCAGCATGTTTAAACTGAGTCCACAATGTTCGTTTTCTCGCGGGATGGTTCAAATCATTGTTCACCATACAAACACATTACATAAAGGTTTGAAAGAAAGGCATTTGATGATTCTTGGTACGCACGGCATAAGATATACTTGAAAAAAAGATAATATTCTAGACCCCAGTAAAGCGTATTGACCGGATTCATTAAGGTAGCATAATACAGTTGAAAGCTGATTTTCTGTTTCC
Organism: Serripes groenlandicus; assembly: GCA_031761405.1. Taxonomy (NCBI): domain Eukaryota; kingdom Metazoa; phylum Mollusca; class Bivalvia; order Cardiida; family Cardiidae; genus Serripes; species Serripes groenlandicus. The sequence goes on along the minus strand of JASEVX010000003.1, from coordinate 20,167,579 downwards.
TGGGACACCCCAACTTTTATTTTCTCATTATTTCTCATAATATACATACTGGTTTGATAAAAAGAGTTTTCCCGTATCAAGGAGGACAGAAAGATCAATTTGACCCTTTATTCCAAAAATCACCCAACACAAACGCAGGGGGTTAGTGTAAAATTAAAGAGAGGCTAAATCTCTCAAAACAATAAGCAATCTGTGGGTGTAGTCAGAAATATCACGTTTCCAGCTCCTTTTAAAGCAATTTTGGACGCGAAAGCTGGTATTCAAATTTACCTCTAAATTCAAGCCTAGCTCTGCAACCAGTGTTGTCAAACCGAAAGGAGAAGTGGGTTCAACCGAAAAATTCAATCCCATGCTTAGAGCTTTCTTTTCTCATTTATAAACATCAAAATCAACAATTTACCCCAAAATGTACCCAAAACTTACTATTTGTCATTATGTCTCCCCCCTCCGGAGAAGACATATTGCTTTTGCCTGCGCCGTCTGTCTGTCTGTCTGTCCGTCTGTCTGTCTGTCCGTCTGTCTGTCTGTCCGTCTGTCTGTCTGTCCGTCTGTCTGTCTGTCTGTCTATCCGTCTGTCTGTCTGTCCGTCTGTCTGTCTGTACGTCCACATTTCTTGTCCGGCCTTTATCTCACAACCCCTATGCCACATTTCTATGAAACTTCACAGGAGTCATCGGTACAACTTTTAGTTGCGCATATTACGAGGGCGTTTAATTTGACCTACTTTTGAATGAGTTATTGCCCTTTTTTTTTAAATTGCCATTTCATTCTTGTCCGGCCTTTATCTCACAACCCCTTTGCCACATTTCTATGAAACTTCACAGGAATGATCGGTACAACGTCTAGCTGCGCATATTACGAGGGCGTTTAATTTGAGCTACTTTTGGATGAGTTATTGCCCTTTTTTAAAATTGTGTCCGTCTGTACGTCCACATTTCTTGTCCGGCCTTTATCTCACAACCCCTTTGCCACATTTCTATGAAACTTCACAGGAGTCATCGGTACAACGTCTAGTTGCACATATTACGAGGGCGTTTAATTTGACCTACTTTTGGATGAGTTATTGCCCTTTTTTTAAAATTGCCATTTCATTCTTGTCCGGTCTTCATCTCGCAACCCCTTTGCCACATTTCTATGAAACTTCACAGGAGTCATCGGTACAACGTCTTGTTGCGCATATGACGAGGGCGTTTAATTTGACCTACTTTTGGATGAGTTATTGCCCTTTTTTTAAAATTGCCATTTCATTCTTGTCCGGCCTTCATCTCACAACCCCTTTGCCACATTTCTATGAAACTTCACAGGAGTCATCGGTACAACGTCTAGTTGCGCATATTACGAGGGCGTTTAATTTGACCTAATTTTGGTTGAGTTATTGCCCTTTTTTTAAAATTGCCATTTCATTCTTGTCCGGCCTTCATCTCACAACCCCTTTGCCACATTTCTATGAAACTTCACAGGAGTCATCGGTACAATGTGTTGTTGCGCATATTACGAGGGCGTTTAATTTGACCTACTTTTGGATGAGTTATTGCCCTTTTTTTAAATTGCCATTTCATTCTTGTCCGGCCTTCATCTCACAATCCCTTGGCCACATTTCTATGAAACTTCACAGGAGTCATCGGTACAACGTCTAGTTGCGCATATTACGAGGGCGTTTAATTTGACCTACTTCTGTCTGTCTGTACGTCCACATTTCTTGTCCGGCCTTTATCTCACAACCCCTATGCCACATTTCTATGAAACTTCACAGGAGTCATCGGTACAACTTCTAGTTGCGCATATTACGAGGGCATTTAATTTGACCTACTTTTGGATGAGTAATTGCCCTTTTTTTAAAATTGCCATTTCATTCTTGTCCGGCCTTCATCTCACAACCCCTTTGCCACATTTCTATGAAACTTCTCAGGAGTCATCGGTACAATGTCTTGTTGCGCATATTACGAGGGCGTTTAATTTGACCTACTTTTGGATGAGTTATTGCCCTTTTTTAAAATAAATCACTAACTGACAAAATACAGTCAGCCAGACAAATACCCCTTGGGGGAGACATACGTTTTTCCCAAAAACAACCTCTAGTTTTTTCTATTTTTGACCCTGTCCAAAATCCGAGTATCACGAAAGCTAGTGTTATATGTCACCTAAATGGTATACAGGTATAATGGTCGCCATTATAGGGGGATCTATTTTGTTATCGGAAGTATTTCGAGGGCTTGTAACTAAAAACATATCTTGAAAACCCTGGTTTAGGGGCAATTTTGACCCTTCTGTAAACAATGAAAATTTAGGTGCCATTGCTCAGAACGAGCAATGGCACCTAAATTTCCATTGTTTACCAAGAAAAACGATTTAACGCTTATAAAGACTTTATGGCGAGGTGACTAACCTTGGTAAAAAATCTACCAATTTTAGTTACAACCCTTTCACGCCAAGCTCTCGATTTGCTGGATACCAACTAAGTTGTTAGGTTTGTTTGTTGTATTCCCTCTGAGATTAGTTGACATTAGTACGATGTACACGAGAAATAAGTCATAATATCATCGAGTGAACTAGCGGTATACGACCCAATTTGGCCCCTAGTCACCATGACGACTCTTCTCCGTGATGTGTTCATCTGCTCCTGATTGTATTTCCCCGATGGTTCATTTCTAAGGAATGTATGATTATGTGTGATTATTGTGCTTGGTTGTTTTCCCAAATTTTGGTCAATCCATTCCCAGTGTATCTCTCTCTCTAGATGTATTTTAATAGTTACGTGATATATATTCATAGATCTTCATTTCCAACTCTGTCGAACCCTTTGATGTTTAAAACAGTTCTCAGACAACAAGTTACAAATCTATGTAATATCAGTTCCATTGCATTCGTTGTTTCCAGCGTCTCTGATTCATATAGCAGCACATATTTTACATTTAAGAATTGGGATCTTCAGTTGTGTGTCCATTGAGAGGATCCTTTCTTTCTATACGTTACCTTACATAGTGAAGACTGCTCTGGGGTTGTTGTAATCTCGGTTTCTGTACCGTTATCGCATCCGTTACGTTGCAATATTTAACGTTGAAATATTGAGACAAGATTTGTTATTCCTGGATTTTAGGTCAGTGTCAGTTTTGTTTGAATGCTGACTAGCATTATGTAACTTCATAATTATATCGAATTCCCTGAAGTCTAAGTAATAGTTATAAGATAGGAAAATGGTGAATTGTGAAATATGCATTCGGTAATTTTTGAAGACAGACTGATTATATTATTTTAGGTACTGATGATCTATGTTAGTTTGAAATAATCCAGTTATTGCGGGAATCAGATTTTCTAAAGCGTGTCATATTTCTGACAAGCCTTTAGATGTTAACCACTCAATTATAAAATGCACGTTATGGATTTGAACGCATTATCAAAACAAATATCACAATCGAAAAAAAAAACTCTAAACACGTTTGTAGAAATTAGATAAAGGGGTTTGATTGATGTGATATTGATAATGATTACTAAAAATGAATTCAGCAAACTCGTAAAACAACTGCATTCTCTCGGGATAAAAAATACAATTCCAATTCCTAAATACGGACTCGCTGGCATGGGATTATACTTTCAGTCGAAATATGAACAGTTACACAAGAAATCATTGGAAATACTTTTTTTGCAAAAATCAATCCACAGCGGTTGAAATGTCGACACGTATTTGTACTTGAATCCGGAAGAGAAGTGACTCAATTCTTTCCTATTCCTGTTTAAACAGACACATTGGTGTCAATCTGTAAATCATATTGGAAAATTGTATTTTTTGGAACCTTTTAAAGTGTAAATATATGTTCGTAAATGATCAAAAACCGTGCAATGTAGTTTCACCTCGTTATTGATAGATACTCTTCGAATCATAAACCGTGCAATGTACTTTCACCTCGCTATTGGTAAATACACTTCGAATCATAAACCGTGCAATGTACTTTCACCCCCTATACACTTCGAATCATAAACCGTGCAATGTACTTTGAATCTCGCAAGTGATAGATACACTTCTAATCATAAACCGTGCAATGTACTTTCGATCTCGCTATTTATAGATACACTTCGAATCATAAATCGTGCAATGTACTTTCACCTTGCTATTGATAGATACACTTCGAATCATAAACCGTGCAATGTACTTTCGATCTCGCTATTTATAGATACACTTCGAATCATAAACCGTGCAATGTACTTTCACCTCGCTATCGATCGAGACACTTCGAATCATGAACCGTGCAATGTTCTTTCTCCTCGGATTTACAGATACACTTCATAAACCGTGAAATGCGTGCCATCAATATAGGTGTTGCGAGTTCGAACCCCAGTGGGGCAAACATTCTTTCCGACGTTTGACAAAAGTCAGTTAGACACGCGCCTTTCGTCTTCCGCAAAAGGGCTGACAGTCTATGTCGAAAAGCAGCCAGTTGCTTGAAGAGACTGTTGTGTGGAGTACTGGTGTGAGAAAGTCAGGAAACAGACCGTCTCCAAAGGGTAAAATTTGACTTAATCAATCATAATTTTCAGTTTATATTTTCTCTACGGATTCTAATGACATCAGAATTGTCTCTGGATTACATCTTCTCTCCGTATTACTCTTTTTTAGTAGGTCCCATGACATGCTGTCATATGTTATACGTCTTCCCATATATATTTACAGTTTGGCAGATAAATCTCGTGATGCATATTTCTACATTACATGGATATGTAATACTAGAATGCATTGCTATATCTATTTTTCTCAGTCAATTTGTTCACGACTTTGACATAATGGCATTCACTCCTTGACGAAATGTACCAGTTGTAATTTACCCAAGAAACGCCGTGATGTAACGGGACAGGTGTTGCTTGCGGCGTACAAGACCATGTAAATAAATAAACAACTTTTCCTAGGAAACGTTTCCTGCAGGAACAGAGGTCTTTTTGACAATTCATTCGATGCTCATCAACTATTACCGTGTTTATATATCTTTCAACCTAATTTGAGAAATACTACTATGATTGTTTGCTTAATAGCAGTTTAATGCCGTTTTCCACGAGTGTACCATTTACTCCACGTAACTTTTACTCGGGCAGCTGGCATATACCCAACATATATTTTGAGCTTAAATTTGGATATTACACCGAATAAGTGGTTTGCCGCTAATAATAATGATTAAAAAGGTTTTATTCGCTTTACACTAATTTTCACATGATTTCTTTGAAAAAACGATTCAAATAATCAAACAGTTGATACAGTTTTCGAATAGGAAGTTTTAATATAAAACAGTTGCTCAGCAAGAAATTGGTTGCTGTCAGCACAAAATTAAATAAGAAAGCTGATGTTGGCCAAAAACCTCGACAGTTTGATCATGCCCATTCAAAGTGTTTTACAGTACCTTGTAGTTCATTTAATTTCTTTTTTCCTTACGTATGGAAGTGCAATGCCATCGTATTTAACGTATTTCTAAGGTGCCCGCCCGGCAGAACTCTATATAAGGGGCGTTTTGCAAGTTCTAAAATCCGTATTTTACCTTATAACCCTATTGTGTGGTACTTAAAAGGATCGTCTCATTGAGACGATTTTTTTGAGTAGTCACAACATAGGGTTTGGTTTGGTGATAAAAGAGATATTGTGGGGAAAATAGCTGTATAGGCCTCCTTATCTGAACCTCTAAGTGGGGTTTTCATACTCGTACTCCATTTATTACTAAATAATCAGATAGTGTCTAAAACACGAATGCTGTAATTGATTGAAGTCGATAAATCTAACTGACTTAGATTTGCAGTGAAATTACAATCTCTGATTTCCGATACATCAGACAAATTTCGATAGACTGGATTTAATTTTCTTATTATTAGACAATTTGTCTGAACGGTTCCGAGCAAAACCATGAGCATAATGGGAGGCTTAACCCTTTCCAACATTCTACATATTGCCTGCAGACGACTATAATAACGATAGTGGGAACACGAGAAATTTGTCCATATTTAGTAATTTCTGTTTTCGTCAAAATGTATTCTCACGTCGTCTGCGACGGATACGTCTTCATGTGGGTAAGGTTTATATTAATATTATTTACCAGACGAAGAAACCTCAGACATGAAGGTCCATTCAGTGTGATTGCAGTTCACCTACTCGTGTGTTTACTGGCTTTCTCACACCTGTTCTCCACACAATATATTTTCAAAGCAACTGGCTGCTTTTCCAAATAGACTGTTAGCCAATTAGTGGTAGACGAGTGTCGCTTTATAAAGTGACTTTTGTCAAACGTCGGAAAGAATGTCGGCCGAGCTGTGGTTTAAACTCACAACCCCTTGATAGACAGCCCGCGTCGCTACCCGACTGAGCTACCGAACATTTCAGTTTAAAACCTCAGTTTATAATCCTTATCTCATATGCATATGTTAAACCTTTCCCACTTACAACAAACAATTTGCCGGACTTCGATAGCATAGATGCAACAATATAGAAACTAGGTGTAAATGAAAGTACAATAATTGAAATAGTTCATCTTGAGCATTTACCCCTTTAGCCACAGTGCTTACCGAAGTCGTCTGCTTCAGATGTTTTAAAATACGACTGCAAGTGGGAAAGGGGTTAATATAAGTCTAACACAAATTATACTTGATACAATGATAGTTAACCCTTTCCCTCATACGACAATTCTGCAGCAGACGACTTTGAACGTATGTTGTCAAAACATAGAAAATCTTCATAATTGAATAGATATCCTATGACAAAAAGTGAAAAACATTGTGGCAAAAGGAGAAATTGCACGTTTTGTGCAATTTCTTCTTTTGTCACTATGTTTTCGAAACGCCTTCTGCTGCAGAGGCGTCAGAAAGCGCCTATATGAGGGAAAGGGTTAAAAAAGAAATGTGTAATAAAACTAATAACAGAAAGCATATATCTGGTATATTGCCAACTTAACCGTATCCCTGTTGCAGGTGACTTTGAAAAGGAGTTGGCAAAAATGTAAAAAACTCTCCGTTAATGATTGTAAGATTCAGTTGAAAGATTGTGGCAAAAAGAGAAATTGCTCATTATGAACACTTTCTTCGTTTTCAAAAGTTTTCTGCTGATGAGGCGTCAGAAAGCGTATGTATGTTGGAAAGGGGTAAACCCATTCGAAGTGTCTCATCCAGTAAAATACACATTGGCTAATGTAAGCACCACTCAGTGTTTTCTCTACATATGTTCTATCTCATCAAATTACATCTGTTACACTACAGACAAACGGCGACTCATGTTTTATGAAAACGAGTTAAACTGTTCTTTGATACCTCTACATTCAGAAAAATGAGATTACAAAGATCTCGAGCAATATTTAATTGTTAATGATAACCATCAAAAGCTTTTCTTTTTTTTTTCATTATTTGATTACGAAAATATTTTTCGGCATTCCGCCTAAAAAAAGAAAGTATAGGTGACATTTTGTCAGCAAAAGCTGTCCATTGGAGATCCAATATCGGGTGCGAGCACCGTCTCAAGCTCTGGTGACGTCATACACTAGCACGCTCATTGAAAAAAGATGAATTATTCGTTAAACGGAGTAACACCACAGCGGACTCGGTTCCGGTTCTTTGTACCCTAATATAGTTCTTTCGTGAGCACTTCTCCTGCACTGTTTCATTGAGATGAGTAGTCAGGGAGGTTTATATTGTTGATTTACTTTCGGTTTCGATATCGAGGGCTTGGCGTGAAACAGTTGTATCTAAAAACCTATTTTGAAAACCCTGATTTAGGGGCAATTTTGACCCCCTTTGTAAACAATGCAAATTTATGTGTCATTGCTCAGAACGAGCAATGGCACCTAAATTTCCATTGTTTTACCAAGAAAAATTATTAACGCTTATAAAGACTTTATGGTGAGGTGATTGACCTTGGTGTAAAAAATACCAATTTTCGTTACAACCGTTTCACGCCAAGCCCTCGATATGCCTGTATTATTTATGTCCGATCATTTGTAACATTGCATGAGTATCTATGTTGTGCTCCCGGACGCCTAACCTGTAAGGGGAGATCAAGTTCAGAGAAGTCTTCACAATCTGTCATTATTACTGTGGATGTGTACAACTGCGAACAGCGAGAACATCATGCGAGAATGGCGTGACTTGGTTTTGTTCTAGTAGCCGCCTCGGTGGTGTAGTGATAGAGCGTCCGTCTCAGTGTTGTAGTGGTAGAGGGTCCGCCTCGGTGGTGTAGTGGTAGAGTAACCGCCACGGTGGTGTAGTGGTAGAGTAACCGCCTCGGTGGTGTAGTGGTAGAGTAACCGCCACGGTGGTGTAGTGGTAGAGTAACCGCCACGGTGGTGTAGTGGTAGAGTAACCGCCACGGTGGTGTAGTGGTAGAGCTTCCGCCTCGGTGGTGTAGTGGTAGAGTAACCGCCACGGTGGTGTAGTGGTAGATTAACCGCCTCGGTGGTGTAGTGGTAGAGCTTCCGCCTCGGGTGTGGGATGTCGCTGGTTCGATCCATAGTCGAGTCATACCAGATACTTTAAAAATGGTAGTAATGTCTTCCCTCCTAGGCGCTCAGGTATGCGGGGTTACATATAGGTAAATAAGCTACCTTGAGGCATTAGGGAAGATCGTGTTTCACTGTGTGAAAAAAATAATTGCATATTGAGTGCGATGTCTCATTCCACACACTGTTATCAAATTATTGTATATTTGTAAACAACTAATTTCATGTGACTTTATGAGTTAATATTATGTATATATTTTATGGTGACTTATAGGCCCAATGGGCCGGGTGTGGTAACATTTGTATAACATGTGTTATTCATGTATGTAAATTCACACAGGTCACGTTAATAAACAATTATCTTATCTTATCTTATCTTATCTTATTGTATAGGATCTGACATGAGTTCTCATTTCATATAAAGATTTATTAAACGAGTTTAAGAAAATTGTTTTTAAGCGAGCCTTTGTCGACCTTAATATCACGAGTTTAATAAAAACTTTATGAAATGACAACAAATGTCTGATTCTTTTTATCACCGGATGAAACACAAAATGAAAATCGGGTTTTCGCGGTCAGAAAATAGTCACAACATGTAATACTTAATAAACTGTTAACTAATCACAAAAATATATTTGTATGACCGATAATGGTCCATTTACCTCGTCCATCTATCGTGATGTTTGTCTTTACCGGATACACGGTATCAGCAATTTTGTAAACATTCGCGGATGAATACAAAAGGTAGTGATTCGGTCATGTTATATTACACACGTTACATATTAAGAAATACGTAATGGGTATATTAGATCGGATATGTTATTATGTATTGTTATGTGATAAATTAAAATATACGACCTACAAAATCTCTTACGCGATCTCTTTTTTTGTTTTAACAATATAAATTTATGCCAACTAATGATGCACAATTTTTGCGCAGATGAATATCCTGAAAATACCTAAATAATTGAAAGTATAAGTATAGGACATGATTGAAAACATTGTTGCAAAGGGGGACATTGCTACGTTATACATATTGTTTTCAGAAGTTGTCTACTAAAGATGCACAGCAGTGTGCCAGCATGTTGGAAAAGTGTCAATGTAATTTAGCGAAATAGAAACACTGGGGTCGAATGAACCTTTGGATAAGAATGCAATGTGCACGGTTATCTTGAAAAGTATTCAGGGGAGAGAACTGCATCAAGTCTAACACCCAATCATCGAACGAAGGTCAATACCCTCAGGTCTAACTCTTTCCAACATACAGACGCTTGTTGTCGCTTCTGCAGCAGAGAACATTTGAAACTATTATGACAAACGGAGACATTCGATTATCATGAGCATTTTCTCATTTTGCAACAATGGTTTCAACGCTTTTCAATTTTCGAATATGTATTTATTAAGATGTTCGTGCTATTATGTTTTCAAAATTATTGTATGTGGGAAAGGGTAAATATTCTATTCTAAGCGCGACGTATTGAATACAAATAGTCGGAAAATCATTACAAATTCAATTAACTCGAATCAGATTGTACCATTTCAATTCACAACATATTAACCTGTTCATGGGAAAAGGTGGCCTTGGTGCCTCCTCGTTTTAGTTTAAACATATTTATTCATTCAGTTGAAGCTACATGTATATACAAGTTTATGTTGGTATTGTTACAAAGTAGTAGATGAATGGATCAGAAAACAAGCAATATAAATTTACATTTCGTATGTAAATATAACCAAAAAGGAGAAGAATTAATATAAGCATATATTGCTTGTTTTCTGATCCATTCATCTACTACTTTGTAACAATGCCAACATAAACTTGTATAGACATTTGCCAATTAGAGTTAATGTTATAGATTTGATAATCATAGTGTTAACTGAAATATCAAAACGTTGAAAATTTGGTATATTATCTTGATTTGCTTTGTGTCACCTGGTCACCCCCACACCTAAAAAGGAAACGTAGTCCTCACTACAGATCGATGTAGATCAATAGTCAAATCTCTGACTGGCAGATATATAGTTCTGAACACGCTGGAACACAACAACATTGTCTTTAAATGACATATTTTCGTTGCCAAAAAGTAAATTGTCTACCAGTGTATGGCACGGGAGTTCATTGAAATACCTCCCACGTAAGTGGTGGTATCTTCGGCATGTAAGCAAGTAATGCGATGTTGTCTCTAGAGCCCCACATACACAAAGCGGAGATCGTATAATGTTTTTTCGGAAAAGGTCATAGTTCAGATTACTACAACCAAGTCGTAGTCGACAGTGATGAATTTGATCTAGTCTTTTACCAAAATTATATAGAGGCGTTTTAACTTCGCAAAAAGGGATATGAACGTGACCAGATGGGACTGCCTTTCTCCTGGGAAAAGGTGGCCTTGGTGCCTCCACGTTTTAGCTTCGCAAAAAAGGGTATGAACGTGACCAGATTGGACTGCCTTTCTCCTGGGAAAAGGTGGCCTCGGTGCCTCCACGTTTTAGCTTCGCAAAAATGGATATGAACGTGACCAGATGGGACTGCCTTTTAGGGTTTTTCAGATCGGAAATATTAATATGAGGCGTCCCGCGAGAAAACCAACATTATGGCCTCTGCGGAATGTATCGACCAGATCAGCCTGTGCAGTCCGCGCAGACTGATCCGGGCCGACACATTCCGTCTCAGGGGTATAGAGGTATAGAGAAATGATTCTTGAAACAGAAAATCCACAGGAGGCGAAAAGTGTCTGTCCGGATTAGCTTGCGCGGTACGCTTAGGCTGATCCGGGTCGATGCTTTACGCAGAGACCACAATGTTGGTTTTCTCGCGAGGCGGCTCAATTATCATGTTTCCTTTCTAACTGTATGCGGACGGTGAAAGCCTAAGCATGCAACACAGGCCTACCCGGGTAGACACCTTTCGCCTCCTGTGGATTTTTTGTTTCAGGAATCACTACTCTATCTATCCCCCCTTAGACGGAATGTGTCGGCCGGATCAGTCTGCGCGGAGAGCGCAGGCTGATCTGGTCGATACATTACGCAGATGTGTATCGCCGCACCTGAAAGTTCGTATGAGACTGACTACGTATGGAACATCGGATAAACAACTGTTGGAATAGGCTACAGGTCGGATGTTTCATGTTGTTGTCAACAAATAAGTTGACCAATTTGCGGTCACATATGAGCTTCGTCAAACGATTACCGACCTTTATTAACCTTTTCCGACATTCAACAATTCTGAAACACGTTCGAAACAACAATATGATAACTCTCTATATATGAATGTTTTGACTATTGAATAAAAGGATAAATTGCTCATTATTGTTGTCTTAATAAATCATAATTATAAAGGTGATTTGGCGTAAATCTAATACTAGTACAGCTTACTAAGCAGTTTTAAAATACATATTACCTCGTTTATGATAACAACGTTTACATCATCAATTGTTGACATCAGCAACGCGACGATTTTCTCACGAGAAGGCCTACACATTGATTATTGCCAAGCTACGCCCCTGGTATATTCCCGACTGTAGATTAAGAGGAACGAAAACAGTATGCTGTAAATGAAGAATGCGAAAATCACTCGTTACGGTATATTTGTTTCTAAAAGTATAGTTTTCAGGGGCAATAATCAATGTGTAGGCCGTCTCGTGAGAAAATCAACATTGTGGACTCTGCGTAAAGTATCGACCCGGATCAGCCTAAGCATGCAACACAGGCCTACCCGGGTAGACACCTTTCGCCTCCTGTGGATTTTCTGTTTCAGGAATCACTACTCTATCTATCCCCCCCTTAGACGGAATGTGTCGGCCGGATCAGTCTGCGCGGACAGCGCAGGCTGATCTGGTCGATACATTACGCAGATGTGTATCGCCGCACCTGCATTTTGGGGCCTTTTTAGAAAAAATGTGTAGGCACGTGCCTACAGTGCCTAAAGGGAGCTATGCCCCTGGTTTTCATATAATAAAACAGTTATTGACTTCGTGAGAGGTAGATACCAGATGTATTAAACCCTTACACAAGTTCACACGGCTCGGGGGGGGGGGGGGGGGGGGGGGGATATACCTTTTCTCCGAGTTGATCAATCCTGATATCAACCTCTCCCAAAATCAATAAGTGGCGCATGTCAACATCATCGATATTCATCAATCTGTACCCGCATCGAGTATGTGGAGAGATCCTCAATGTTGGTACCAACTCCTACCGAAATGAAACCTGGAAAGTTTGTATCACGAGGATGAAGGCTCTCGCAGGCGGCTTGTTATCAAATTCGCAGGTAGTCACGAATATCTCAAAAGGCTTGGTGTTGATGCGATTTTGTTCGATTCATAATTTTCCGCATTAATACTCATTGGATGAATTCCACAGAGATTGCATGCTATTTGATCCACGTAGGCCCTCTTTATATTATCCGCTCGGTTACTTTCTATTGGAAAGACCTGTGCATTTTGAATGCACATTAATGAAATTGCAAAACCCTCCGGGATATCCAAACAATAACAAACATTGACATGCTCAATGATAATTACTGTTAAAGTATCATAATATGATAGGAAACGCGAGGTATAAAGGAGTATGATTGAATGGCTATTTTACCAATGTCTAAAACCAACGAATCGAAATAATGACGCAGAGAAATAATCTGCAAATGAGCGTGCTATTCGAAAACCTATTTTTGCGACTTTGCGACCAGTGAAGATCCAAATCAGTTAACGCAGTCTGATCTGGTTCTGCGCTAATAACTTCTGCATAGCAAATATCCATACATGTGTATGCTTTGGCATGGAGCTGGAGGCAGGTTTTCGCAAAGCAAATAAGACAAAGCCTTGAATAATTCTAAACCCCAAATGTCCGCACAAAGAATACTTAAATTCATTTAAGAGGAATATGTTAACCTATTCGGAAATTAAATTGCTTGAGTTATAAATATCGTTCGTAAACATGTGTGGGCAACATTGATCAAGATTAACATGCAAGTGCATGCATTCTTGTCTTATTCCATAAAAATGGACGTTTCTTTATTGATGTTTTGTTCTTAAAACGGGAGTAAAATTAAAGAAGCTGTAAATTAAAACTCAAACTTAATAAAATAATATTAGTAGGATATAAGATTAATACTTTGATATGATCCCATTCTTAGGAAAAGGTACCAGCTTGCTTTTGTGACCAGTGTGGATTCAAATCACCCTGTGCATCCTCACAGTCTAATCAGGATCTACACTGTTCACATTTTACTGATATAAGGTTGTTGGAAGCATGTGTAGATTATAACAAAAGACGGAGAAGATGTACATGCTGATCTGAACCTACAGTGACATGAATATCAACGTGCAAGGACTGGCTCTTGTATCTGATCTGAACCTACAGTGACAGGAATATCAACGTGCAAGGACTGGCTCTTGTATCTGATCTGAACCTACAGTGACAGGAATATCAACGTGCAAGGACTGGCTCATAGTATCTAATCTGAACCTACATTGACAGGAATATCAACGTGCAAGGACTGCGCTGTATCTGATCTGAACCTACAGTGACAGAAATACCAACGTGCAAGGCCTGGCTCATAGTATCTGATCTGAACCTACAGTGACAGGAATACCAACGTGCAATGACTGGCTCATAGTATCTGATCTGAATCTACAGTGACAGGAATACCAACGTGCAAGGACTGGCTCATAGTATCTGATCGGAACCTACAGTGACAGGAATACCAACGTGCAAGGACTGGCTCATAGTATCTGATCTGAACCGACAGTGACAGGAATACCAACGTGCAAGGACTGGCTCATAGTATCTGATCTGAACCTACAGTGACAGGAATACCAACGTACAAGGACTGGCTCATAGTATCTCATATGAACCTACAGTGACAGGAATACCAACGTACAAGGACTGGCTCATAGTATCTGATCGGAACCCACCGTGACAGGAATACCAACGTGCAAGGACTGGCTCATAGTATCTGATCTGAACCGACAGTGACAGGAATACCAACGTGCAAGGACTGGCTCATAGTATCTGATCTGAACCTACAGTGACAGAAATACCAACGGGCAATGACTGGCTCATAGTATCTCATCTGAACCTACAGTGACAGGAATACCAACGTGCAAGGACTGGCTCATAGTATCTGATCGGAACCCACCGTGACAGGAATACCAACGTGCAAGGACTGGCTCATAGTATCTGATCTGAACCGACAGTGACAGGAATACCAACGTGCAAGGACTGGCTCATAGTATCTGATCTGAACCTACAGTGACAGGAATACCAACGTACAAGGACTGGCTCATAGTATCTGATCTGAACCTATAGTTACAGGAATACCAACGTGCAAGGACTGGCTCATAGTATCTGATCTGAACCTATAGTTACAGGAATACCAACGTACAAGGACTGGCTCATAGTATCTCATCTGAACCTACAGTGACAGGAATACCAACGTGCAAGGACTGGCTCATAGTATTTGATTCATTTACAGATTTATTTTATATGAAGCTCTACCTGCCTCGGCGGTGTAGTGTTAGAGCGTCCACCTCGGACGGGAGGTCGCGCGTTCGATCCCGACCGGGTCATACCAAAGATTTAAAAACAAATAGTAGTAATGGCTGCCCTGCTTATCGCTCAGGGTTTCAGGGTTAGCATTACGACTGACTGGCTGGTGTCAGGATAAATGGACCAGTAGTAGTGGTAACTTACCAAAGGAAACGTCGTGATATAACTGTACAATTGTTGAAAGCGACGTTAAGCACCAAACAATCAATCAATCAATGTGAAGCACTAACGTATTCAACCCTTCTACTGGTGAAATCATTCGAACTAGTTCCGAGCCTATACGGTACGTAGATACACTAAGACCGCAAATCATTAACATTTTCCCTCCTTCAGACGCTTTTTGACGCCTCTGCGGCAAGCGACTTTTGAAAACATTGTGACAAAAGGGGAAATTTGTCATAAATAGCAATTTCTCCTTTTGCCACAATGTTTTCAACTTTATTCAATACGTATTCTTTCATTGATAGATAGATTGTGTAAATAAATATCTTGCTGCAGATGTGTTGTATGTGGGGAAAGTGTTAAACTCAGATAGTTAAACTGACCACGTGTCATGAACAGAACCCAGGTCAAGACTATTGGGGTCATACTTATAATTATTCCGACGACATAGGCCTACTTGTTATTCGAAATTAGACTTTTTACCACATACAGACGCATCTTGATGTATTTGCTGCAAACGACATTGGAAAACATTGTGGTAAAAGGGAAAATTGCTCATAATGACTAATTTCTTCTTTTTCCACAATATTTCCAATATCATTTAATTACAATACTTTACAATATTTATAGAGGTTTTCTACAATTTTGCTAAGATGTGTTCAAATAAGTTTTCTGCAGATTCGTTGTATGTGGGAAAGAGTTAAACACGTCTCAGATACTTAACCTGATCATATGTCATGAACATAACTCAGAGGTCAAGAGTATAGACGACATTTCTTTTTTCCAAATACAACTTTTCACAACATACAAACACATTTTGACGCATATGCAGCAGACGACAGAATTAAAACTTTATTGCGTGGGTGCCTCAGCACCAGTGCATATATTGGTTGTGAAAAAACTGTTACTGGGGCAATGGGCTTGCGCATGTGCCGTGTTAATCGTATTGATCGCGCATGCGCCGTAATTTACTGTCAGCTATCGGATATTTCCGTAGCAGTTCGTCACTAGACTGGTTCTCGTTCGAATTTGTATGCGAGTAGTTTTTTTTATAATTAAAATGTAAATTAAACCATAGTTTAACGTGTACCGGCGTTAAGCCGTCGCGGGTCACCCATCCAGGTACTAACCGCGATGAACGTTACTTAACTTCACGAACAGGTCAACCGCTCTACCAACGTCGCTATGAAAGCCGGCTTCCACAGCAAGGCTGTAGAAGTGATATTTATACCCGTTCCCGTTACATTTCTCCCTCTTTTCTCTTGACTTCGACCCGAAGTCACACAACTGAACACAAGCAGTATACCAGAGCGGGGTCTATGTAACATCACTGGGAACCACCGGGGTTTTAATAACAGGAAAATGGGAATATTTTCATAAATGCGAAGTTATTGTGCTAAATTTTGCGATTTTGAGAATATATTAAGGGGGAAAAAAACGACGCGCATGCGCAGACAAATGTTTACACTAATTTTGGGAGATCGAGGTCAACACGTTGGGGAAAGGTATTTTTGTTTTCGTTTTACGTATTTAACTAAAAAACTATTGTTATCATATAATTATACCATATATATTTAAAAGCGGGTTTCGTGTTTTTCGAATCAAACAGTATTTCTTTAGCCATAAAATGCTGATTCCCGCGCTAACAACGAACTGCTGCATCTTGCAGCAATTCTTGTTTCTACATTATTTTTATGAAACGGGAATTTGTTCGGGGGTTCGTTTTGTTTGGGGCCGGTGGAGTGGTCGTTTCGGGGGTGCAATTTCCTCCATTTCCGCAATCATTGCTAAAAGACGACTGATGATGAATCTTTAAGAACCATCTGAATAGCATGTAGTATATAATGTTAGTGATAGGTTACTAGTTGTTCCCCTTTTAGCATGCACGTATCAATCCTATATCAATAAAAAACAGTCTAAATGAAAATGATTGTTATAATCGACAGAAAGCCTTCAATCAAATCTGTGAAATGATTTCTACAATTACATCGATTTCTATTACATTGTATTCAACCCATTTTTCTGTTACAGATGCTATTTGACAGCCGTTTTAACCCTTTCCTACATACAATAAACTGCAGCATACGATTTTGAAAACTTAAAGGCAAAACAATGTAGAATTTCTAAAAAGCTAATATATTCTAATTGAAAACAACAAAGGAGACATTGCATATGGTGATCATTTTCTTTCTATACAACTATATTTTTCTAAATGCGTAGACGCAAGTGCGAACAGATTAAAGCATGGTGTGAAATTGATACTTCTCTATCGAATCATAGAATACAACAAGTTACAATTACCGTTACTTAGTAACAAATTATTGCTATGAAACTGGATCAGAAATCAGCTTATGTTTAATAGTTTTTCCCCAGAAATACCATTCTTATCTCTTTCAGCGCCAAAGGTAATATTGAGGTTTTTACAAACAATACAGATTCAGGCGAGTCAGCTCGTGACGAGCTGCCTCACCTGAAATCAGCATTGTTTGCGTTTTAATAATAAAATTATTTCAAAATTCTTATTACATGAAAAATGGAATCGGCCGATTTTGAACATGGAAAAGTCCACTTTAAACAATTTGGCGCTGAAAGAGTTAAAGAACATTTTACTGGGCACAAGGTCGATACTGTTAGAGAATGGTCTGAAATAGATTCAGCACCGCTGTCCGCCATCAGAATTCCGCTATCTGTCTAATCTATTTAGGCTTACACACATTTAGTATTTATAATCTTTATTTACTCCGATTCAGAAGAGTTCATACATGTTATACAACAAGAAAAGATAAACACTGTGTGCTACAATTACATGAACAACTGAGAGAGAGAGAGAGGGGAGAGAGAGAGGGAGAGAGAGAGAGAGAGAGAGAGAGAGAGAGAGAGAGAGAGAGAGAGAGAGAGAGAGAGAGAGAGAGAGAGAGAGAGAGAGAGAGAGAGAGAGAGAGAGAGAGAGAGAGAGAGAACGATAGAGAGAGAAATATATAGAGATATATATATAGAGAGAGATAGAGAGAGAGGGGGGGACACATCACATGAGAATTACACTTAGACCTTCTAGGGAAGATGTTGCCGACATTAAATAGCTCTCGAAAGACAATCAGTCATAGTTATGATAATGTATCTAGTCTCACAATACGCGATCGGAATACTGGACTTCATTCTAATAGGACAAAATACTTCCTGACACACAGATACCGAACAGAATAGTTCATGAGCCCGTTCATGTAAAAGGGAAAAATTAAAGTTATGAACAGTATAGCTCCAGATCAGCGCAGTCTGATCATGATTAACACTGTTCACATTTACAAACATAATCTTGTTTGAATCTTCTGTGAAGTTGTGTAAGTTATATTCTGATAAGATGGTGTAAACACTGATCTGAGCTACGCTTATCGGAAATACAAAACGTTTGCCTTTTCGCACTGTCGAGCTCATGTCATGCAATCACATCACAGAAAGAAGTATCTAATCTGTTGGATAATAGTGAGATAATAATCATTAATTACAAACTCTAGATTGCCCACGATTCATCTGCGGCCTAGCCCAAAACGACGTTGCCATATACAGCCAGTTAACATTATACCAGGTTGTAATATTTGATCATGAAATGAATGTACGTAATTATTGTTTGTATTTATTGTGTTTCTTTTGCAATACCAGCCGTCTCGCGAGTAAACCAACTTTAATGCGTCTGCGTAATGTATCGACCCAGATCAGCCTGCGCAGTCCGCGCAGACTGATCCGGGCCGACAAATTCCGTTTCAGTGGGAAGAGGTATAGAGTAATGATTCCTGAAACAGAAGTCTACAGTAGGCAAAAAGTGTCTATAGGCTGATCCGGATCGATACTTAACGCAGAGACCACAATGTTGGTTTTCTCGAGGGACGACTCAATTATGTGTTCACTGTTAAAACTTGTATTGGCTCAAGGCGTGTAAATGTTGATTTTGCCTAATAATATTGAATTGAAAAAAAACTGAATTGATAATTGACGATTTGGAGTCTTGTTGCATCAGTGAGTAATGAAGACTGAGGTGATTCAAAAAGGAAATAGTTCAGTATGGTGTCAGTTCATGTCTTAACCCTTTCCCACGTACAACAAATCTGCAGCAGACGACTTTGAACTTATTTTGTCAACAAATGTAAAATCCACAATGTTGGTTTTCTCGCGGGACAGCTCAATTATATGCATCAAATCTAGCGATCGCTCGAATATTTCGATAACTCGAGGTCTGTTCTGAATCCACGGTTCGACTTCGAGTTATCACTTTTCCACTGTACAGGACTAGAAGTTATTTAATTGCTTGGTAGCTCTGGGATTAATTGGAAACTATGACAATGCTTGACATAGATTCAGCTGAAACCAGTTACCGGGTCATTTACGGTACACTGAAGACATTAACCCTTTTCCACAAACAGACGCTTTCTGACGCCTCTGTAGCGGACGACTTTTGAAACATTGTGACAAAACGATAAAGTGCTCATTTTAAGCAATTTCTCCTTTTTGTGACAACATTTTCAACTTTATTCAATAGTTTTTCCTTCCTTTTTCCATATGTTTGTCCAGATGTTTTCAAAGTCGTCTGCTGCAGAATTGTTGTATGTGGGAAAGGAGGTTAAACACATCCCGTATTGAGTAAGTCGGCTCACTGTGACAAGTTATCTGTCACACGTGGGCGATCACCATGATTGCATCAAAGAATTATAGTAATTATTTCTATATGGCGAAATCATCGTATAGAAAAAAGGCGGAATGAAACACCCTTCATTTATTACAATTATAGATATGAATAGTAACAGAGCATCTTCTGGAATCTTTTAATTTGTTTTCCCAAATCCTATCATGTGGATACACTGAAGAATTGTGGCAGGAGCAATTCATCGTCTCAATAAGACGTTTCTTTTGAGTATTCACAGAAAGGTTAAAAGGAAAATAGAAAAACATACGAGAAATATTGTTCGGAAAATACGAGTTTAGGACTTTGATTTTGAGTTTCTAATTTTAGCCCTTTCCCAAATAGAACAAATAAGCAACAGCGACTTTAAAAACATTTTGTGTGGCGAAATTAGAAAGTGCTTTGTTAGAATTAAGTAAAAAATAGTGTGGTTAAAGGTTCAATTCTTTAAGGAAATGTCTCCACTTTGTTTGATATGGACATGGATAGTAGTTAACAGTGCGTTTATTTTTACAAACACCATTGTGGGGATCAACCGATATTAGAAGGCAACCGACAGTCAATTGTACCGACTGCAATACATTGACAAGGGCGTGCCGTCTGTTCAAAACATATATGTACTAATACAGTTAAAACATAATCAGATTAACTCGCCATGTAAAGCGTTGAGATGCTAATCGATAAATGATTACAAATCAGTGACTTTGACAAGCGGCATGTTCTGTAAAGCCATTCGATAGATAATGTTAACCTTTCTCCACGTACAACGCATTGTCAGACTTTGATAGATAATGTTAACCTTTCTCTACGTACAACACATTGGCAGACTTTGATAGATACTGTTAACCTTTCTCTACGTACAACACATTGGCAGACTTTGATAGATACTGTTAACCTTTCTCTACGTACAACGCATTGGCATACTTTGATATATACTGTTAACCTTTCTATACGTACAACGCATTGGCATACTTTGATATATACTGTTAACCTTTCTCTACGTACAACGCATTGGCATACTTTGATATATACTGTTAACCTTTCTATACGTACAACGCATTGGCATACTTTGATAGATAATGTTAACCTTTCTCTACGTACAACGCATTGGCAGACTTTGATAGATACTGTTAACCTTTCTATACGTACAACGCATTGGCATACTTTGATAGATACTGTTAACCTTTCTATACGTACAACGCATTGGCATACTTTGATAGATACTGTTAACCTTTCTCTACGTACAACGCATTGGCAGACTTTGATAGATAATCTAGTCACAAAGATCGACACTCTATATATGTAAGTATAAATATAATCAAGCATGAGCAATTTCTCATTGCCATAATGTTTCAAACGCCGTCTGCTGAATATGCGTCGAAAGGGAACAAGGGGTTTATAACGTCGTTTTACAGTAAAACAGGACAAATTAAATATTTCATGAACATGCTATGGTTCCCGTTCCCCATTCTGTCTAAAGGGTATCAGTGAATAACAGAAACAACCATAGATTTCGCGTGACTTCTCAGCTCGCTGAGATGGGACCTGATTACTCACTTAAACGTAAAACTCATTTTTGTAGCATAACTGAGTACGCTATACGTTCTCCCGGGTATCCAGCTCCGCAAGATGAAATAGTTTGTCTTTTTATTTCCCTTTTTATTTGGTCTTACGCCGTTTTTAACATTATTTCGGTTAATTTACGGCGTCAGTTCACTTATTCATTACACCTGGGTAAACAAACAATTACTAGGCTAGGAAATGGGGCTTGCCCAAGGGCAATTTCACCATGACCGCCGCGATTTTGGATCGAACCCGGAACGCCGGGTTCAAAAGCCCACGGCTGATTCCAATCTTTATATATAAATATATATTTCGTTATTGTTGATATCATTCTAAGCAAAAAACAACACATTGAGGTTTTTATTTGTTATTTGTGATATACGACATAATATTGGCAATAATGTCAATTCGTATTTGTTTATAAAGCTTGTTATGCCATTAGGTTGCTTTTTTGCATAAACGTTCAAGAATACTGACTGCGCTCATTGTTTTCAAATATCAAACTGTCCATTGTCTGATTCCGACGACTGCTAATTGACATGCATACGATTTTTAAAGACATAAGTTAACCCTTTCCCACCTGCAGACACATTTTGACGCAATAGCAGCAAACGACTTTTGAAAACATTGTGGCCAAATGTGAAATTGCTCATAATGAGCAATTTCACATTTGGCCACAATGTTTTCAAGTTTATTCAACAATTAAGCCATCTTTTATGGAGAATTTTTCTGCTTTTTGTCACTTTGTTTTCGACGTTGTCTGCTACAGATTTTTTGTACGTGGGAAAGGGTTCAAGAAAGGAACGTGTTTATAACGAACACTTTCACCTTCAGAATGGCGGCCTCAACTGATATTCACTCGACATGTACATGCAATGCATCAGTTATATATTATTTGTGCCATGCACATGTTTCTTATTTCTATGTCGGATACCAACACCCTTTGACGCCCTATGCAGCTGAGAACCATTTTCAAAACATTGTGGGAAAAGTAAAAGGTGCTCTTAACTAGTAATTGTTCCTTTTTCACATTTATTTTCAAAACTGATTCAAAATTATATTTACAGTTTTCCTTACGATATTTTTACAAATCAGATTACACTTGACACCGATTGGGTCATACCAAAGACTTTAAAAATGTAGTAATGGCTTTCCCTCCTTGGCGCTTAGGGTTGCGGGGTTAGCATTGCAATGGAATGGCTAGTGTCAGGATAAATGGACCAGTAGTACTGGTAACTTACCAATGAAGCGCCGTGATATAAAATGTTGAAAGCGGCGTAAAACACCAAACAATCAATCAATCAATCGGTTTTCAACTAAGATAAGTCCGGACTTATGTCCGAGGACCGATTGATCAAACAATCGGAGCTAAGACACTCGAATGTTTTGGTAGAAAACGTACGCTTTTTTGAGGCAGTCGAATACAATGTTCATAACACCAAAACACGTTTCGCGAAAACCCGATACATTTCGGTGTTTTCCCCGTGAAAACCGACCAAGGTTCACAGGGTTTCCGTGCGTAACGGTTACAGTTTGGTGTCTATTGAAATGTGTAACCCAGTAACATGTTGTCTTTACTGACATGCATTGCAAGTAAGAGGATAACTGGAAAAAATAAATGGATTATTAATGCTAACACAGATCTGTTAACCTCGTGTCATTGTTGTACTTTGATTGATTGACGTTCCCTGCCAATGATAAATACTCGGGCAAGGGGCGGTATGTTAATTCCTGCCCCGCCGTACGCGACTTTAAACATTTCTCACCTACAGACGCAATGTGAGGCCTGTAGCAGCAGACGACATTTGAACACAGTGTGGCAAAAGGAGAAATGGCACAAGATAATCATTCTTTCATCAATAGACATTTTAAACATTGATGTTTCCAAAGTCGTTTACTGCATACTTGTTGTATATGGAAAAGGGTTAAACAACTTTTAGCAGAATCTTATGCACGACTATAACTTGCAATTGCGAACAGTGTAGACCAAGAGTATCCTGCACGTCTGTGTAATGTAATCTTAGTCTTCAAATTCTCTACGCAAGCATTAATATTTAGCAAGAACTATGTTGTACATTAACCGTAATTCCTCATCTTTGTATTGATTTCAAACCTCAGGTTGAATTGGAACGCTATTGAGATTACCAACACTGAACAAAGTATATTTACTAATTTACTTTAGACTAATGTACTAGACGTATTAACAATCTGTAGTACGCCTGGTACCCAGAGACAAAGTATATTTACTAATTTACTTTAGACTAATGCTAGACGTATTAACAATCCGAAGTACGCCTGGTACCCTGAAACAAAGTATCTGTACTAATTTACTTTAGACTAATGTGCTAGACGTATTAACAATCCGAAGTACGCCTGGTACCAAGAAACAAAATATATGTACTAATTTACTTTAGACTAATGTGCTAGACCTATTAACAATCCGAAGTACGCCTGGTATATTTTCTAATTTATTTAATACTAGTGCTAAATGTACTAATTATCTGTAGAACGCTTGGTACCAGACAAAGTTTCAGACGGATCAGTGTTAACAGCGCCACGTCACTTATAAATGATAACATATGGTGAAAAGTTATATCATTTTGAAACAAAGGAATGAGGGTGTGGGGTGAGGGGGGGGGGGGGGGGGGGGGTAATGAGGGTGTGGGGTGAGGGGGGGGGGGGGGTACACTATTTTCGACATTATATTTCAGTTATATCACTGCTATACTTCACTCAATTCATGATCCCTGGGTAAACAAACCAGTACTAGGCTAGGAAATGTGCCACTCCACCATGACCGTCGTTCCGCGACTGGGGATTAAACCCGGGAAGCCGGAAAATTACCCAAAGTATGATCATTCCACATAAAGGTGTGAAGATCCGAAAGATTAATATGTGTAAGACGTGTCTTGAAACTGTCTGTGACTATTTAGCGATCAGTACAGGGTCACATTAGACTGCGCGCGGATTCAATGATTGATCTGAATCTTCACTGGTCGCAAAATAAGTTTTATTGTAGATTTTCGTAGAACGCCGCTGATATGAATAACTTCCGTAAAACAAATGGATGTTTCCCAAATGAATTGTAAAATTAAAAAGGCTAAACCTCCTTAATATCTGAATGTCTGAACAGGCAGATAACCCTTTCCCACATACAACAACTCATCAGCAGACGACTTTGAAACCATCTGGACAATGTAAGCGAAAGCAGAATTATTGTATAATGTTCGAAACATAGTAAGAAAAGGAGAAATTTCTCTTAACTCTTTCATCGCCAAAGGCAATATTGAGGTTTTTGCAAACAATACTGATTCAGGTGAGCCAGCTCGTAACAAGCTGTCTCACCTGAAATCAGCATTGTTTGCCTTTTAGTTATCAAAATAGTCCAAACTTTAATTCCATGAGAAATGAAGACGCCCGATTTTGAACATGGAAGAGTCTACTTTAAACAATTTGCTTGTTTGCAATACGCCTTGCTAGTTTGATGGCATAACGGAGTTGAACTTTTCGTAGTGTGTATACATGCATATTTTTAAATACTTGCATCTTTGTTGGCGCAAATACATGATATATATCTCTTGCAAATACACCAAGAAGAATTGATGATCCGTATTTGACTAAGACAAATATGGTACAAAATATGGTAATTAATGTGACGACATTGAAACTTTATGCAACGCCTATCAAGATATGGTAGGAAGACGTCATTCACACGCCATGCATGACTTTTATTTCATGTGTAAAATGTGATATTTAATTATTGAAACAATTGATGTAAGATTTGTCTTTTATAATAGATATACAATTTTCGGAAAAATAGAGCGAAACCATCTGAGTTCGTCTTTACTATAGGCAACAATGTTCTACAAACAGTTGATAGATACAAATACCTAGGTATAATATTTCAGGACAGAGGTTCTTTTGAACATAATTGTGAAACGCTAGCGAAGGGAGCAGGACGCGCACTAGGAAAGATAATCTCCAAAATCCATAATTACAAGAATTTCGGGTTTAAATCATTCACTAAGCTGTACGACTCATGTGTGACGCCTATATTGGATTACTGCTCAGGTGTGTGGGGTGGAAAGCCCTTTCAGTCTATAGATAACGTGCAACATCGGGCAATGCGGTATATCATGGGGGTTCACCGTTTTACCCCAACACTTGCATTAATTGGAGACACCGGCTGGCTGTCTAGTACTTATAGACGGTGGATTGCAATGATACGCTATTATAATAGGCTTATAACATTTGACGACAACAGACTAACCAAACAAGTCTTCATTATGGACTACAATTCTATTAAATGTAATTGGAGTTCAAACCTTAAAAGCATTATGCAGAAGTTAGAGCTGATGGACTCCTATAATAATAGACTGAGTGTAAACCTTTCAAACGTAACAACTAAGATCATGAGCTATTACTCAAACCTATGGAAATCAGAGGTGGAAAAAGTACCAAAACTCCGGAGTTATATATTATTTAAAATGGACTTTTCATGCGAATCATATTTACAATTAAATTTAAAGAAAAATGAACGCGCTTTGCTAGCCCAGTTAAGATGTGGAATTTTACCTTTACGCATAGAGACAGGCCGTTACCTTGGAGAACCACTGAACACTAGACTGTGCAAATTGTGTAAATGCCAGGAAATAGAAAGTGAAGAACATTTTATATTGAGGTGTACATTATATGACAGAATAAGAGACGATATTTACAGTGATATATTTATTAACCAATTCCTATTAATGTCTCACCAAGAGCAATGTATTGAGCTTATCCAAAAGTATCCTAGGAAGACAGCCAAATTTGTAGTTAATGCGTATATGCTAAGACGGAGTATATTGTTTAACTAAATGAGAATGTTATCACAAGTAGATATCTTTCGATGCTTTTGAAATCATTTTGGTGAATGGATAATCTATATCCACTTTTACCCACAATTATTTCTAAGGTTTTGATTATATGAAACAGAATTATTACTCTTCTCTATTAGAACATTTGATTATTTATTATTAAATGATTTCTACATTTGTTTATACGACCGAATAAAATGACTAATTGCACGTCCGATCACACTTTTTTGTATATATATATCTTGTATATTTGTATGATATTATGAAATATATATGTTTTGGTGACTTATAGGCCCATGGGGCCGGGTGTTAATAATAATTGTTAAAGAATAAATGTAAACTATAAATGCTTTGTAACACATGTCACAATAATAAACAATTTACTTACTTACTTACTTATACAAGAAAGGAATAATAAGTCTCAGTACAGTTACGCGGCATTGTATTTTGCGAATTATTAATTAACATATCTCTCTACCAATTATCAAATTGTTCACGCCTCTTACAGCAATTTAAGGTTATTAACTTGTTCATCATAATATGCACTATGTAATGAATGACGTCTTTATGCGATCAATTAAGGTTGAACTTATTCATCATAATATGCCCTGCGTAATGAATGGCCTTGTTATGGGACCAAATTTATTTTTAAATATGGCCATATGTAAGTCTGTAAGTTAAACCTCTGCCGCCATATGTATGTATTATGTTGTTGTGTAACATTGTTATCATGTTGATCATGTTTATGAATAATGCTAACTTTGAATTTGTTATGCTGATTGTTATATTGCTATATAATTATGTATTTGTATGTATGTAAATATTGCTTTAGAGGGCCCCAAGGAAGATTAGTTTATACTAATTGGGTTACCCTCTGTAAATAAAGACTTTCATTCATTCATTCATTCATTCATTCATTCATTCATTCATTCAATAATGTTTAACTTATTCATCATAATATGCCCTGCGTAATGAATGACCTTTTTATGGGACCAATTAATGTTTAATTTATTCATCATAATATGCCCTGCGTAATGAATGACCTTGTTATGGGACCAATTAATGTTTAACTTATTCATCATAATATGCCCTGTGAAATAAATGACCTTTGTATGCGACCAATTAATGTTATATTCATCATAATATGCCCTGTGTAATGTAAGACCTTTTTATGCGACCAATTTTAAAGGTTTAATTTATTCATCATAATATGCCCTGTGTAATGTAAGACCTTTTTATGCGACCAATTAATGTTTAATTTATTCATCATAATATGCCCTGTGTAATGTAAGACCTTTTTATGCGACCAATTAATGTTTAATTTATTCATCATAATATGCCCTGTGTAATGTAAGACCTTTTTATGCGACCAATTAATGTTTAATTTATTCATCATAATATGCCCTGTGTAATGTAAGACCTTTTTATGCGACCAATTAATGTTTAATTTATTCATCATAATATGCCCTGTGTAATGTAAGACCTGTTTATGCGACCAATTAATGTTTAATTTTTTCATCATAATATGCCCTGTGTAATGTAAGACCTTTTTATGCGACCAATTAATGTTTAATTTATTCATCATAATATGCCCTGTGTAATGTAAGACCTTTTTATGCAACCAATTAATGTTTAATTTATTCATCATAATATGCCCTGTGTAATGTAAGACCTTTTTATGCGACCAATTAAGGTTTAATTTATTCATCATAATATGCCCTGTGTAATGTAAGACCTTTTTATGCGACCAATTAAGGTTTAATTTATTCATCATAATATGCCCTCTGAATGTAAGACCTTTTTATGCGACCAATTAATGTTTAATTTATTCATCATAATATGCCCTGTGTAATGTAAGACCTTTTTATGCAACCAATTAATGTTTAATTTATTCATCATAATATGCCCTGTGTAATGTAAGAGCTTTTTATGCGATCAATTAAGGTTTAATTTATTCATCATAATATGCCCTGTGTAATGTAAGACCTTTTTATGCGACCAATTAAGGTTTAATTTATTCATCATAATATGCCCTGTGTAATGTAAGACCTTTTTATGCGACCAATTAATGTTTAATTTATTCATCATAATATGCCCTGTGTAATGTAAGACCTTTTTATGCGACCAATTAATGTTTAATTGATTCATCATAATATGCCCTGTGTAATGTAAGACCTTTTTATGCGACCAATTAAGGTTTAACTTATTCATCAACTGTGAGTTAAGTTCTTACAACGGAGTATGTGGTAAGATCCTTTTTGGACACAATAAAACATCTGGAAAATGTAGAAGCATGCATTTGATATATTAATGAAGGCATTGTGTAAAACGTAGAAAGTTTCTTCGCAATTTCCCTCTTTTTCCCAGCAATATGTTCACCAGCATCTAACTACAGGCACGTCACAATAGTGTGTATAAGGGAAAGTAAGAACGCACATTGATATCGTTCCCCCATCCCCCATGTTTATCTGAGTACAATGTGAGCTATTGTAATCCTCCTGTGTCAGGCTTTCGTCAACAATTTGCTGGAGGACACAGTTTCGATTCAATAACACTTGTCTGTGTGTTTATCCTGAGAATATCGAGGGCAAGTTCGAATATGTCGGGTACAAACAAGGTAACTAAGCCAAATGAGAAGACTCATGTAGACACTCTAGATGTCGCATCGTTTTACTTGATCACGTTCAAACTATTAGAATGCTTTGATCTAATATATGAGATTATAAAAAGGTCACTAGGTCAAATATAAGAAAGATGTGTCGATAATTACTTATATTGGAGATGTCGTATCATAAGCGGAGTCATTAGGTCAAATTGCTGAAAAAACATGTGACCACTCTAGACTTGAGACCGTTGAAACCTTACCAGAGCGTGTATCTTAGCCTTTTTCCTCATATAGACGCTTTCGGACGCCTCTGCAGCAGACGGCTTTTTGAAAACATAGTGACAAAAGAAGAAATTGCACAAAACGTGCAATTTCTACTTTTGCCACAATGTTTTCCACTTTTAGTCATAGGTTATCGATTCAATTATGGAGATTTTCTATGTTTTGACAAAATACGTTCGAAGTCGTCTGCTGCAGAATTGTTGTTTGAGGGAAAGGGTTAATACAATCTAGGATAAGTTTGAATTTGGGATATATCTTGTCGAAAAATAGACCACTTTTAAGCAAAACATTGTGGAACCTCTAGACTCGATCTGTCAGAGTATTTGTCTTCAATCTGTAATTACTTGTTTATTTAAGTATTGTTTATGAACACCTTAGCATATAGAGTCGTGGTATTTAGGTGTGCGTTACAAGGTCAGCATGGCCATCTTGTTTCTTTTTGTTTCCGTTTAGTTTTCCTGTTGGTTTTTTTCATCATTAGTTTCAGTCGTTAGTTGTAATTGGGATAGGGGCGTTTCGCGCCCATCCCATACTCATGCTGATTTCGAAAAGTCGGATTAAAGCTGCAACCACAGTCCACATGTGTATACCTACACCAAAATCGAGTTTTGATTGGTTATAATCTGCCTTTTCAACGATTTCATTGGTTCGACCGAATCACAAAAAAACCATCCGCTTGCATTTATTAATCATCGGATACAAAATAGTTCAAACGAGTGAAACACACTCTGAACTATGATTGACCTTAATGTCAGTGGTGTAAGGTAACGTAGACCGTGCTGTGACCCCATTAGTTTACAACAGTCGACTTGCATAGAGAAATGTGCAAATCACTGTAAATAAAATTATTGAAAGGAGTTGAAACCATTGTGGCAAAAGTAGAAATTGCCTACGATAAGCAATTTCTCCTTTTGTCACAATGTTTCCGATTGTCGTCTGCTGCACATGCGTCTGTAAGCGGGAAATGGTGACATCCTCCCCATGGAAGCGGAACCCTTTCCGTCATAATATAACAGTTCGAATATTGAAATATTGTTGCAAATGGAGCTATTGCTGACAATGAACAATTTCTCATTTTCACACAATGCTTTTAAACACGTTTCAAATTAATTCTTTTCATATTTAAACGTTTTACTGTGGACATTCTTTTACTCTATCTTCTTTCCGGACACATTTTGAATAACATGCTAGAGATTAATGATAACGAGCAATATCGCCTTACATCAAAAGGAAAAATATATAGTTTATACATAGCTTTGTGGAAAGAAAGGAAATGGGTCACGAATAACCATTCTGCAGCCGTCTGCTGCACATGCGTCAAAACGCGACTTTAAACGGGAAAGGATTGAACCGTTTCCGTTATAGCAACTTAGTTACATACGAATGTTGAAAGTATATTTGCCTACGGAGCAACTGCTGACAATGAGCAATTCCTCCTTTCCAAACAATGCTTTGAAACATGAATCAATTTTTTTCTATAACCTAGATAACGAAAATATTTGTCTACAGTTATTATTTTAACCTTTGCCCCTTTTACACACATTTGACTAACCTTAACAGATAAATGATAATCAGCAAGTTTGTCTTTTTCCACAATGTTTTAATTACTATTCAAAATAATACTTTCAGGCTTAGTTAAATGTTGTTTGCTGTATATTTAGTCTACGTGGTCAAGGGTAAGGACTTGTTATTGCATAATCCGTCCAAAGAGAGAGGTCCTACTGTGTATACATGCCATGAAAGAATGGTACTAACGGTCTCACCGCTACTGGAGAATTGTTGGTAAAACAGGTCGCGTGATGTGTTGAATATTCTCACGTGTCGCTGTATGTCGACCCAACTAGGACATAGGAATTAAATCTACAAATTAGAGATAAGATTTCAACACTGATTGATTGTGGTTTAACGCCGTTTTTAACATTTTCTACGTTATATCACGGCGGCCAGTTCATCTACAAATATGTTTCCTGGTTTTCTCACACCAGTACTCCACACAACAATCTTCCCAACCAACTGGGTTCTTTTTCACATAGACTTAGCCCATTTGTGAAAGACGAGTGACGCATGTCGCATTGACTTTTGTCAAACGTCGGAAAGAAAGTTGGCCGAAAATGTCAACATACACACGAGTTATAACCGCAAGGTCATTATTTATTTTATAATTGAGGTGCTTCTACCAATTTTGGGACTAAAATTATAATGTATATGCATTTGCGCTAATTGAAGATTCAACGTTCGTCAACGTGTAATCTAGTCCTAGACGTATCTGTTGACAAATAAACTAGAAGTATAGTCTAAATAGGTTTTTGTAAATTAACCTTGTACGGTCCCATTTCGGAGATACGGTTAATTTGCAAATACTTTACAAATACCATAATCTAAGCTTTCCTAAGCACAGACGTGTTTTGACGCATCGAACAAGTCTTCTGTAATCAATACTTTATAAGTTGTCTCTGTCTGTAAAGCTTGGAGGTATAATCCGGTGTCCGGCCGGCTGTCTGCCTGAATGTGCATTCGTCCGTCCGTCATGGATTGCATGTTTTGGTCAAAACGTTGTTTCTGTATGGCAGATTTATTTGAAAGTGGTCACACTTATACCGTGTGATCAGGAGAACGGCAAAATACTAGGTACATAACTCTGGTCTGCTTATCTTAGTTATCTTCATTTTTCCTTATTTAGTTCAGCGATTGTCTCAATTAATTTCCATTGTATCCATTTCCAAACTTGGTTTGTAGGTAACTTATGACCTACACATTTGCAGTACACCATTACCATAACTTTAGCATGCTGCGTTTGGAGTGTGTATATTTTTGTCTTTTCATGTTCTCACTTATTATATGACTTTCGCATGAAAAACACATGCCCTTGTTTCGTTAATGAGTGTTTCCCAAGCGTTGTACTTTGTCCAGAGCGACTGACTGTCTGTCCGTCTTTGTGTTCATCCATCCGTCCGTCTGTCCGTTACGGTTTGCATTAATGGGTCAAAACTTTGTTTCTGTTTCGCGGATCCATTTCAAAGTCGTCACACGTATACATTGGGATTAAGAGATCGATACAATATTTTGAACACAAATCTGATCTGGTTTTTTTAGGTGTAAAACTCATTTTTCATTTCTTCGGTTATTGTCTCAATAGATGTCCAATGTATCAATTTAAGACTTGTTGTATAGGAAACTCAGAGCTACAGATGTGCAGTGCAAAAGAAACATAACTCTAGCATGCTTTCGATTGTCTTTCATTTATCAGCATGATTACAATATACATTGTGAATCTTTAGTGATTTCTGAACTGGAAATATTTTAATTAAGGATCGCTGCTCTGTTTTTTGTCAATCTTTTTATTTTGTTTATACAAGAAAAGGGTGAAACTTTGATAAATTAGGTATTTGTATTGTATAGGCAGGCAATATGTATGCTTCGCACATTTTTGGTTTGGTTTGATTAAAGGTCATTGTTTCAACAATGTTTGTCTATATTATCTATGCCATATATTTTCAACTTACATATGCCCCTATACCACCAGCGCTTTCAGCGCTTTGATATATATATATATCCTAACGAATACAAACAATGTGATAATAACCGGATATAACTTACAACGTGGTTAAAAACGAACCACTTGTTACTAAGTGTGTAACGCCGCGTCCGATGTATTGGGGACTTGGCGCATCTTTCTACACTGAGTCGGGATATTCAGAGTCTCGTCTGGGCCTTCACCATCAGTCTAAATGTTTTAAAAACTACAAGTTGCAACTTTTGTCAAGGAGTAAGATGTGAAGCCCCCACTAGTTTTACCGCAAGTAATACGTAAAATGATGGCAAAACGGAGAAGCACAGACGACTCATCAGACGCGACTCATGTATATAACCTTATCCCACACACAGACGGTGTTTGACGCCTCTGGAGCAGAACATGTTTGAAAACAATACATAATGAGCAATTTTTCAATTTGTCACAATGTTTTCAACTTTATTGAGTATTTGTCATTTCATTTATAAAAGTTAATATATTTCTGACTTAAGGTTTTCGAACTCGTCTGCTGCAGATGTGTTGTATTTGTGAAAGGGTTAACAATGAAATCCGGGCTATGAACTAGATATCATACATGATTTGTATATTAAATTATGTAATAACAGGGCCTTATCTAGTTGGTGTCTTAAACACAGTCATTGTCAAAGGCATTACACTACAACATCACAGATTCTATATTCTGTGTACAGTTTGTACATGATTGCAAATAAAATATGTTGTATTGTATCGTTTGTATTATGATGCACAGTGCTAAATCAAAGGTCTATAAACAAAAATATTGTCAAATTCGTTTCGTCATTCGAAAACCGACCGTATGTCCTTTGCGATAAGCGCAGTCTGATCAGGTTTACGCAAGTGTGCCGTCATATCGTACAAGCAACCTGTTAGCCGGCCTCAGCAGTAAGTAAGTATTAAATATACTTGACTGTTATAACCATTAGTTTGAAATATAGATGAAAACAGTACAGTGACTCAGAATTATAGCGCCAAACACGTGATCCGGAGGACAGGGGCTCGAATCCCTCCAGAACGCGTGCAACATTCGGGATCTTTCCACACGCGCGGTGTGAATATCGAAGATGTAGAATTCCATGGTGTTTGAATTAGCGCGTCTTCATATTTTGGCTATATTAGCCGAATCCAATCGATGCCGCAAAATTATAACACCTCCGTGAAAATGGGACCACTGTTTAACCCTTTCCGTCATATATACGCTTTCTGACGCCTCTGCAGCAGACGGCTTTTTGGAAACATGGCGACAGAAAAAGAAATTGCTCAAAACGAGCAATTTCTCCTTTTGTCACCATGTTTTCAACTCAATTCAATTATTGTATTTTCATTTTCAGAGATTTTCCATATTTTTTTCTAGATGTTTTCAAAGTCGTCTGCTGCAGAATTGATGTATGTGGGAAAGGGATAAAGGTCTCCTTAGTTCATGATTTTAAGCATTCAAACAACATAGATGCTGCCGAGACCTAAATGAATGTTGAGACATCAGAAAAAGGTCTACATATCTCATTTACTACTACTACAAAGACACTGGAGAAAAAGTTGATGATAATAATAACGTCATAAACTTAGGAAAATCACGAAGTTCAAATACTCTACGATATATTCTAAGCTCTAGCAATTATAATCATGAGTTCTGACATCTAACCCTTCCCATATGTAGAAGCATTTTGACGCCTCTGCAGCAGACAACTTTTGAAAACATTGTGACGAAAGGAGAAAATGCTCAAGATGGGCAATTTAGCCTTTTGCCTCCTATCTTTAAACTCTTTTCGACCTTTCCCTTATAGAGAGTTTCCATAATATTGCTTAACCCTTTCCCTCATACGACAATTCTGGAAAACATTGTGGCAAAAGGAGAAATTGCACGTTTTGTGCAATTTCTTCTTTTGTCACTATGTTTTCAAAAAGATGTCTGCTGCAGAGGCGTCAGAAAGCGTCTATATGAGGGAAAGGGTTAAACGTTTTTAAAGTCATCTGCTGCTGATTCGGAGTATTTCGGAATGGATTTAGGCATCGCCAAATCTAACACGTAAATAAACACCAACATTTTGTATCGTAGATTTAACCCTTTCCATCATAAAGACGCTTTCTGACGCCTCTGCAGCAGACGGCGTTTTGAAAACATAGTGACAAGAGAAGAAATTGCTCAAAACGAGCAATGTCTCCTTTTGCCGCAATGTTTTCCACTTTTAGTCATCCATTCAATTATAGTGATGTTTCTATTTTTTTTACAAAATATGTTCAAAGTCGTCTGCTGCAGAATTGTCGTATGAGGGAAAGGGTTGAAGCGTCGAATAGAAATTGATATAGGTTTTACCTCATTCCACTTGCAGACATATTTGAACGCCTCTGCAGAAGACGACGTTTGTAAATATTGTTGTAAAAGTAGAAATATCGAGTAATGTCTTCCTTTGGAACAATTTTTTCAACTTTATCCAATAACTATACTTTCAATTATGGGTATGTTCCATACTATCAAGATTGTCTGCTGCAGATTTGTCGATTTTCTGGAAAAAGGTTAAAACTAGGGAATCTAACTAGCCTAGGTCCTGTTTCGTCTGACCATGCTTAGACATAGGGACCTCGAACGGTATTTAAAGAAATAGAAACATGTATACTCTATTATATATAGACTAAACTATAATAGATTTTTTCATTTTCTTTTAACTCTTTCAGCGCCAAAGGCAATATTGAGCTTTTTTTTGCAAACAATACAGATTCAGGTGAGTCAGCTCGTAACGAGCTGTCTCACCTGAAATCTGCATTGTTTGGCTGTGAGTTATAAAGATATTCCAAAAATCCTATAACATGAAAATAGAGTCGTCCGAGTTTGAACATGGAAGAGTCTACTTTAAACAATTCGGCGCTGAAAGGGTTAATAGCGTGCCAGGCCCCTATGTGCTAAGAAAATATTTTTCACAATGACTAAACACACACTCACCAATAGTTGTTATCACAGTTACGGAGTACAACAGGGCGCCGGCGAAGGTCCACTTCACATCGCCCGGGTCATCGTCAGTTTTACCGTTCCAGCCTTCATTTGTGACCAGAAGACACGTGTTATATTGAAATGATTCGATTGTGTCTGACATTGCCGCTGACCAATTATACTTTTCACCTTTGTAGTTAATATGATAATGCAATGTCATATTAATGTGATACTCAATCTTGTTCATTACTTGTTTTCTAATGGCAAGCGCTTTGTCCTTTACGAGCTCTTCGTTCTTCGCTTCTAATGCCACGAATACGAATCCTCCCATGATGCAATAGGCAACAACAGCGCTAGTCAGACCGACGTAAGATAACAAGAAAACTGCGAATCTCTTTAGACAATTCGCTGTTTGGGAAACACAGTTGTTTGAATGTTGCTTTCTACGATTGACGACTTTAGTCGGAACTTCATCGACAACGTTATCATGTATTTTCGGAAGTTTTTTTGATTCAATAACTTCAATGAAGTCTTCAGGTTCTGCGATTGAAGCACCCGTGGTTGAATGACGCAGAAGGCCATCATCTAACGACGTTTCTTTTTCCAGAGCCTTTAAAATGTTTTGTTTAGACATTATGTATTTATTTCTTTATTTGTCTTACGTCCTTATTTTGAAGAATACTACTATTTAAAAAATCATTCGATGAACAACGTGTCAAAGCACGTTCACATGCGTGTACCTTAATCCCTGGTCTCTATTAAATCCGGTGTCTTTACAAGTATTGTCAATGTATATTGTAGTCTGGTTCCCTACAAAAACGTTTGCTATAGTTGTAGTGTTGTAATAAGATATATATAAAGGTTAAATTTTACAGTTACAAATTGAGTCCATTTTAGCAGACATGGCGTTTCTGTAAACAATTCGTTTGAACGAGTTACGTTATCCCAAATATAACCACTGTCCTAAGAAACACAATAAAACAATATAAACATTAATGATTTAGACAGTATCCAGCTATTACAAAGTTCGTGCAATTCTTAAAACTATCAAATAGCTCAACTGGAAAACTAAGATATCGTTGATGAACGAAACAATAGAATTAATCTAGATAACATATTTTCCGAAAATGTCAATTATACTTGAATTACACGCATGACATAACTGTTATGTAAAGTACTTTATTCCATTTAAAAAAGAACAAAACGCCATAAGTAGCAAATCGTGTATAACAAGTGATTTATTTAGATTGGTATAATCCGGCAGTAAATCGATGTCAGTGAAACGCACCAATTAAATGTTCATGCACTGTATTTATATACACCTAAACATGCCCTCAATGACACTGTATTATCAACCGTCCAGTAAGCGGAATAAACCTCATTGATAAAACCCCGGTTACATATGAATCCGATAACGGGCAAAGGAAAATGGTAAAATACCGGCCTAAAAGCTTGGAAAACATTCATCCGCTTTTATAAAACCGATATAGGTTCTAACACGAGTGTGGACGTTACGGTCGTCTTCCCGATGATGTTCAGGGGCGTAGCTTGGCAATACTCAATGTGTAGGCCGTCTCGTGAGAAAATCAACATTGTGGACTCTGCGTAAAGTATCGACCCGGATCAGCCTAAGCATGCCACACAGGCGTACCCGGATATACACTTTTCGCCTCCTGTGGATGTTCTGTTTCAGGAATCACTACTCTATATATCCCCCCCTTAGACGGAATGTGTCGACCGGATCGATACATTACGCAGTTGTGTATCGTCGCAGCTGCATTTTGGGGCATTTTTAGAAAAAAATATGTAGGCACGTGCCTACAGTGCCTAAAGGGTGCTACGCCCCTGATGTTGATAACTCCCATTAACTCTTTCAGCGCCGAATTGTTTGAAGTAGACTATTCCATGTTCAAAATTGGGCGTCTCCATTTCCCATGTAAAAAAATGTTAGGACTATTTTGATAAATAAAAGGCAAACAATGCTGATTCAGGTGAGACAGCTCGTTACGAGCTGACTCGCCTGAATCAGTATTGTTTGCAAAAGCCTCAATATTGCCTTTGGCGCTGAAAGAGTTAATATTTGCGATCTTTGATACGCCCATGCAGCTGAAGACAATTGAAAATATTAAGAGAAAAGGAGAAATTGCTCCAACGGACAATTCTCCGTTTTACACAATCATTTTAACTTTGCGTTACGAAAGTTCCTTTATTTGAGCGATTACATACTTATGTGACCGCCTTGGTGGTGTGGTGATCAGAGTGAACACCTAGACAATGGAAGATTAGGGTTCGATCCCCGATGGGGTCGTATCAAATAATTTAGAAATTGTAGTAGTAACTGGCTTCCCTTCCTGCATGCGCTCAGAGGGATGCGGGATAATATTGCAACGTATGCGATGGTATCAGGATGACCTTACCGGCATCTCTGGAAATTTACCCAGGAAACTCCCTGATATGACTGAAATCCTGTTGAACCAGGAGTAATACACCATAAAACAAAGAACATATTTTCCTCGTATGGGTAGTTCCATGAAAAAAAAAAACATTATGGACTCTGCGTGATGTATCGAGACAGATCAGCCTGCACAATCCGCGCAGGCTAATCCGACACATTCCGTCTCAGGGGGATAGAGGTATAGGGTAATGATACCTGAAACAGAAAATCCACAGGAGGCGAAAAGTGTATGTCCGGGTTTGCCTGCGTGGCATGTTTAGGGTGATCCGGGTCGATACTTTACGCAGTGCCCACCTTGTTGGTTTTCTCGAGAGACGGATCATATATGTTTTCAAGGCTGATTAATTTTAAGTATATCACACCTATCGCCTTATCGAGTAAACTGCGGATCTTTGTCCTCAACACTTATTCTTTTCAAATTTCTAGGGTCCCGTATTGTCCATGACCGGGTCCCAGTAGCTGAGTCGGTGGCGACACGGGCTGTCAATCCAGGGGTTGTGAGTTCGAACCCAAGCTCGGCCGACAAAAGTCAATCCAACAAGCGTCATTTGGCTTCCACCAATGGGATAACAGTAAGTGTGAAAAATCAGCCAGTTGCTTGGAAATACTGATATGTGGAGTAGAGTGTGTGAGAAAACCAGGAAACACATGGGTAGGTGAATTGTCCGCCGTGGTATGACTGAAATTTGTTGTAAACGGCGTTAAACCACAATAAATCAAATCAAATGTTATCAATTGGAATGTAGACATACTGGTCCGCGCCTTGACAAATGTAATACTACGAAAAATAAATCGCTGAAATATAAAAAGATATAACTCGTTACCAATATTTGTCTGAGAAAAATGCTGTGCTAAAGACTAGTGCGGAATAGTTAATCCTTTCCCTCATACGACAATTCTGCAGCAGACGACTTTGAACGTATTTTGTCAAAACATAGAAAATCTCCATAATTGAATGGATAACCTATGACAAACAGTGGAAAACATTGTGGCAAAAGGAGAAATTGCACGTTTTGTGCAATTTCTTCATTTGTCACTATGTTTTCAAAAATCCGTCTGCTGCAGAGGCGTCAGAAAGCGTTTATATGAGGGAAAGGGTTAAACAATACATGCGTGGAGGTAGATGGTTGACTGTAAGTGTATGTCACAATAAATAATATATTCATCGATCAATTAAATCAATAAATAAATATTAATGTTACCTTTTAACTTTGCTCCCACAACGGGAACGGTGTTCTAACTTAACAACCAGATCCAAACAACTTTACAGAAACAGATGACTACATACTTATCAGTCCAATTCTTGAACAAGATATATCAGATGCAATACATAAGTTAAATGTTAGTAAATCATCAAGTGGTGAACTTTTGCCACATCATTTAGTTTATGGCGCAGACATATTGTTGCCCTATTTGCACAAACTGTTCAATCGTCTCTACCTTAACAGTGAATTTCCTTCTAAGTGGGCAGAATTTATTATTATACCTATACATAAAAAAGGAAATACGAATTACCCTAATATTTATAGAGGCATTGCTTTGTTAGATACCTTAAGTAAAATATACATTACTATTTTTACACAGAGAGTTACATTTTATGCTGATATTTATAACCAGATATGTGAGTCTCAATCTGGATTCCGGGCAGGATATTTCACTATAGACAATGCATTCGTTTTATACTCGGTTATAAGCAAATATCTCTACACTAAAGGTAAATCTGTCTAAGTAGCTTTTATTGACTTTCTCTGTAACAGGTCATTTATTCAATGCTATTATTTCCATTTATTCATCTGTGAAGGCCCGTGTTAGATCATCCGTGCATTGTTATACAGAAACCTTGTCTTGCCCGATTGGACTTAGACAAGGATGTAGGTTAAGCCTTATTTAATTTTATTTGTTTATAAATAAACTTTACTCGTTACTTCATGATAGCAATATACGGGGAATCCAGCTGTTCCCAGACCTGTTGGAAATTGTTATGTTAATGTTTGCAGATGACATAGCACTTATCGCCGACACAATAATTGGATTGCAAAAACAGCTAAACATTGCACAGGATTTTTGTAGCAATAATAAATTGACTGTCAATATAGATAAAACCAAAATACTTGTGTTTAAAAGGGGGGGAAATCTTGCTTCTAGAGAAAAATGGAAATTTAATGGTTCTCAAATTGAAACTGTAAATGGATTTACCTATGTCGGCATTTATTTTACAAACAGGTTGTCATTCTCTAAAATGGCTGAAGCAGTTGCAGCCAAGGCTAAGAAAGCTCTTTTACATATTCTAAATTAATTTAGTAATCTAGGTTGTCTCTCATGCAAAACATTCTATAAAGTATTTGATGCCAAGGTTTCCTCTGTCTTACTGTATGGTTCCGAAATTTGGGGATTAGAGACATTTAGCAGTATTGAGAGTATTCCAATTATTGCATGTAAACGCTTTTTGAATGTGTCACCAAAAGCATGTAATGATGCTATTTTAGGAGATCTAGGTAGACGTCCAATGCATATATATTCTTCCAAACGCTGTATAAAATACTGGATACGTTTACGCAGTATGCCAAGGCATAGATATATTCGGCTATGTTATGAAATGTTAATGCATTGCGACAATATTGGACACATAAATTGGGTAACAAATATTAGGAAAAGTTTGAATGCTAACGGTTTTAGTTATGTATGGGCCAGTCAGTCAGTTGATAATACTAATATCTTTTTACAATTGTATACGCAACGACTGACTGGTCAGTACAGGCAGTCCTGGGTAGCGAAGTGTAATGTCAATAGGAAATTAGTTCATTATCACCAATTTAAAACGGAATTTTCATTAGAACCATAGGTCTTAAACATAGATATAAAGAAATTTCGCTCTTCTCTAGCTTCCTTTCGCAGTAGTTGTCATTGTTTATTGATAGAGGAAGGAAGATAGAGAGATATCCCAACATAATTCCGTACATGTTTGTATTGTGAAACTGCTATTGAGGATGAATGCCATTTTATTATGATATGCCCATTGTATTATGATTTGCAATGTAGATATTTTCCACATAATGTTTTCGAAAAACCTAGTATTCATAAATTTTACAATCTAATGTCTTCGCAAAATGTTATTTTGATAAGATATTTAGCTATGTTTATCTATAATGCTTTTCAAATAAGAAGAACATATCTTGATTCTTTTGAATAATAGTTGTGTTACAATGTTGCAATGTATAGTTGGTTCTCCTTGAAGGACACGTAACTCAAGCTGCTATAAAACGGGTCTATGTGTTCTCTTCAGAAAGGTGATGATATATCTCATACAAAGTTTTTTTTTTTTTTTAGTTAAATATTTACCATGATTCTAGTCAATCTAAAAGTCGTATTATTGTTCTAACATTAGCCATAGCCTTTAACCTTTAGAATTATATCATGTAATGGATATCCGAATTTTTGTATTATTTGTCTGTATTACTATGATGTTAATACTGTTCTCACTTATAATGCTATGTAATTATGCTGTATCATGGTGGCCTAAAATATCACATTAAATAAAATTTAAACTTAAACTTGGATCAGGATGACCTGAGCTCAATTTTCGCCATCGGAAATTGTCAAACAAAAAGATAGTGACGTGATATTATTGTATAAATGCGTTCCAGTGCGGGAAATATACCAATAAGCATTGGCTGCAAATTGTGCCGTCTTGTAAGTGAAGACTATCTGAGCGCGCATTTGCGACCAGTGTGGATCCGGTCGACCTGTGCGTCCGCGCAGCTTGATATTGCTGCTCTGAATTGTTCGCTAATTAGTCACAGACAGAAAACATGTTTGTACACGAATGTATAGTGACGCTGTGATTGTTTTACTGGAGCACCACTAATCTGTACAGCGTATATCACCAAGACTCTGGACTCACCTTTTTTTGTATTGACGCCGCGTGGAAGCGCAATGTCAGTATTGAATAGGTTTTAATTTTATACCATGGGGTGACGTAATCGAAAAGGGAGCAACCAACATTATTATTGTAAAGAAAGACTATGTAATATGTTTGAACAAAAAAACCTTTATGAATCAATAAATTGTATAAACTGATTTAAGAAACATAGAGATGCAAAATACGAATGTTTTCTACCGTTATTACAAATCTTAAGACACATTTAATTTGTATTTAATAACTTTTCCCCTAATCCCTAGACTACGCTTTTTTTTTAAATTATTTGGTTTACGGCCCCAAAATTCGGGGGATGTTTTTGCCTATTTATAAAATTCTGTTGTATTTCTAAACTTGAAACGTTCCTCCCCATATAGTTTGTTCAGTCAAACCATTGTATTCTTGCTATATGTTGACTATACATGTGAACTTTTTCTTTTAATTTCATAAATGCTCAATTTCGATCATAAATATCTTTAAACTTTTTAAAATTACTTCGTATTTTTTGTTTATATACTCCTGTTTCTGTTATCGTACTCTGCTAAACTGGAAGGAGAATAGACTTCCTCCTCTCCTTCCAAAGCTTGTGTCACACTTAACTTATAACTAGAGGCATTAAACCTTAATATATGTTAATATTTAAGCACCTATGTTTTTGTTTTATCTAATTGATCTAGTTAGAGCAAATTTATAATCATTTATTGGTAAAGAAATAAGAAACTTCAGCATAACACATTATAGTTGCGGTCAATGTTAAGTAAACTGTAAACCAAATGGTTTGAGGACTAAACTTGTCATTTCACGACTAAATTTCACATGCTGAATATCACATAGATCGCAGCATATAAAACGTCTAATCTCTACGTCAAAATTGACCCATTCTGCTCTTGGTAACCTTTTATGATAGGCTATGGTAGCCAGGTGAACAATATAGGTACATCTTGGCCTTCTTGTTTAAAATAAAAGGACATTTGGCCTTCTTGTTCGAAATATTTACATCCTGTCTGTTTGCACACGTTATTCAAATTTACTGAACTGCATCTGCTTCCATGCTTCAAAATCATGCGCGGTGTCTTTGATGCTTTGCATCATAATTCGTATTGTATCTTTTCTGTTATCATGTACATTTTAGGGATACAATGTGTACTCATCTGACACAACTTGGAACCAAGTTTTGGCGATCAAGCATAATTGTATAATTGAGCAGCGCTCTACGAAACCCAACTGTAAGACATATGCGTCCAGTGTATATCCAGATCAGCAGGCGTAACCGCGCTATCGTATTCTACTCTTCACTTTTCGGCAGACTTTTAATTATGGCAGATGATTCGTGCATGTCGGGTGAATACTGAAACTTTGTGCATGATAACGACTGTTTATTATGTTTTATTGTGGTTTTACGAAGTTTTCAACATTATTTCAGTTATATCACAGCGACAGGTCACAGGAGATGTGTCTTGCGCATAGGCATTCCACCAAGACCGTCGCGCCTGGGGATAGAGACCCGATTTACTTTAATAATATGTATAACTCGATAAACTCTTAATCCTTTCCCTCATATAGACGCTTTCTGACGCCTCTGCAGCAGACGGCTTTTTGAAAACATAGTGACAAAAGAAGAAAATGCACAAAACGTGCAATTTCTCCTTTTGACACAATGTTTTCCACTTTTTGTCATAGGTTATCCATTCAATTATGGAGATTTTCTATGTTTTGACAAAATACGTTCAAAGTCGTCTGCTGCAGAATTGTCGTATGAGGGAAAGGGTTAAGGGATTGTTTGTATGCGGGAAACAGTTAACTTCATATTACAAGATTGTTAGTCCCCTTTTATACACAATGCAAAGAACACTGAACGCAAAGTATGTTTATTATCCCGCTGAACCCTTTACCTCATATAGACGCTTTCTGACACCTCTGCAGCAGACGACTTTTGAAAACATTGTGACAAAAGGAGAAATTGCTCATAATGAGCAATTTCTCCTTTTGCTAACATGTTCTCAACTCTATGCAATGATTTAACTTTCATTTGTAGAGATTTTCCATATGTTTGCCTAGATGTTTGGAAAGTCGTCTGCTGCAAACTTGTTGTATGTGGGAAAGGGTTAAGACCGAGTGGGTGACCATACCGTGTCTATGTTTGTTAAGCATCACCATCAACTACATCCTCGATGCCAAGGCTATTCATAAAATATATGATACCCTTGGCAAACTCGTACTCATGAATAATTTATGAAGTGAAATGCAGCCGCTTGATTGGCCGTGTAGTTATGGTGGAAATCGTGGTGCGTGCTTTACGAAGTTTCGCTAGCCAATTTGCCCAGGGTATCATATATTTTATGAATCGCCTGGGTACAGAGGATGCATCAATTAGTGCAGTCCATACATTTGGAAAAAAATGCCTACAATTCACGTATATGTCTTTGAAAGTAAAATGATATAAGTTAACAGTGAAAAAACAATCAACAACAATTCGATAATTGATGCCGTTTCGTCCATGCTAAGAAATCAATTAGTATTTTTCCACAATTAGCAATTCCCGGAACACCCACTACATTTGTGCGTATTGTTCGAAACTACCAATTCCCTTTACAATTATATAATGAAACGGGAAATACGGGAAATAAGGGTAAACAATAAATGTGAACGCTTTGACAACATTGGAAAAGTTTTCATACTATATCGAGAATTCATGTTTCAAATTAGTACAGTATTATAACCCTGGGTGTGCGTTTTCTATAAATAAAAAAGAGGCTTGTTACCACCCGGTTGACGCAGATACTCATGCACGATGATTTGCCGGCTGATGCCGATTTTAAAAAAGGTCCCTGTTTTTGGTAACCGTGCTTTATGGACGTGTCCCTGTATGCCGGTAATGGATAAAATTCCA
The DNA here is from genome assembly GCA_031761405.1 of Serripes groenlandicus. Lineage (NCBI taxonomy): Eukaryota > Metazoa > Mollusca > Bivalvia > Cardiida > Cardiidae > Serripes > Serripes groenlandicus. The sequence goes on along the minus strand of JASEVX010000003.1, from coordinate 20,122,712 downwards.
CACAGACTGCTAAATTAATCCGATATAATTGTCGTCTCTAATCTCTTGGGAATAGACTTGGTCCCGAAAAGTCCGAAAAATCCAATATAATTATCTAATAAGTATAACCCCTTGCTCATTAAACGAGGAAACGAGCATTATCTGTCCATCTTCTGGTATCAACTCCTATTTGGTATTAACAAACATGTTTGCGAAGCGTGTTTTGTGACATGCCGAGCCCCGGCTGCTACATCGGTAACGACGCGGGTGTTGTCAATTCCGAGTTGGAACCCCAGCTAGGCCAACATTCTTACCGACGTTTGACAAAAGTCAATGCGACAAGCTTCATGCGTGTTTAACCAATATGGAAAAGCAGAAAGTTCCTTGGAAAGATAAGTGCGTATCGAGGGCTTGGCGTGAAACGGTTGTAACTTAAAACCTATTTTGAAAACCCTGGTTTAGGGGCAATTTTGACCCCTTTGTAAACAATGCAAATTTAGGTGCCATTGCTCAGAACGAGCAATGGCACCTAAATGTCCATTGTTTACCAAGAAAAATGATTTAACGCTTATAAAGACTTTATTGCGAGGTGATTAAACTTGGTAAAGAAAAATACCAATTTTAGTTACAACCGTTTCAGACCAAGCCCTCCATATGGTACTGGCGTGAGAAAGCCAGGAAGCACATAGATATGTGAACTGGCCGCCGTGATATGACTGAAAAAAATGAATAAAACGGCGTTAACCCTCAATCAATCAATTGTTTTGTTATACAACACGGGTAAATTATAGAGAGATGCTATAGGGAAACTTGCGTAGTGTATTTATTACAACTGTAGACAAAGAACTACATGCACATCCATGCTGAAGGATCCAAGCAGAGAGACAATGCGATCTGAGCCTACACTGTCCAGAAATGCCAACTGCGCGGCCTTGAACGTATGTGTGTTCTATCCACACTATGCCCGTCCCTTGGAACAGATACACGTTGACATTTCGGAACTGTGTTTATCCATCTGCGTCATCTTATTGGATTCGACAAAAGTGGGCAGAATATTCTCATGAGCTTATGTAAGTAATATGTGAACAATGTATATCAGCCGTCCAACGATAAAACCAACCTTTGTAGATTCTCCGTAAAGTATCGACTCGGACCAGTCTAAGCATGCCGCGCAGGCTAACCCGGACACACACTTTTCGCCTCCTGTGGATTTTCTGTTTCATGAATCATTACTCCATACCTCTATCCCCCTGAGACGGAATGTGTCGGCCCGATTCAGTCTGCGCGGATTGCGCAGGCTGATCTGTGTCGATACATTACGCAGAGGCCAAACTGTTGGTTTTCTCGCGGGACGGCGGCTAAATGATTAAGTGATTAAACTCTGCGGATGCACATGCTGATCTGAATATACACTGTTCAAAATTCAACATGTACTTTTTCCAATGGATGGAATCAAATCTATGTGTGAAAAACTGAGAAATTTCTCCGTTTGTCGTAACATTCTTACCTGGCCTGTACTCAATACAAAAAAGCGTTCACTTCAAGTATTGGAACCTTTTTTTGGTTAAAGTGTTTGTTTGGTATTAATAGTTCACTATCCTTTCAAATTTTAACTATGGTAAGAAACTAATCGATCGAACGTACTTTTAAATCTTGCTCAGATCAAGTCATCCCAATTAAAACGACGCTAAATCAGTTAAAAGTTGGGCATGGCTGTGAATAAAACAACAACCATTGCTTACAGTATAATATATTTAAGATACAATACGTTAAATGTAAAAATGGGACCTTTATCAAGTTCAAAGCATGGCAATATGTATGAGCCGTTCCACGAGAAAACCAACAGTATGGACTCTTCGTAATGTATCGACCCGGATTAGCCTGCGCAGTCCGTGCAGGCTAATCCGGTCCGAAACATTCCGTCTAAGAAAGATAGATGTATAGATTAATGATTCCTGAAACAGAAAATCCACAAGGTGCGAAAAGTGTCTATCCGGGTAAGCCTGCGCGGCATGCTTAGGCTGATCCTGGCCGATACTTAACGCAGAGTCCACAATGTTGGTTTTCTCGTGGAACGGCTCGTATATATATATATATAAGGCACACAAAAGGCACACCCTGGTTATCAGGAATTAAATGTCATTTATCGCTTATCAGTTACCAAAGGTCACGCATTAATTCGAAGTCTCTATGGGTGGTGTTGTACCCTTGTTTCTTGTCAGTAATACATAGATCTATGATCAATTGAAATATCGTCTGTGTGTGTTTGATGGTTGTTTCAAGCGAACATCATGAGCAAGTTTAATGTTGTGTGGAGGAATGCATCTGGTGGATTTGATTGTCCTTTACGAACAGTAACCGTTGTGCATTGAAACTAGTGTCGATATACTGTTATCCAATTAGCAACAGGAACTTGGGGGCAGCTGCTATGTGTTTGGATCGGATTGCATGGATGCCCAAGACAGATCAAAATGGACTTTCCCGAATCACGATACAATTAAGAGTTTGACTCGCAATGTCACAAGGTACATTCATAGCGTATATCATATTCCGCTTATTGACTCTGTTATGCCTTTCACTCATACGACAATTCTGCAGCAGACGACTTTGAACATATTTTTAAAACAAAATGGAAAATCTCTATAATTGAATGGATAACCTATGACTAAAAGCGGAACACATTGTGGCAAAAGGAGAAATTGCTCGTTTTGAAAGTGTCCGCTATATGAGGAAAAGGCTTAAAACAGTTGTGCTATATGAATGTGGTATGTTGATCGTGTTTGTCCATTATTCTGAATAAAATGTTTGCTGTTTCATATTAGAAATAACTCATTAAATTATACGAGTTATTGGCTTTCATATGCAAGTATATATACCACAGCTTAAAAACAGACGCCAGAAAAGAAGTAAAAGCATTGGATGTAACATGTAGTTTGATACCAATGGTATGTAATGTGTATACACACGTCATTGGAGAACATATGAGCCGTCCAACGAGCCTAAGCATGCCGCGCAGGCTAACCCGGAAACACAATGTTCGCTTTCTGTGGATTTTCTGTTTCAGGAATCATTTCTCTATACCTCTATCTCCCTGAGACGGAATGTGTCGGCCCGGATGAGCCTGCGCTAATGTTGGTTTTCTCGTGGAATGGCTCATATGTGTTAAACAAGAGGTCTGAAGCAGTTTCTACGAATTAGGTGTTGGGTTGGTTAATTTTGTTTCTACAAATGTTGCTTCCCTTGTGTGTAACACAAGGGGCACTTTATGTAGATATTGGAAGTGATTGATAAAACATCAAATGATATGACCGAGTTCTATTACAAGTGGCATCTAATGAAAAGTGACATTGGAGATTGTGAACTTGATAGACGAAATAAGCGATGCTACAAGAAAACCAATCGCATGTGCGGTCAATGTAGATCCCGATCACTCTGTGCCTTTGTGCAGTCTGATGTGTTGATAAGTCTGAGTGCTATTTGAAAACGCTACGATACACCGTGATCGGTTACTGCCCAGATAATCAATGGATGTTGATTGTGTTCTAAACATGTCAAATAAGCTCTAATGTTGGGTTTCGTAGGGTATGACTCGAATAATAAATAAGCATGAACTGAAATTCGCGACACTCGAACTCAAATATATCATCTAGCTCGAACCATTTCCTGGAACGGATGTATTTTTTGAAAACAGCGTAGCAGGAGTTCTGATTACACAAAGGAGCAATCAGAACTGCAGTTGCGCTGTTCACTTGATATGATGAATGAAGATAGGATAAATTACAGCGATCACTCGAACACGTCGATAACTCGAAGTTATTAATTTCGTAATCCCGTTATCGCGAGCCCTGAGTGCTTGCAGCGTGACCTTTAGGCCGTAACCGTTCTCCAGATACGTGAACGACTGCTAGGCGCAGTGTTATCTGGGTTTTCACTGTTTGCAAAAGATAATTTTCGGTGTGACGTGGTCAATATAACAGCTAATGGACATGTTGGTCATAAATGTCAAGAATGTTTACGAGTTAACATTATAACATAGGGTGCGATCAGATAGTTAATTCAATTAGGCGTGATGCTATCATTTGGGTAGTTTCGGAAGTAAAACGCTTATTCTATTCGATTGAAAGTATGTTGACTCAATACTCCCTATTCCTCCAAAGAAAAATGGAAAATGATTGATGGATATGCTAGTGTATATTGCTGAGTAATCGTAACGCTTTCATATCTATATGTTGTTAGATGCATTTGCAGCAGACGAATTTTTAAAGCACTATGGTAAAAAGAGATATTGCCCCCCGAAAAAGCAATTTTTCCATTTGCCACAACGTTTTCAACTCAACATAATGATAACAATCAGTTTTTCAATATTTTAGCCTAGCTGTTGTCAATCATCCACTTTAATTTCGCCCCGCCCAAACGTGTAAAATATTTTTGTGGAAATTGTGTATAAACTTTCCCACTGAATACCAAACATCTGCAGCATATTCATTTGTTATACTTTTTGATTAACCCTTTCCCTCATACGATAATTCTGCAGGAGACGATTTTGAACATATTTTGTCAAAAAATAGAAAATCTCTATAATTGAATGGATAACCTAAAATGTCTAAAAGTGGAAAACATTGTGGCAAAAGGAGAAATTGCTCGTTTTGAGCAATTTCGTCTTTTGTCACTATGTTTTCAAAAAGCCGTCTGCTGCAGAGGCGTCAGAAAGCGTCTTTATGAGGGAAAGGATTAAGAAAGGTGTTTATGGAGTTATACATAGTAAATCGGGTCTCGATCCCCAGTCGCGACGTTCTTGGTGGAATGCCCATGCGCAAAACACATTTCCTATGAACTGTCGCTGTGATATAACTAAAATAATGTTGAAAACTTCGTAAAACCACAATAAAACATATAAACAGTCGTTATCATGCACATAGTTTCAGTATTTATCCGACATGCACAAATAATCTGCCATAACCAAGATTAAAGTGTAGAAATGCGTATTAAGCCCGACCTTGTCGTGAAAGATAATTCGAAAAAAGAACATGAGGTATTCCGAATATGTACACTTGAGGTTTTGCGAATATAGACACATGAGGTATTCCGAGTACAAATACATTAGGTATTCCGAATATAGACACATGAGGTATTCCGAGTACAGAGATATGAAGTATTCTCTGAATACGTACGCTTGAGGTTTTTCGAATACTTATACATGATGTATTCCGAGTACAAACATATGAGGTATTCCGAATACGTACACTTGAGGTTTTGAGAATACAGACATATGAGGTATTCCGAATACAAACACATGAGGTATTCCGAATAAAAATAGCAAAGTAGCAATTTATCTAATTGCCACAGTTTTGTCAATCAATTATATTCACTACTCATACTTTTTACTTTCATTTATAGAGTCTGTCATGTATTTGGGGTTTTGCTGCAATGTTTTAAACATTGTGCTAAGTTTAGAGCAAGTACAACAATGTTTCTTTAATTTGTCTGCTATAACGGCAACGAATGTCGCACGTATCAGTGAAAATTAGGGGTGTTTTCGCGTGTTTTAAATAAGGCGTGAATAATTGTATACGGCGGTCTGCATCGAGACAAGATGCATTTATAAAAATTAAATGATCGACTGCGGTTCAAAGAAAGTCAGTAATGTAATACATGATACTTGTCACGTAAGTTTAGAAATGACGAGCTATTTTCAACGTATATTGCATAGCAGCATGTAAGTTCAGTTGTCTATAGAATGGTTAGGATTTTTAAACTTTTCCCTATGACAGTTCGATAAAGATGTCCATCGAGATTGTCGAGATATTTTATATATCTTCATTGTTCACAATGTTTTCAATTAGTTTTTAAAGTCGTCTGCCACAAATTGCAGGGGCGTAGCCCCCTTTAGGCACTGTAGGCACTGTAGGCACCGGCCGACACATTTTTTTTTAAATCCCTCAAAATGCAGCTGACTGATCCGGCCGACACATTCCGTCTAAGTGGGATATATAGAGTAGTGATTAAAACCAAACCTATACTTTGCAATCGCTTGTAAATATATCTGATGACTGCCTCATTAAGGTCGTCTCAGATTGACCTCTGCGTCAGCCAATCAAATTGGCGCTCACCAAACCTTACAGAAAAACAGGTCAGTTGACCCATACAAATATACGATAAAGGGAAGAGGCGATTGTTGAGTTATTTGACCTATATCACGGGCGATTGTCGAGTTATTTGACCTATATCACGGGCGATTGTTGAGTTATTTGACCTATATCACGGGCGATTGTCGAGTTATTTGACCTATATCACAGGCGATTGTCGAGTTTCGACCTATATCACAGGCGATTGTCGAGTTATTTGACCTATATCACAGGCGATTGTCGAGTTATTTGACCTATATCTCGGGCGATTGTCGAGTTATTCGACCTTTATCACGGGCGATTGTCGAGTTATTTGACCTATATCACAGGCGATTGTCGAGTTATTTGACCTATATCACGGGCGATTGTTGTATCGTGCGATTTCATTGGACATTCAAATCTATTCAATTCAATATACTTTATTTAACGACGGTAACACAATAAACAAACAACAAACAACATCAGTTATCTCCCTTGTGGTTGTCAACAATAAACATTGATCAAAGAATATATCATATTAATATTTGCACATTAAAACCGAGTACGCGCTCAAGTGTATTTACGTTTGTCTAAGGCCAATTCGAAACGTCGGTATTTGCGTTGTAGTCAGATCCAACACATGTACAGCGAAGTATTTTGATCTGAGTTTAATGAGATCAGGTTGTTGTTTGAAGCAACTCAGTTGTGGTGTCAACAAATCAGGCTCACATAACTGAGAATCGTCGAGCATCGATAGCTCAGTCGGTGATGACGATGACGGCTATCAATCCATGGAGCGATTTCTACTTTTGTCACAATGTTTTCAACACTTTTCAATACTTGAGTCTTCACTTGTAGAGATGATCCTTAATTCTAACTAGTGTTTTCAAATGCTACTCCAGCGAATTCGTCGTATGTGGGAAAGCGTTAACAAAATACATTGTGACTAGCGCCATTCGTCTTCCACCAATGGATATAAGATAGTAAATGTGGTAAGTTATCAAGACGCTTGAGAACAATGTTATGTGGAGACCTTGTGTGAGAAAGTCGTGAAACACATGATAACATGTGAACTGGCCGATGCATGTGTAATAACTAAAAACTGTTAAAAGACGAGACCAAATAAGCATATCGTACTATTTTAAGATTGGGACACAATTGCTTACCTAAACTGTCTATGCTCAAAATAGTTTGGTGCTCGAAGTGTTTTTGAATTGAACGGAGGGATAATGTTTTTAACGGAAATGCAAATTTATCTTAACGGAATTGCACATTTATTTTAACAGAATAGCAAATTAACTTTAAAACGTCGGTCTCTTTAATTTAAGTTAACTGTTTTAGCCGTATTTTACGAAAAAAGACGTTTGGATTTCGCTGTCTAATCAGAAATCATTTTCACCTTATTTGGACGGAGACGTGATTTAAATACAGTTGCATAATTTCAATTGTCCTCCATAGCATAACACGTGTGTGTGTGTGTGTGTGTGTGTGTGTGCCAAAGTGTATTATAATTATGACCATCATTTAAGTTTTAAATGACACACGATTTGTTGGTTTTCCTCCTAATTTTTCATCACGAAAACATTGTTACAGGAAAAACAATGTACAGAAATAAACACGGTGTGTTAATCATCTTGAAAGGTGTTCGCTCTGTTTTCATCGTTGCATTCAGGCATGTCTAACCGCCTCGGTGATGTAGTGGTAGAGAGTCCGCCTCGGTGATGTAGTGGTAGAGAGTCCGCCTCGGTGATGTAGTGGTAGAGAGTCCGCCTCGGTGATGTAGTGGTAGAGAGTCCGCCTCGGTGATGTAGTGGTAGAGAGTCCGCCTCGGTGATGTAGTGGTAGAGAGTCCGCCTCGGTGATGTAGTGGTAGAGAGTCCGCCTCGGTGATGTAGTGGTAGAGAGTCCGCCTCAGTGATGTAGTGGTAGAGAGTCCGCCTCGGTGATGTATTGGTAGAGAGTCCGCCTCGGTGATGTAGTGGTAGAGAGTCCGCCTCGGTGATGTAGTGGTAGAGAGTCCGCCTCAGTGATGTAGTGGTAGAGAGTCCGCCTCGGTGATGTAGTGGTAGAGAGTCCGCCTCGGTGATGTAGTGGTAGAGAGTCCGCCTCGGTGATGTAGTGGTAGAGAGTCCGCCTCAGTGATGTAGTGGTAGAGAGTCCGCCTCGGTGATGTAGTGGTAGAGAGTCCGCCTCGGTGATGTAGTGGTAGAGAGTCCGACTCGGTGATGTAGTGGTAGAGAGTCCGCCTCGGTGATGTAGTGGTAGAGAGTCCGCCTCGGTGATGTAGTGGTAGAGAGTCCGCCTCAGTGATGTAGTGGTAGAGAGTCCGCCTCGGTGATGTAGTGGTAGAGAGTCCGCCTCGGTGATGTAGCGGTAGAAAGTCCGCCTCGGATGTGGGAGGTCGTGGATTCGATCCCAGGCCGGGTCATACTAAAACCTTTGAAAAGGGTCGTAATGGTATGGAACGCTTTTACTGTCTTATGATGACTTATTTGCTTATATACGGTAGATATTTCATTATAAGCAGTAGATCTTTTATTATATGCAGTAGATATTTTATTATGTGTGGTACTTGTTTCTTTATATGCTGTACTGTATTGGTTATATGTAGTGCCACTCACCTTATATGTGGTGGTACTGTCTTTATATGCAGTGCATTCGAATTTGATTGCGATACAAAGACCAATATATGCAGTAGATTTGTTATATAATATATAATGGATTAGGGGGTTAACATTATGACTGACTGGTTGATGTCAGGATGCATGGACCAGTAGTACTAGAAAGCGGCGTAAAACAATCAGTCAGGCATTTCTACACTCTCACAATAACTACACTCTCACAATAACTACACTCTCACAATAACTACACTCTCACAATAACTACACTCTCACAATAACTACACTTTCACAATAACTACACTTTCACAATAACTACACTTTCACAATAACTACACTTTCACAATAACTACACTCTCACAATAACTACACTTTCATTTATTGAGAGTTTCCATAGTTTTGCCTGAATGTTTTCAAAGTCGTCTACTTCAAATGTGTTGCATGTGGGAAAGGGTTAATGGGAGCTGTCAATCTTCAGAAAAGAAGAATTAAGAAAAAAAATCGTCTCACATAGATGGACCGTTTCAAACCTAAGTCGCCTGCATATTTTCAACATGTGGGGGGGGGGGGGGAATAAAATAATACGTGGAGCTTAGTAGGGACAACTACCGCCTCGGTGGTGTATTGGTAGAGCGTCCGCATCGGTTCGATTCTCGGTCGGGCCATACCAAAGACTTTAGAAATGGTAGTAATGGATTTCCCTCCTTAGCGTCTAGGACTTTGGGCTTCGCATTATAACTGACTCGAAGGTCTGGGAAAGTACAGGTAATTTACCAAGGAAACGCCCTGATATAACTCTAAAGAAATGTTGAGAGTGGCGTTGAATACCTTGCAAACAAATCAGACAGGCCATGTTTTTATTAAGCGTAAATGGACCTCCGCATGGTGCAACCATAACAAGGTAAATTTACTATATACATATATTCTATATAGACTGGTATATAGAAAATGATAGTTTTACGTATTCGGCATGCCACAAATCAAATCACTTTAACCCTTTCCCTCATACGACAATTCTGCAGCAGACGACTTTGAACGTATTTTGTCAAATAATGGAAAATCTCTATAATTGAATGGATAACCTATGACTAAAAGTGGAAAACATTGTGACAAAAGGAGAAATTGCACGTTTTGTGCAATTTCTTCTTTTGTCACTATGTTTTCAAAAAGCCGTCTGCAGCAGAGGCGTCAGAAAGCGTCTATATGAGGGAAAGCGTTAAGTAAAACCAACCGTGCAGACGGAGTGAGCAGACGACTTTTGGCGTTCTATAAAAACAATGTAATTGGATTTACCAAGTAAAAGCCATTATTAGGAAAACAGCCAAACCGTTTCAGATACGTAATGGCGGGATAAGAGGGTTTTGTGAGGGATAACAACCAATATGAGCTTTGACGTTGGGAAATGGGATTTCAAATATGCTTCATTCTTCCCTCATTCAATTGAAAATCGGCCCGAACATTTCACCAATCTGGTCAGTTCTTTGAATATGTATCGAAAGATGGTTAAATGTGTTTTTCACTAAATTGTGAACAGTGTACATTCTGATCAGATCGCCAGTTCGCCAATAATTCTGCATTTAGGCTCATATATAAATGGGGGGAAAAGAGATACACCGTGGATTATAAAGATGGTCTCCAATATTGCCATACAAATAATATTAACCTTTTTCCACATACAAACGCGTCATGACGCCTCTGCAGCAAACGCATTTTTAAAACATTACGACGTAAAGAGAAACCATTACTCATAATGAGCAATTTATTTCTTTGTTTTTAAATCTGTTCAATAATTAATTAATTACACTTTCATTTATGGAGCTTTTATATGTTTGCTTAGATGTTTCGATGTAGTCTGCTGCAGATCTGTCGTATGTGGGAAAGGGTTCACGCGGAAAAGAACTAGTTTTATAGAAACTCTCAGAGAATCCCTGCATATGACATGCATATTAAACTGTTGGACAATCAACCGTGGTTTTTGAGTCAGTCAGAACTGGTCACCGCTAATGGACATTTGATCAACAGTAGGACTGTGCGCCAATATGTCGATAATAACCTGGACTCACCTTTAACCCTTTCCCTCATATAGACGCTTTTTTGAAGCCTCTGCAGCAGACGGCTTTTTGAAAACATAGTGACAAAAGAAGAAATTGCACAAAACGTGCAATTTCTCCTTTTGCCACAATGTTTTCCACTTTTAGTTATAGGTTATCCATTCAATTATTGAGATTTTATATGTTTTGACAAAACACGTTCAAAGTCGTCTGCTGCAGAATTGTTGTATGAGGGAAAGGGCTAAGCAAGATAATTGTCGTCCTTGCGTCTCGAGACTAACTACTAACATTTAATGGTCATTAACCCTTTCAGCGCCGAATTGTTTAAAGTAGACTCTTCCATGTTCAAAACTCGGACGATTCTATTTTCATGTTATAGGATTTTTTGGAATATTTTCATAGCTCACAGCCAAACAATGCAGATTTCAGGTGAGACAGCTCGTTACGAGCTGACTCACCTGAATCTGCATTGTTTGCAAAAAGCTCAATGCCTTTGGCGCTGAAAGAGTTAATATTGATGTTGAGCCAGGACCTGCACAATCAAACACGGATCGCCTGGTTCATGCAATGCCATTGAACGCGTGGGGAATTTCTCGGTTCTCGCAAACGCGGACGTCATTGTTGTATATCGTGTTATCGCTTGTCAGAGGGGCTCGTCCGTTACTGATTTATTTGAATCAGGATAGTTTAATAAGGGGCCGGATAACAAACAAACTTACTCTTAACCCTTTCTTACATACAAGAAATCTGAAGCAGACGACTTTGAACGAATTTTGTCAAAAAAATGGAAAATCTCTATCATTAAATGGATGACCTATGACTAAAAGTGGGAAACATTATGGCAAAAGGAGAAATTGCTCTTCAAAAGTTTGAGTAATTTCTTCTTTTGTCACTATGTTTTCAAAAAAGCCGTCTGCTGCAGAGGTGTCAGAAAGCGTCTATATGAAGAAAAGTGTACCTAGAACAATACACCGTTTGAAGAAATATATGTATGGCAATTAAAAGCGTACTTAAAATTGTACAAACCTTGACTTTATTATTCGTATTTCTTCTGTAAATACGCAGGCATTCACGTTCTATCATGTGAACATCACATGCGGCATGCGTAGACAAGCAAGGGGCGTACACTATTATATAGACAAACGAGTTTATCATTATGAGCATTTTCCTTTTGTAACAATGTTTTCAAAAGTCGTCTGCTGCTGATGCCATAACCAAGTGTCTGCAAGTTAAAAGTAGTCTTTGCTACCTATTCCAAAATGATAAGCGAACAATGTAAAACCAATGATAAATGTGCCTGTTGATCTTATTCTACACAATTCACAAATGTAGTTTAAATTAAAGTTTTACTTTAGGGGGTAAATAAAAGTTGTTTATTTAAAATCTCGTATGCCAATGTATGGTAAGTGTAAACAAATTACTGCCAGGGAATTTAAGTAATCAATACCAGTGTATTATGTTTGTCAGGGAATTTAAGTAATCAAATACCAGTGTATTATGTTTGTGAGATATGTATTGAACCTTCTATGACTAATTTACAAAATATGAGCCGTCCCGCGAGAAAACCAACATTATGGCATCTGCGTAATGTATCGACCCTGATCAGCCTGCGCAATCCGCGCAGAATGATCCGGACCGACACATTCCGTCATAGGGGGATAGAGGTATAGAGTAATGATTCCTGAAACAGAAAATCCACATGAGGCGAAAAGTGTATTTCCGGGTAAGCCTGCGCGGCATGCTTAGGCTTATCTGGGTCGATACTTTACGCAGAGTTCACTGTTGGTTTTCTCACGGGTCGGCTCATATGTAGCTTCAGAACAAACAGCGCGGATGTGCAGACTGATATGGATCTACATTGGTCACAAATGTCAAGAGGTTGGGTTTTTCCTGAGCGCTGTTTAAAAATGATCTCACATACCTGTAACACGTGTGCTAACCTAAGTGTGTTTATATACGGTGTCGTATAAAGATCTCTGCAACGAGGTGTGATCTTTCATTATAATCTTTGTTTCCTCCAATATATGAAGATCATACAAAGATGAACACTATGATAAACAAAGAAAAGAAAAGAAAAAAAATAAAGGTTTTACACAAAAAAATAATATGTCTTTAAATTACCACACTTATATCAGAGCCAATAATGCCTATCATCTGATAGAAAAGATTGAACACATCAATGCACGAAAGTTAGTTTGTATACTTCACGTTTAAGAAATGTAGGAAATGAGAATGTTCTTATTGATAAATGCATCCTCATCTGCAATCCTTACACAATCTAATGACATCAATAATTTAGCAGCATTCCTGATGTGATACAGGATGAGTATATATAAATACAAATGTTTATCTATCCCCTCAAAAGCAGAAACCAGTTATATATACAAAGAGAAAATCAACCACACTCCTCAAATAACTCCATTATTTGATAAGTGTAGGCAAGAAGAATGCAGTAGATAAGAGGCGACAGACAAACATATGCCCACTTTCAAAAGAGGAACCCCATAAAGAACACTTTCGCGAAACGAAATTGAATGTGTTCAACCGAGGCGCTCTAAAAGTTCTAATAGCTAACGTATATACATAGGAAGGGCACTTTATAATACATGGAGAACCATGCAAAAACAAAGGTGTATATGCAACTGCATATCTCTACACGATGCATAGTACAAAACAAAATATTACATAAATGTACAAAAAATGGGAGTTTGCATATTCAAATTTGTGATATAAGTTCCATGATGTACATAATTGATAAAGTTACATAAAGTACCTGTAGCAATTCCATGCGTCATGGAGAAGCGATGCAACCACATTAAAAACATGTCAATTTTCCCTTAAGAAGACGCTCCAAATTTGGCTCCAAACCAAACAATGCTCGAACATACTTCTCTCCATGTAGAGAGTAAATAAACTCAGACACAGTAAAACCGAATTCTCGAAAAGGAGCTTACAGGTCTGCACACAGTTACAATTAACTAAAACATGCTCTATTATACAACATTTTACGTCAGTTATTCTACACCTAGAACAAGTCGAGTCTGTGGAAGATATAAAGGCTATCATCTTAGCCACAGCAAAGCAGACAGAACGCATACTTTGATTGTGCTTAGCTAAATTCCACACAGGACTCACGGAGAACTGCTGCTGTTTTTGTATATAGACCTCAAATACTGGATCAGTAGTTCTCTCATTTTATTCGTTAACAAAATATCTTGATATTCTAGTGTTTATATGCTTTTTCCAAATGCACTTTGTTGGAAATCTGCCATGTAATACATAATCTTGCAAAACATAAAACAAGTCATATTTGCGTAACAGATTAATAACGTCTGAAATAAAACCAATATCGAAATTACCATTATAAGATGAACATAGACGCAAAAGGAAAATGTGTTGTGTTGCACAGTCCCTCTCAAGGCGACACAGTTGACCAAACAAGGTAAGTTTTCTCTTTTCAATTTCAGCCTGAATCGGTAACGCACATATAAGCCGAGGACAGCATCTGTCCTTGACCTAATATGTAATCCCTGCATTTGTTTCAGACATGTATAACCGATGTGATCGTTCTAAAGTCAGACTGTCCCGCCTAGTGAGCGACTGTGTTAACTCACGATGGGCTCAAAATAGCTAATGCCTCCTCACACATAGGCGAATCCATTAAACGCAGCTTTGCGAATTGGGTAAATTTGTCAATTCTGGCGAATTTTGACGAATTTTGACCGAAACTGTTTGAAAATGTGTTACATAATTTGAAATATAACGAAAGGTAAACGTAGGGGAACTATTTGTTGCGAATGATTTACGAAGTGTGACATACGGTTACTGTTATTCGCTAAAATGCGTTAGGTCGCGCAAACAATCTTTGTTCTTTCCGTTAGCGATTAGGAACGCAAACATGCGAACCGAAGCGCAACCTTGCGCATGCTTCCGAAGCCGTCCGAAGCTTTCCGAAAGAGTATTTCCGCATACGGCCGTTACCGGATGCTATACAAGACTGGCGAAAACCCGGTGGAGTCAATTTGCTTTCTAACTTTCTCCGACTCGACACCACGTCGTATTGCTGTTTGACTGCTGTTTGATTTTCAACTTTTTTAAAGCAGTAAAATTGATGTGGACTTATACTAACCACACGAACTTGTAGTCCGAGTCGACAATGGCCAGTAAGATGATACTGAAGAAACCCTTATAATTCTAATATAAGGAACCAGAGCTGGCATGCTTCCTGATGGCTATGTGTTTGCCATCAATGGCAGCAACACAATTAGGAAAGTTCCACTTCTTGAGGAAACCATCAGCCAGTTTTTTCCATTCTTCGGGTGTGGAGGGGGCTGTCATAACCTCATCAACATATTCCTCACATATAGCATGATATACTTCTCTGACCACTACAGAGAGGGTATTCTCAGCGACCCGTCAGGATTACTGCATGTCTGAGCACTTGGCACCAGAAACCAGGTGACGTAGAGTGGCAGCTATCTTGAGGCCTGGATCCAAGAGCTCCCTGTACCAGGTGTGGTGTTTTCAGAGGCGATGACCGATGACCCTATCGAATATTTCATCATACATTTCAGTTGGCATGCAGAGGAATTTGTTGAAAGTTCTAGGATCTTCTGAGCTCAATCATGAGCTGATCGTGGATGCCAAATTGGCGCCGTCTCTCGGGATGCAGCCATGGTCTTCTCCAGATGCGACGTGCTCTGGCTCCTCTTCTCCACCTAAATCGGCCTCTGATGAACTGGTGGATGTTAAATTGGCGCTGGAAGACTTCTTGGTGGGCCATAGCAGCCACATACAGCAGCCTCATGCGTTGTATATCTTCCATTTTGACGAAGGAATAACTAATAATCTTGATATTTAGCCTCCTCCTTTTATATATGAAATTCAAGAACTACACAAAACTGTTGAGATACTCAAGAAATTTAGATACGTTGTGATTCGCGTTTGATTCGTATGCCGTAGTTACCCTTAGTAATGACTCGTATGCAAGCGTATGCCGTTAGTTTTGTAACGTCAACCAATCGTTACAATTCGCTTTCATTAGTCATGAAATTTCGGATTCAATTAGCTACAATACGTAATTATTCGCTACAAGTACGCAAACTATCGCAAAGATATGTCATGGGATCGTCCTCGATCGCTTGATATGCAAATTAGCTGATCACAACGTACGTGATAACTTGCGACCTCTAACGCCAGTTGACGAACGCATGCGAAGACTTTCCGATTGGTTAACGTATTGAAACGAATTTTAACGAATGATAGACGAATCTTTTATTCGCCACAAATCTTTCAACATGTTCAAAAATTTCCGACGAACAAGACTAATCGCAACGGACACAAAAGCTCACAAACGCATGCATACGAACACATCAACGATGTACAACGTACATATACTAATGGTAACGAATTGTACTCAAGTCCTATTCGTCAGTACACGCAAGTTGACGTCGTGTGTGCGAGAATAGGTGGAAAAACCTACCGTCGGGATATAACTGAAAAACAGTTGAAACTAGCGTTTAACCTTTCCCCTCATACGACAATTCTGCAGCAGACGACTTTCAAAACATAGAAAATCTCTATAATTGAATGGATAACCTATGACTAAAAATGGAAAACATTGTGGCAAAAGGAGAAATTGCTCGTTTTGAGCAATTTCTTCTTTTGTCACTATGTTTTCAAAAAGCCGCCTGCTGCAGAGGCGTCAGAAAGCGTCTATATGAGGTAAAAGGGTTAAGTCCAATCAATCCTCAGCAGTATTGGAAAATACAAAGGTTTAACCCTTCGACTGCTGGAACCGATTGTGTGAAGCCTATGCGACCAGAAAAGAGATAGACCGGCCGTCTGACGAGGTTCTATACCGTCAACAGATAGACCAGCCGTCTGACGAGGTTCTATACCGTCAACAGATAGACCAGCCGTCTGACGAGGTTCTATACCGTCAACAGATAGACCAGCCGTCTGACGAGGTTCTATACCGTCAACAGATAGACCAGCCGTCTGACGAGGTTCTATACCGTCAACAGATAGACCAGCGTCTGACGAGGTTCTATACCGTCAACAGATAGACCAGCCGTCTGACGAGGTTCTATATCGTCAACAGATAGACCAGCCGTCTGACGAGGTTCTATACCGTCAACAGATAGACCAGCCGTCTGACGAGGTTCTATACCGTCAACAGATAGACCAGCCGTCTGACGAGGTTCTATACCGTCAACAGATAGATCAGCCGTCTGACGAGGTTCTATACCGTCAACAGATAGACCAGCCGTCTGACGAGGTTCTATACCGTCAACAGATAGACCAGCCGTCTGACGAGGTTCTATACCGTCAACAGATAGACCAGCCGTCTGACGAGGTTCTATACCGTCAACAGATAGACCAGCCGTCTGACGAGGTTCTATACCGTCAACAGATAGACCAGCCGTCTGACGAGGTTCTATACCGTCAACAGATAGACCAGCCGTCTGACGAGGTTCTATACCGTCAACAGATAGACCAGCCGTCTGACGAGGTTCTATACCGTCAACAGATAGACCAGCCGTCTGACGAGGTTCTATACCGTCAACAGATAGACCAGCCGTCTGACGAGGTTCTATACCGTCAACAGATAGACCAGCCGTCTGACGAGGTTCTATACCGTCAACAGATAGACCAGCCGTCTGACGAGGTTCTATACCGTCAACAGATAGACCAGCCGTCTGACGAGGTTCTATACCGTCAACAGATAGAACAGCCGTCTGACGAGGTTCTATACCGTCAACAGATAGACCAGCCGTCTGACGAGGTTCTATACCGTCAACAGATAGACCAGCCGTCTGACGAGGTTCTATACCGTCAACAGATAGACCAGCCGTCTGACGAGGTTCTATACCGTCAACAGATAGACCAGCTGTCTGACGAGGTTCTATACCGTCAACAGATAGACCAGCCGTCTGACGAGGTTATATACCGTCAACAGATAGACCAGCCGTCTGACGAGGTTCTATACCGTCAACAGATAGACCAGCCGTCTGACGAGGTTCTATACCGTCAACAGATAGACCAGCCGTCTGACGAGGTTCTATACCGTCAACAGATAGACCAGCCGTCTGACGAGGTTCTATACCGTCAACAGATAGACCAGCCGTCTGACGAGGTTCTATACCGTCAACAGATAGACCAGCCGTCTGACGAGGTTCTATACCGTCAACAGATAGACCAGCCGTCTGACGAGGTTCTATACCGTCAACAGATAGACCAGCCGTCTGACGAGGTTCTATACCGTCAACCGATAGACCAGCCGTCTGACGAGGTTCTATACCGTCAACAGATAGACCAGCCGTCTGACGAGGTTCTATACCGTCAACAGATAGACCAGCCGTCTGACGAGGTTCTATACCGTCAACAGATAGACCAGCCGTCTGACGAGGTTCTATACCGTCAACAGATAGACCAGCCGTCTGACGAGGTTCTATACCGTCAACAGATAGACCAGCCGTCTGACGAGGTTCTATACTGCCAACAGCTTCAATTCGACCAGCCGTCTGACGAGGTTCTATACCGTCAACAGATAGACCAGCCGTCTGACGAGGTTCTATACCGTCAACAGATAGACCAGCCGTCTGACGAGGTTCTATACCGTCAACAGATAGACCAGCCGTCTGACGAGGTTCTATACCGTCAACAGATAGACCAGCCGTCTGACGAGGTTCTATACCGTCAACAGATAGACCAGCCGTCTGACGAGGTTCTATACTGCCAACAGCTTCAATTCGACCAGCCGTCTGACGAGGTTCTATACCGTCAAATGTGCGACCAGAAAAGAGATAGATCAGCCGTCTGACGAGGTTCTATACCGTCAAAACCAACAGTTTCAATTCCGACAATCCCGAAATCGACTATGACATTTTACAAATGCACACCTGACAATTACATTTGAAAGAAATCAGCATTGTAAAGTGTAAGAAGAAATGAGCAAACAACCTCCAGAGTTGATCATCGGGAAGATCAATGGCCAACCATCCTTATACATCCCGTCTACTATTTAGTAAGGGTCATCTGCTAGAATTCATCCAAAGAAAATAGTTACATTTCGGCAAATGCAAATTACATATTTGTTTGTCTGATGTTTAACGCCGCTTTGAACACTTTTTAGTTCTATAACGGTGTTTCCTGGTTAACTTACCAGTTCAGTTGTCACCAGCGAGTTAGTCGTAATGTTCACCCCCATAATCTTAACCCTTTCAGAAAACGAGTAATTGGGAAATTGAAAGTGTGTTTGCTATAGACAGGGAACAAAGGTGGTCTTTAGTACAGGTTTGACTGTAGATGGTAAAGGGTGAATCACTCTCAGGAGAAAAACCAAAGACAATTCTTACTCAACCAATTTAAACCTTTACCTGATTCAGACGATTGTTAACCCTTTGCCTCATACGACAATTCTGCAGCAGACGACTTTGAACGTATTTTGTCAAAACATAGAAAATCTCCATAATTGAATGGATAACCTATGACAAAAAGTGGAAAACATTGTGGGAAAAGGAGAAATTGCACTTTTTGTGCAATTTCTTCTTTTGTCACTATGTTTTCAAAAAGCCGTCTGCTGCAGAGGCGTCAGAAAGTGTCTATATGAGGGAAAGGGTTAAGCGCCAACGAGGGAATGTCACTACAACCATTGTTAAAGTCTTTGGTATGACCCGGACGAGGATCTGACCCATGACCTCCTGTAGGCTAGGCGAACGCTCTACCCCTACACCACCGAGGCGGTAGAATTAAAAACCTTGTAGGAAGGATATCTCGTTTTAAGCATTCTTTCAACGATGTTTTCAAATGCCGTTTGTAAAAGGAACATGTTTTTAAGTCTAAATGCAGGTTGATATTCGTCAGCGAAGCTTAACCTTTTACGATTTACAACAATTCTGCAGAAATTGACTTTGAAAACATCTTGGCAAAATATGAAAAATATTTGTTAATGTATAAAATAATGAATATGGTTTAAAACATGGTGGTTAAATGATAAATTGTTTATTATACACACTTTCTCCTTTTGTCACAATGTTTTCAAATGGAGTCCGTTGCAGAGACGTCAAAATGGATCTCTATGCGTGGAAAAGTTAAATCCTCTTTCGTAATGATGTTGACTCACATAGTTGTTACAGCGTCTCAGAAGGCAGCTTAGATCGCGAAAAAAACAGGATTTGAGATTTCTTAACGTTAAGCCTATTTCAGCTGTGTTATAGAAAAACCCACCTTAAAGTATTTCTTACAAGCGAACAAAAATGTCGGCCTGCACTTTCGTGCAACTTAGTCTAATTATAAACTGATCAGAAGAAGTTCCTTGAAACCATTTGAGATGTCCCGAGATAAAATCAACACTGTGGACTCTGCGTAAAGTATCGAATCGGATCAGACTAAGCATGCCACGCAGGCTAACCCGGGCAGACACTTTTCGCCTCCTGTGGATTTTCTGTTTCAGAAATCATTACTCTATACCTCTATCCCACTGAGACGAATGTGTCGATCCGGATTAGCCCGCGCGGACTTTGCATGTTAATCTGGATCGATACATTACGCAGAGTCCATAATGTTGGTTTTGTCGCGGGACAGCTCAATTGTGTGACATGCCTCAACAGTTGAAGGTCACATAAAAATGCGTTGATTTGCAGACAGTTGAGTATCTAAACAGGTCGGAATTGCCAACTGCTTTGTCCTCTAAGAGCGTGGCGTATTCTTTTTCAAAATCGATTGTTACATTTGTACTGATTACACAAATGTTAACCCTTATCCCGCTGAATTACAGCTAATACTGTTGACACTGAATTTAAATAAAAATCTTTCAAATACGATGTAGTCCTTGCTACATACTGATACATGAATATCGCCCAATATTTGAAATTTAACCCTTTCCCTCATACGACAATTCTGCAGCAGACGACTTTTAACATATTTTGTCAAAAATTAGAAAATCTCTATAATTGAATGGATAACCTACGACTAAAAGTGGAACACATTGTGTCAAAAGGAGAAATTGCTCGTTTTGAACAATTTCTTCTTATGTCACTGTGTTTTCGAAATTCCTTCTGCTGCAGAGGCGTCAGAAAGCGTCTATATGAGGGGAAGGGTTAAAGGAACATTCGTGGACATTTGGATAAGCGGTAACGTCATTTGCGCCCCGCGAGAAAACCAACATTATGCCATATGCGTAATGTATCGACCCATATCAGCCTGCGCAGTCCGCACAGACTGATCCGGGCCGACACATTCCGTCTCAGGGGGATAGAGGTATAGAGTACGGATTCCTGAAACAGAAAATCCACAGGAGGCGAAAAGTGTCTGCGCGGCATGCTAGTGCTGATCCGAGTCCACAATGTTGGTTTTCTTGCGGGACGGCTCATGTGTACGCAAATCTATCTTGGTCTTCATCGATGCAGCATACTCATTCGATATTCCATTGGAAAGCTATGAGTATACGGGGATATAAAAAAAAAGCGAGTATTGTGAAATCAGATGCGAACATTCAGCAAGACAAGGATATAGTTGATATTGAATGTGTTTTCCTTCTTACCTTCACAATAGACACTGAAACAGAAACATGTATCACGAAAACCAATGATGTTTGAGTAATTTACCGCGAAAACCGAGTTAGTTTTATCGAAATGACTTGGTTTTCCATGTGTCATGTCTATTAAACACATTCCCTCATATGACAATTCTGCAGCAGACGACTTTGAACGTATTTTGTCAAAATATAGAAAATCTCCATAATTGAATGGATAACCTACGACAAAAAAGTGGAAAACATTGTGGCAAAAGGAGAAATTGCACGTTTTGTGCAATTTCTTCTTTTGTCACTATGTTTTCAAAAAGCCGTCTGCTGCAGAGGCTACAGAAAGCGTCTATATGAAGGAAAGGATTAAACACATTCCTAATATGGTAATAAGACCCGTCTTCTTTAAAAAAACATCCGGGGGATAGCTGTTTTGTTATATGAACAATTAGTTTGATATAAGTTAAATTAATTGTAAAGGTTATAGGGCATATTCCATTTGGGTCAGTGTGCAATCCCATAGGAAGAAGATTATTACATAATAATCACCTTCCAAAAACTGTTTCTGTTTGTCTGTATTAGTGAACATTTCAATCAAGTTATGCGATGCTCTTTATACTAGTTTTACTTCGTTATTGTCCGTTTCTTCCTTCTTAAAAATATAACACACCAACCTGGGGCAGTTTCGACCTGTGTAGATGATCTTTATCTGCAATGTTCTCTAAAAGTTAATGAAGCACCCAAGAAGCCTCAGCTACACAAAGTATATTTAAATCATATAGTATAATGGTCAGATGGAAGCAATTCATTTTCCATAGGCGACCATTATAGCGTTTTGGGCTATGGCTCTTTCCCAACAGTTGAAATAACCCAGAAACCTATATCCAATTAAAGTTTATTATCATAACTACCAAAAGGCAAATAAACTCACATGCTATCCAACCTTTTTGTTAGCTATGACGTCAAAACAAAGATCACCCTTATTCCGCAGTGAATTTTACTTTCAATTTAAGAAAATACATGTTGTTCTGAAAATGGCTCCTAAGCTGTCATTTAAGCTAAAATCAATCAATTTTTTGATAACAAATCAGTCCAAGGGTATTCAACTTTAATAAAAAAACACTTTCAACTTTCAATAAAATAATTTCGCCGATGGGAGACCACTTCAGTCTTATGAATTCATTTGAAATTACAAAATTGTCTGCCCGGCAAGCCGATCCGATTTACTTCCCTTTTTGACCTAAAATGTCTCATGTAAATTGGTATTTTTCTACACTAATCACTAATACTATAGTACGTTCTGAAAAGGTGCATCGTCAGCTGGCGGTATTAAATCCACCATTCATTTTACAGCTGTTCAACTTAAAAACACTTAAAGACTATCTTGTCTGTTAGGTATATCGAATTCACCATTGCTATTACAGCTGTTCAACTTAGTAACACTTAACGACTATCTTGTCTGTTAGGTATATCGAAATTCACCATTGATATTACAGCTGTTCAACTTAGAAACACTTAACGAATATCTTGTCTGTTATGTATATCGAAATTCACCATTGATATTACATCTGTTCAACTTAGAAACACTTAACGACTATCTTGTATGTTAGGTATATCGAATTCACCATTGATATTACAGCTGTTCAACTTAGAAACACTTAACGACTATCTTGTCTGTTAGGTATATCGAATCCACCATTCATGTTACATCTGTTCAACTTAGAAGCACTTAACGACTATTGTGTCTGTTAGGTTTATCGAATTCACCATTAATTTTCCATCTGTTCAACTTAGTATCACTTAACGACTATATTGTCTGTTAGGTATATCGAATTCACCATTCATTTTACATCTGTTTAACTTAGAAACACTTAACGACTATCTTGTCTGTTAGGTATATCGAATTCATTAATCATTTTACATCTGTTTAACTTAGTATCACTTAACGACTATCTTGTCTGTTAGGTATATCGAATCCACCATTCATTTTACATCTGTTTAACTTAGAAACACTTAACGACTATTGTGTCTGTTAGGTATATCGAATTCACCATTCATTTTACATCTGTTTAACTTTGAAACACTTAAAGCCTATCTTGTCTGTTAGGTATATCGAATTCACCATTCATTTTACATCTGTTTAACTTAGAAACACTTAACGACTATCTTGTCTGTTAGGTATATCGAATTCACCAATCATTTTACATCTGTTTAACTTAGTATCACTTAACGACTATCTTGTCTGTTAGGTATATCGAATTCACCATTCATTTTACATCTGTTTAACTTAGAAACACTTAACGACTATCTTGTCTGTTAGTTATATCGAATTCACCTATCATGTTACAACTGTTTATCTTAGAAACACTTATCTTGTATGTTAGGTATACCTGCTCGATTGTTTGGTGCTTTACGCCGTTTTAAACACTTGTTCAGTGATATCACGGCGTTTCCTGTGTAGCTTACATGTACTATTGGTCCTTTTATACTGACACCAGTCAGTCAGTCGTTATGCTCACCCCACAATCATGAGCGCCAAGGAGGGCAGCCATTACTACTACTATTGGCGTTCGTAGGGCTCGGCCCACGTATTATTTCTCTAGACATGGGAGAGACAATCGGGGATATAGATCGGCTAGATGTGTCATGCGCGCCGCTCCAACCCTCAGTTCGGCCTATGAACCACCGAAGAGACAGATAATCTGTGTACCTTCGAAAAACGGATGGGGACCTGCATTGTTCACCAATAAGAGCTTTTCTCGATATTTAACCCATTCGCTGCCAAAGGCAATTAAATGCTTTTGCAAGCAATGCAGATGCATGTGATAGAGCTCGTAACGAGCTGTCTCTCCTGAAATAGGCATTTTTTGCAACTTAGACATTACATTTTACCATATTACCTGTTTGACGAAAAATGGAGTGGTCCAATTTCTCAACATGGAAGAGTCGACTTTGTGATATTCGGTCGTGAAAGAGTGTAGTTTGGTGAACACCAACATAAGTGACTACGGTACGAGTCCAAATGACTGTTTCTGTGTTAAAGAATAGAAATATAAACATCTGTTACGAGCTATGATAGGGTGGACTAACTTCCTTTTCAAGGATAGTTCTGTGTAAAGTTTAAATAAAATGGACTCCCGGTTAAAATAAATAATAACTAAACGAATGACTCAGGTTTAACTTCTCCTTTAAATAAATACTGCTCTCCTTTATAATACATAAACTGTAGATTCAATGACAAATAAGACTAAAAACTTACTAAGACAGATAAAAATAATGAAAATGTGTAATCTTGTGATTAATGCCTGATGGGAGTCCCTGAAGAAGTTGTGCACAGCTCTTATATAGGTAAGAGTAGTGCACAGCTTTCCATGTGCATTTAAAATAATGCGCCAATAAAACTGTGCGAAATTCAGTGGAAAACGCGCATTGTTCAGCGGCGCAGTCAAAACGCACATCAGACGTTGTGCACTGCACAAACAGTGCACAGCGGATCTTGTGCATTCTGACGTTTGACACTCGCTGGCGAGAAATATGCCTCGGAATCAATAAAGAGAAATGGAAAATTACCCAAATGCAATATGCAATACAAGTAAAAACACTAAAACTGCCAATACTAACTAAAGTGTGACTGTATTTGCCCTATCTAAACCCTGAACGAGAATAACAGTGACGACTTGGGTTGGGAAAGAATCAAAAGAACGCCCACTGTCAACTTTGACAGCTTCCCATAATGCATTGCAATGACAACAACAACCACAACAACAACAATCATGTCTGCAAATACACAACTCTTGCAAAATCGAGTCAGGTTTAAATGGAAATACACACCATACAGACTATGACAACAGGTAACTACTTAATAAAATGAATGCTTGTACATTGCAAATACTGCAAGGTAAACTAAGGCCTGTACTTCCAAAGCACAAACATTAAATCGGCGATTAGTTATGGAAAATCTGGTAGGGCAAATCTAGGTCAAAACTGACTACCAATACATATGAATAGATGCAATATAAATGAACATGTCATATTCGAGACATTACAATACCCCCTTCCTAGCATGACAAAGCTCTGCCTGTCATGCTTATACTGCATTAAGGCTTAAAAGATTATCCTATATACAATTGAAAGTGTTCCTTTAAAGTGAAATAGCACTGCCAAGTTACTTCTGCACCTTTAAAGGATACTTTCCCTAACAATTTTCATCAGATGGTGATCTGACCTGCAATTTATTAAGCTGCAACCTCCGTTCAGACATGTCTATTAATATTATTCATGAATCAATATCATAACAACAACCATTTTTAAAAATCTGAGGAAACAATTAAACACAATGTTTCTTAACCTTATGCCTGACTCTTTTAACTTTTGAACAGTATATCACTGAAACATTTGTCTTTGTTAAAATAACTTAATTTTTCCTAAGATGTCTTAGCTTGGCAAAGCTCTGACGGTCATGCTTTTACTGATTTAAGACTTATGAAATTAACCTCATCTATAATTGAAAGTGTTCCTTTAAAGTGAAGTAGCACTGCCACATTGCTTCTGCACCTTTAAAGGATACTTTCCACGACAATTTTCATCAGCTTTGGGATCTGACAGGCAGTTTATTGAGCTGCAACCTCAGCTCAGATATGTCTATTAATATATTTCATAAATCATTATTATAACAACAATTTATTCTTTAAAAACAATGACAAAATATTTAAACACCATGTTTCTTAACCGTTTATCTAACTGTGATGACTTTTAAAGCTTCCATAACAATATATCATTGAAAACATTTTTCTTTGTTAGAATACCATGCCTACTTAGTTTTTGCTAAGATGTCTTCAGGCTGCATAGCATATGAATATATATCAGGTAAATGGTTAATTAACAACTATAAAAACACTATACCAAACATATGTTCAAGGTATACAGAGTCACTGTCTTTATATACCCTTCCAGTCATTAACACATAATCCTATGAGAGGAACTACAATGTCCTATAGGTCACTTTAAACTGATATTCAGAGAATTGTCCACACTAAATGCTTTAATAGCTTAGTCATTAATGAAACGTTGATCACTTACATGAATGCAACACTTAAGAGTTACTTCAGTATTACTATTAGTAAAGTCATAATGCATTGTTAAAATTAGCTATAAAGCTACATTTTAATACGCGAAAACTGTATAGATAAGTTTGAAAGTAAGTTACATCACTGTCTTAGAAGTGTTCACAGTCGTAAGCGGGTTGCTTCGAAAGTTTGGATATATATAAATGATAGTTTGTTAGTAATTTGGCACCTGGGGTTCGTTAGTAGGAAGGTTTCATCGACATCAGAGGTATGTTTGTAAGTGGTTTTCATCGGCATCAGAGGTATGACGATAGTTAATGTTATCGACATGAGAGGTATTCACTGTTTGTAAGTGGTTTTCATCGGCATCAGAAGGTATATTGACGATAGTTAAATGTTATCGACATGAGAGGTATTTACTGTTTGTAAGTGGTTTTCATCGGCATCAGAAGGTATGACGATAGTTAATGTTATCGACATGAGAGGTATTCACTGTTTGTAAGTGGTTTTCATCGGCATCAGAAGGTATATTGACGATAGTTAAATATTATCGACATGAGAGGTATTTACTGTTTGTAAGTGGTTTTCATCGGCATCAGAGGTATGACGATAGTTAAT
Organism: Serripes groenlandicus; assembly: GCA_031761405.1. Lineage (NCBI taxonomy): Eukaryota > Metazoa > Mollusca > Bivalvia > Cardiida > Cardiidae > Serripes > Serripes groenlandicus. The sequence goes on along the minus strand of JASEVX010000003.1, from coordinate 20,095,748 downwards.
GTTATCGACATGAGAGGTATTCACTGTTTGTAAGTGGTTTTCATCTGCATCAGAGGTATATTGACGATAGTTAAATGTTATCGACATGAGAGGTATTCACTGTTTGTAAGTGGTTTTCATCTGCATCAGAGGTATGTTGACGATAGTTAATGTTAGTTTATTAAAATTGGCGGTACTTAAATTTTATCATTGGTGTCTGAGATTCTTTTTTTTTTTTTTTACATTTGGTATTTCTGTTTCAGCGTCTATAACGTCGGTCCCAGTCCCTGTGCCTACTGTCTTGATTGCTGGATTTGTGGTATTTTGATTCTGGGGTATTTTCTTTTTGTTCCCTACGTCTTTTCAAATCTTTCGTATTCTTCGGTGCTTCAGCCGCTGCTGTCTTCTCCTTAGGTTGAGTTGCACCCCTATAAACCAGCGTATCACTCAGGTCTCTGACCACCTGAGCAAGCTGGACAATAGAGGACTCCTGCTGCTTCAACACCCGTGTGTTCTCCTCCACTGCACTCTTAACATCTCTCAGCACCTGCAGCTGCTCAACTGAGAAGGCGGATGATACTGCTTCTGAACAAATGCTACCTACATGCTGGACCTCTGGCTCTGGAATTACTGCAAGCGGCTCATCCAGAGTTGGTGTGTTGTAGTAATTAGGCAACACCTGCTTCAGAATGTCCTCATCTTCCTCCTCAATTGAAAGGACAACATCACTGCAGCTTGGGACTGCTGGTTCTTCGACTATCTGTGGTACAAACTGTGAAATAGGTTGCTGGTTTAGGACCGCAGTGGCGGTGGCAGAGTTCAGCAGGTGCTGAAGTTGAATGATTAATGGGGATGACAACTGGATTGGTGCAGGCTGTGTTTGTGATGGCGTCCCGCAAAGTTGGGCAGAGTGCACTGGCATCTGAGTGTGGAAAGGTGATTCTGGGAGGCCGGTTGGGAATGCCACATTTAGAGCTGTGTTGAGTAAATCGCCTTTCCTCTTCCTAGACGCCCAATGCCTAGCTGACGCCTCCCCTGATAAGGCCACCAGGTCTTTGTCTGTAATTGGATATGGGGACCTGTTTTCCACCAGCATCTCATCCGAATTCACGACGTTTTTCTCCCTCAACATCACAGCATGTCTGGGAAATGATCGAATATGGTCCGTCAACTCAGTTTTCTTGAAACATCGGAACAAGCACAGGGTGCAGTAAAATGGCACATCATCAAGTCCCAAATGTTGCTTTAGTATGTGGCCCATTACCCTGTACTTGGCCTCTACGTATGTTCTGTTATTCCTATGGAGGCATCTCAAACATTGATAGGCCTTTCTTTTGTTGTCGTTGGTTGACGTTATATCAGACATTTTCTGAAAAATACCAAATTAAGGCTATTTGATTAACTTGCTCTTTTTAACACCCCATGCATCGTAACCTAGCCGACTTTTGATTTTCTGCGCTGAATGGAAATTTATCTGGGAAATAAACATTCCCTGTGACTGATATATACTCTACATCTATGACCTGTGGTTAACCTTAGCATGGCATGATCACTACGGTTCACTTTACCCACTACCCCAGGTAGTCTTTACTGGTGCATTGGTCAGACGAAAAAACTTCACTCTCTTCTACCTTTTCTTGACTCTGATTCTGTCTCTCCCATCTCGATACTATCTCTCGCTGCTCAATCAACTTTCGTGCTTAGCTTCAGCACTTAAACCCACACATTTACTTTTATCTACTCTCTGACAACCAGCAACTCTACATATTCTGAACCTTATCACGTTCGCCTATGATCACCTATTACCAGTACTCACAGTCACCAGCACCCAATCATGACTGGATATCTTCATTATTTAGCATGGTTTTGCATGGAATGATTTTCTTATATGTATTCTACCTTGGAAATTTCTGAATTCAAGTTATTCGGTAAACAACTTATATTCTCCCCTTTAAGATTATTTAGCATACTTTGACATGAGTTATATGAACATCAATTTTAACGGTAACAGCAACTTGCAAGTAACGAAATATCTATATACATGTACATGGGCATCATCAAATCATAGTTTCACTTCAATAATCATTGCATCACAGCACTACTTCTTCATCATCTTTCTTCTGGCTTTAATTATCCAACCTGGTGTGTTAAGTCCCTCATACAACTTGATTTTATCGTGATGCACCAGCTTTTCCTTTCCTGCTTTGTCCATTTGAATGACAAAGTTAATATTATTCAAATTTTGCTTGATCATGTAGGGCCCTTTATATGTTCTTTCAAGTTTACGTGTTACGCCCTTTTTAATACCCTCTGACAGAAACCAGACAGCATCTCCAATCTTGTAGTTATGATGGACTATTCTTGCATCATATATTGTTTTGTTTCTCTGGGCTGCCACTTTCAGGTGGTCTCGTGCGATGTTATGTGCATGTTGCATCTTTGACCTCAACTTGTCGACATAGTCTCCATAAGTCGTGACGTCAGTGCCATTATAGATTGTAGTGCTTCCAAATACTAGTTCTGAGGGTAATCTGACTTCTCTTCCCATGGTTAAAAGATTTGGAGTAAGGCCTGTACTCTCATTCGGGGTTGACCTGTAAGCACTAGCTAAACATCCCAGGTTAAGATCCCATTCATTCTGTTCTCCGCAAAGGTAAGCTTTAATCATCCTAATTAAAGTACGATTGAAGCGCTCTACTTGTCCGTTACACTTCGGATTTCGTGGACTTGTCCTAGTTTTCCTTATTTGCAACATCCGGCACAACTCTCGGAATATCTTACTTTCGTAATTTCTTCCCTGGTCACTTAGTATTGATAAAGGACATCCCCACCTGGCAATAAAGTCATTTAATATTCTTGTTGCACATGTCTCTGCCGTCTGATCCGGAACTGCTAGTATTTCGACATACTTGGAGAAGTGATCTGTCAGGACTAAAATATACCTATTTCCTCTGGGTGTAACTGGTAACGGCCCTATGTAGTCTGTAGCTACGACATCCCCAGGCGCACCAGCTTTAACTGTTCCCAAAGGGGCCTTAGGTTTTTTCACAGGTTTTTTTATTGTAGCACAGGTGTCACACTGCTTTAAATACATTCTCACATCATTCTTCATCCCATACCAATAGAAACTTTGTAACAACTTCTGATATGTTTTTTTACATCCTAAGTGACCAGCTATAAGTGAGTCATGGAATTGGAAAAGAAGCTCCTTTTTCAATGATGCTGGTACTAAGAATTGGTTATGGCTTCCACATCCATTTTTTCTAGTAAACTTCTTGAAAAGAGCGCCATTTGAAACTGATAAGGAATCCCATATGATCCAGTAATGTCTAGTTACAGGGCTTAGTGCCAACATGTCGTTTGTGCTTGGTTTCGTCCCTTCGACTTTTGCATTGTAGATTACGGATATCTCAGGGTCATTCTCTTGAAGAAGGGCAATTTCATTCAAGCTGCGGTCTCCTGCCCATGACCTTATATGTATGCTTTTTTCTACATCATCCGTACGATTAGATGGGCCAGGTTTTGGTTCTGAAATAGCCCGAATAATTTTTATTGATTGTTGTGTGCCCTCTTTTCCCAGACTGTTATTCTCGTTTTCGATTGCCTGTTGATCTTCATCAAGACTTGAATGTACCATATCTCTGGCCCTTTTTACGCACTTTTTACACGGTCCACACTTCAATGGCTCAGTCATATCCTCCAATGGACAGTCACAATCTTTTGGGTTGTCACATCGTGACAGGGCGTCACAGTGCCCTTGCTTTTTCCCTGGTCTATACTCTATTGAAAAGTCGTAGTGCGACAAGATTTCTATCCATCTGGCTATTTTGCCCCTGGGCTCTTTAAGTTTGTACAACCAGATTAGGGCTTGGTGGTCACTCCTAACAACAAATTTTCTCCCAAGGAGGTATTGTCTGAAATACTCAATGAAGTAACGTATTGCCAGTAGTTCTTTCTCTGTTATGCAGTAGTTTTTCTCTGCTTTGTTGAGTGCCCTACTTGCATAAGCTATTACCCTCTCACGACCACTCTGTAATTGATGCAAAACTCCCCCGATTCCAGAATCGGATGCGTCTACATCAAGTATAAAGCTGCCCGCATTATCTAAAGGGTATCCCATAATTTCGGAACCTATCAGCATTTTTTTTACTCTATCGAACGAATCTTGACAGGCGTCACACCACTTGAACTCTTTACCTTTCTTTGTTAATTCGACCATTGGACGTACTATCTTTGCAAAATCCCGTACAAACCGGCGGTAATAGGAACCTAGGGCCACAAACTGCTTAATTTGTTTTGGAGAAGTGGGCACGGGCCATGCAGCTACCTTAGCTATGTTCACTGGGTTGGGTTTAATACCAGAGCTAGAGACAACATGTCCTAAAAAGGTCACCTCCTCCTGTAACATCTCACATTTTTCTGGCCGAAGCTTCAGCCCTGCTGTTTGTAAACGGTTGAGAACTTCTCTCACCCTGCTAATATGTTCGTCGAAATCTGTCCCAAAGACTATAATATCATCAATGTAAATAAGGCAAGTTTCCCATTGTAGACCTTGCAATGCTAGTTCCATTGTACGTTGAAATGTACTCGCAGCATTGTTAAGCCCGAAAGGCATCCGTAACATTTCATAGTGTCCAAATTTGCAAACAAAGGCGCTTTTCGGTATGTCACTTTCTTTCAAAGGAATTTGGAAGTAACCGCTCGTCAAATCAAAAGTACTAAATAAGGTTGAACCCGCGACGGCGTCAAGACAATCTTGGATTCTGGGTAACGGAAAACCATCCGGTCTAACAAGTGCATTGACTCGGCGATAGTCGACACAAGGTCTTACACTACCATTTTTCTTTCGAACCAGGACAATCGGACTGGCCCAAGGTGATGTACTTTTCCTTATCACGCCTTTTGCTAGCATATCTTCTATTGCATTTTTCTCTTCTTTAGCGTACGCCATTGGGACTCTTCTTGGGGGCTGTTTAACTGGTTCAGCGTCGCAAGTGTTAATTGGGTGCTCCGCTAAATGTGTAAGGCCTATATCCCATTCATTTCTGGAGAATGCATTTTGGAAGTTATTCAATAATTCTGCAATAACACCCTTTTCTCTACAATTCCTGTTCTCTGTTGATCTGTCAAACAGATCGGACACATGTTTGGGCACTTCAAAGCTTATGTTTGGGTTCTTTACTTCAGATGCTTTTGGTACTTTGATTTTTGGCTTAATGATTTCAACTCTTCTTATGGTTACATTATCAGTATTTTGTTCTGGATTTTCTTCTTCGACCAGAGTTGTTTGAATTTTATCTATTTGCTCAGCTTGAGCGATAACTGCATCTTGATTTATTGTCACCGAAGTTGCAAACGCATTCAGCACACGCACTTTGTTTGTTACGCTACTATTAATATCCACTAAAACAGTGGCCATCTGTAGGGGATAGGTATCTTTAAAATGTTCAGTAGGTTCAATGATAAAATTCGAGTTTGCGCATGACTCATCACTCGCTGTTCTTTCCACATACACATCGATCAAAGCCTCACATTGTGGCGGAATAATTGTGTGATCAGCAACTGCTACTTTCCTTATACTATTTTTTATCCCTATCTGTATACAAGGTATGTCTTTTCCTCTTAGAATTATCTTTCCTTTGCTTAGAAGAATGTCAGCTGGGCCATGTTCATCATCCTGAAGTATGTCAATTCCCAACAAACCTTCATCTTCTATGTCGGCGACTATCAGTTCTTTCTTTAGGTTGATTGGACCAATTTCGATGTTGAAGATTGCTTTTCCCAGTTCTTTGAGTGGAATACCACCCGCGCCGGTTAAACATGCTGTTTTAGTCAAAGTGGGCCTCTTTTCTTGTGGTATGGTTCTGTAGGTCTTTTCCGAGAGAATTGTTTTTGTTGCCCCAGTATCTGTAGTGAAAATCATTCTTGTTCCTTCTACTGTACCCTTAACGTATACTCCATCACTGAATGGCTTTCTTCTACGGATGATGAATTGCGCTTCGTGCAACCCTGTGTCTTTACTTCCCGGGCCAATTTCTTTACTTATTGGGGCTTCACCGCGGCCTGTCGATTCAGCCCATTCTCGTTTAAAGCCTGGTTATTGCCATTTGAGAACTGGTTTTGTTGTATAGGTTGGGATACTCCCCTTCTACCGCTGTAATCGTTTTGCTTATTTAAGGGACACTCTCTTGCAAAATGACCATACTGTTGGCAGTTGAAGCAATTTCTTCCTTGTTTGTTTGTTTGCCTGCTCTGGGACAATTGTTCAAATTTTGCCAATATTTGCTTGAGCATTTCTTCTGCACTTTGCTCTTTAATTGTTTCTTCATTGATTGGCTTGTCAGGACTTGTAGGTATTTTACTTCGGCTTTCACTGTTTTCTCCTTTAGCCCTAGATCGTACCTGGCATACATATTCTTCATCTCCACTATCCCTTTCATCCTCACTATCATCTGTGTTTCGCGCACTGCGCACAAATTTTTTCATTTTCTTTTCATTATATGGATTGCGCCCATAATTTTGCCTTGTCTGAATAAAATTTACGACATGATACACAGCTTCATCAATATCGCTAGGGTCTTTTACGTATTCTACTTCACATCGCACATCTTCATCTCTGAGTCCATCTAGAAATTTCCTAACCAAGTCTTCTCTTCTAGTTTGAGTATCTCTCCCTCTATGCCCCTTATCGTACAGACGCTTAAGTTCAGCTGCAAATTCTTCCGCAGTTTCGTTTTGTTTCTGAGTTCTTCTATTAAATTTTGCTGCGAAAGTTTTTGCAGTTTCTATTACTCTAAATCTGCAGTCTAACTCAGTGGCTAATGCTTCATAATCATTCAGAACGTCTCTTCTCAGCTGCGTGAACACGAAATCACCCGCACTACCTTGTAGTTTTGGAAGAAGCTCGTCCAGTTTATCTTCGGTTGTCCAGCCCTGCCTTTCTGCTACTGCTTCGAAGCGGTTGATCCATACCCTCCAATCCTCCTTTCCGTAAAAAGCTGGTATCTTTATTTGACTACGGTTATGATGGGAATCTCTCCTTGGTCTGGTTCGCATCCTGCTATTAGAATTACTGAAGTCGGCTTGATAGGGATCTGGATTAGTGTTTCTTACAGGGTGTGTGGGTCTATGAGGGGTTTGTTGACTTGCCAGGGTTTGATATACCGTTGATCTCCTTCTAGGATCATGGTCTACATCTATCAGATCTCTGAATCTAGACTCTGAGGGATGTTGCTGCTGTGCTGTTTGGGGAGATCTATCAACATGTGTAACATTTTGTCCCGGGCAACTATCGTTGTAATCATGTTCGACATTCGGATGCTGCTGAACAGTTGGTTGAGCTGAAGGTGTGTATCTTCCCATTGTACGGCTGTTCAGGTCACCTAAAACCTCAGCCACACCTTTTAGAACTCCTGTCATTTGACTTTGCATCTCGACCATCTTTCTGATTTCTTCAGCCATGTTAAAGGTTTCAGATTGTTTTTGTTTTAATTGGGTATCAGCTTGGCCTAAATCAATTTGAGGTCTAGTGTTATAGAGGTAATTTTCATTGTCTATTAAAGAGGGTTGCTGATCTGGCTCTACACATGTTGAGGGCTTAAAAAATATCTCATTCTCCTGTTCTGAATCTGTTTCTGACATCTTTGTTTTGGGTCTTGATCGCAAGGGATAAAATTAAATCCCACACATCTGTCAACCATAAATATGTTACGAGCTATGATAGGGTGGACTAACTTCCTTTTCAAGGATAGTTCTGTGTAAAGTTTAAATAAAATGGACTCCCGGTTAAAATAAATAATAACTAAACGAATGACTCAGGTTTAACTTCTCCTTTAAATAAATACTGCTCTCCTTTATAATACATAAACTGTAGATTCAATGACAAATAAGACTAAAAACTTACTAAGACAGATAAAAATAATGAAAATGTGTAATCTTGTGATTAATGCCTGATGGGAGTCCCTGAAGAAGTTGTGCACAGCTCTTATATAGGTAAGAGTAGTGCACAGCTTTCCATGTGCATTTAAAATAATGCGCCAATAAAACTGTGCGAAATTCAGTGGAAAACGCGCATTGTTCAGCGGCGCAGTCAAAACGCACATCAGACGTTGTGCACTGCACAAACAGTGCACAGCGGATCTTGTGCATTCTGACGTTTGACACTCGCTGGCGAGAAATATGCCTCGGAATCAATAAAGAGAAATGGAAAATTACCCAAATGCAATATGCAATACAAGTAAAAACACTAAAACTGCCAATACTAACTAAAGTGTGACTGTATTTGCCCTATCTAAACCCTGAACGAGAATAACAGTGACGACTTGGGTTGGGAAAGAATCAAAAGAACGCCCACTGTCAACTTTGACAGCTTCCCATAATGCATTGCAATGACAACAACAACCACAACAACAACAATCATGTCTGCAAATACACAACTCTTGCAAAATCGAGTCAGGTTTAAATGGAAATACACACCATACAGACTATGACAACAGGTAACTACTTAATAAAATGAATGCTTGTACATTGCAAATACTGCAAGGTAAACTAAGGCCTGTACTTCCAAAGCACAAACATTAAATCGGCGATTAGTTATGGAAAATCTGGTAGGGCAAATCTAGGTCAAAACTGACTACCAATACATATGAATAGATGCAATATAAATGAACATGTCATATTCGAGACATTACACATCTTTACCCAATACTTCACACTGATGACATTTGACGCATGATGTTGCAGACGACTTTTGAAAACATTACAATCAAAGGTGAAATTGCTCAAAACGAGCAATATCACCTTTAATTGTAATATTTTCAACTCTTTGTCAAAATGCTATTTGCAGTTTTCCAGATTTTTAACTTGATCATTTGTTGATTGTTAGGTAAACAACATTTGAATCTCATGTGAAGTAATGGGTTAACAAACAATTGCCCTGCTTCATTCTTCACTCACTAACTATATGAGAGGTTGGGTTAAAGACAGAGAAGATCGTGATTACCATTGCTTGAATTATTCAGTTTTTAAACAGTTTACCAGGTCATATGCTACTTATAATTCTTAACAATCCACTGGGATGCATGCAATAAGAATGAATCTTAAAATGTCATAAAGTCGGTTTTCGTATGTCGTTCCTCAACTTCTTATCAAAAGCAAAGTAACCCTGGATTAACACGTTTCCGTTATCTTTCGCAAATGGCATCGGTTTTTGGTGATTTTTATGTACTGACTGATTCTGTGCCGCAATAATATAACCGAATTCTCTAAGTCTTTAATTATCTAAATGGTCCGAGGATGTAAATTACTTTCCATCGGCCCGTTTATGGTTCAAGATTACCATAACAATGCGTGCCGTGAAGTAAGGAAATACAAAACGTCTGATGAGCCGCGTCTCTGAAATTAGGTGTATTGTTCCGTATGCGTACAGTGAACACTCTGGTGAGCCCGTGCATACACACAGTCTCACCACAGCATTCATTCTCCGGCTACATGCAGAACCACAAGTGCAAACAGTTGACGAAAATGAAGAATTGTAGCTTTATAAGTTCCTCATCTATACACTGTTATCGGAGACCAATACAGAGATGTTACAAAGCCCCTTTTCGCCCGGGGAGGTTCGTCTCCCCCTACTGACAGAAAAGAGAAAAACTCGTAATATCTTGGCACTGGTCAGGGTTAAGATTAATGCCGACTATTGTTCGCGATGTTAGTACCGTTCTTTCTTCAGAAAGACATTAAAAGAAATTAATAAATAAAATACGTTTTCCTATTACAGACGACTTTCGTCAACTATTCAGAGGATAACTATGATAACTATGAAGGAAAAGGATCAACTACACATGATAAGCCATTTTGAACTTTACCCTTTCCCACATACACCTTATCTCAGACGACTTTGAACATATCTATGCCGAAACATGTTTTATATCTATAAATGCAAGTAAAAGTATTTATAAGCGTTTTAAAAACGCTGTGGCAAAATGGGGGGGGGGGGGGGGGGGGGGGAAATAGTATATATGTTATATAATACATAGTACGATATATGACATAAAGAAACATGGAAGTGTAGCCCAAGTTGCTGTACGCCATAATAACGTTAATGATGTCCAATCGGTTTCTCTTTTAAGGGCCTGTCAGACCTAGCCGATTTGGGTCGCCGGAGCTATACCGGAGCACACATTTGGCGATTTTCGTGGATCATTTCTAGAACGGCAGCGCAACGGTATCACAACGCGAAGAACGGTAGAACATCGTCAGGGAATCGTCAGAACATCGGCGAAAAGATTAGCAACGGCAGGCGACGGTATAAATGTTTGAACATGCTCAAACAATTCTGCCGTTGCGCTGACGGAGCAAGCAACGGAACTACAACGGCAGTACTCCGGTATGGCTTCGTTAATGTCGGTAGAGCACCGGTAGCTCCCCGTAATAGATCGGCGGCTCTCCGGTGGCATCAATGTGTACTGTACTGGTACAGATTTGATACCGTAGTCCTGCCGATGTGTACTAACGATATACTACCGTTCTTAGCGATATTGCTACGGCCAATTGTGATTTTTCATATACTTTACTTTAACCTTCAGACAAGGTCAAAATACAAAAAGATTAAATCGAACAGTTCCAGTGCATCCTATACATATTACAAATAATTAATAACCCTCTATCACATATTCAATACAGTCTGGGGAAGGTGTACAATCATTTCTATGCAAATAAAGTTATTTGTCAGGGACTACTTTGCTACTAAGATCAGCCTGGCTCGCGGATATATTTGGTGTAATTTGATTTAAATGATGCCATAGGGGAAAAGCAATACCTAATCGCTTGACGCGACGGTTCCTTTATTGACGTAAACGCTTGACTTGTATTGGGTGATTTAGGCCTTATCGTATAATGAACGCTGACAGTCAAGACCATGTAGATGCAAATGTATTCAAGGATAGAGTTATCATCAGTTCAGTGTGCCAGGCGTTAAGGGGTCATATAACACTTGGAGTCGGAATATTCGTGTTATGGCCAGGGTCTGAAATAGAAATACTGAACAAATGTGAGTTTTAGGTACATTTCTGGGTTAAAGGTTGTTTTTTAAGATTATAAATGTAAACATTAGATGTAAAAGCATGAGTTTGAATTTTGCCATCTGACACTTTCCTCTTTGAGTCTACTTGTGTATGGCCAGAAGTGCGAATCTATACCTTCTGTTGCATGTAAACAAAGGTACCATTTTTCAGTTGAAAAGTGTGTAAAAAGTAGCTGGTAACGTGGTATTTCCTTAGGCATCCTCAGATTGCATACAGGTTCTGGTCCCTATTAGTAGCTGATGATTTGTTGGCTAGCCCCCTGCGAATATTTGTTGTGATTTTTCGATTTAAGGGTAAAAATGGTATTTTTCTGCATTTTTTGGCGACCTTGCAAGCCGTTTGAAAGTGCTATAAATTTCCAAAACCCATATTGATACATAGATGTTTTGTTATTTTCTAATAATTCTGACATCCTTTGTTGCAACAAAATGGTTTATTGCATTTCAGTGATTCTGTCGCGGTAGACTCGAGAAGAAATCCGACTTACGGCCGTTGTAGCTCTCCCGTGCCAGCTGTTCTTTGGTTAACAGAGAATAGGGTCGGACGTTTACTGGAGGATTGACTTTCCACTGTGTATTGCCACCTAATATGTGTTTTCTCTCTACATCTAAGTAATGCTTACGTGTCACTGCTTTAGAAATACGACAGTGGTAAATGTGTTATATTATTATACCGGTTTGTGTCAATTGCAATTATGATACATATTAAGCATTTAAATTCACTCAATGTTAGGTTAAACTTTACTCGATTTGGTTTGAACATTTCCAGAACTCAATCAGAGGTACATGTTTGCAGCATTCCGAAAACGTTTGCCCACGAATGCCGTAATGTAGATACGGTAATAACATTCGGTCTATATTGTTTTCGTCAGAAAATTACCTATAAAGTAACACTCCTGTTAACCCTTTCCCACATACAATAAATCTGCAGCAAACGAAAATATGGAAAACAATTTTGAAATGAAAGTATGATTATTGAATAGAGTTGAACAAAATTGGTTAAAAACGTCTGCTGTACTTGCGTTAAAAAAACGACTGGTGGGAAATCGTTAATCCAGGGATGCGTTCAGGTATACCTAACATAGAAGATCATCGTTAAGTGTTTCTAAGTTAAACATCTGTAATGCGATTGGTGAATTCGAGACCACAAGCCTATGAAACTCTTATCTAAACGCATCATAGATGCTTCTTATGAGAACAAGCAACTGTCGGTGTCAGCCACGGCACAATTAAACAACAAGTGATCTGAACAAATCGAGGGCTTGGCATGAAATGGTTGTAACTAAAAACCTATTTTGAAAACCTTGGTTTAGGGGCAATTTTGACCCATTTGTAAAAAGATGATTTAGCTCTTATAAAGGACTTCATGGCGAGGTAATTCACCTTGGTAAAAAAATACTAATTTTAGTTACAACCGTTTCACGCCAAGCCCTCGAAATGCCTTATGGAATACCAGAACTGACAAACGCACTGACATGTTTCTAATTGTGAGGCGCATCACACCTAATCATTGATTGATTGAGTGTTTGGTGTGTTACACCGCTTTCAACAATGTTTCAGTTATATCACGAGGTGTCCTGTGTAAGTAACCAGTAGCATGTATCCGGTCACCAGAGAGTAATGCTAACCCTGAAACCCTGAGCGCCAAGAAGGGCAGCCATTACTACTATTTTTAAAGTCTATGGTATGACCCGGTCGGTGATGTAACCCGCGACCTCCCACACCCGAGGCGGACGCTCTACCACTACACCACCGAGGCGGACGCTCTACCACTACACCATCGAGGCGGACGCTCTACCACTACACCACCGAGGCGGACGCTCTACCACTACACCATCGAGGCGGACGATCTACCACTACACCACCGAGGCGGACGCTCTACCACTACACCATCGAGGCGGACGCTCTACCACTACACCACCGAGGCGGACGATCTACCACTACACCACCGAGGCGGACGATCTACCACTACACCACCGAGGCGGACGATCTACCACTACACCACCGAGGCGGACGATCTACCACTACACCACCGAGGCGGACGATCTACCACTACACCACCGAGGCGGACGATCTACCACTACACCACCGAGGCGGACGATCTACCACTACACCACCGAGGCCAACATTAGGAACATGGCTACCAGCAACGATCCACTCAGTCTGATAAGATGTCATCCCTTTTTGTCAGTCATATGGTGGTAAAAGGATCATGGAAGCACCGGGGAATTGTTATGACTGAATTGTTGACTATACCAGTATGCAATGTGATGGTAATTTTCCTGTGACGCGATCTAGTTTTTTGTTGAGCATTGTCTTTCTATTATTTGATGCACATTTTCTTTGAACGGCGATGGAGATCACATGATCAAATGATTCACGGATTAAATGGTGTGGCACACACATAATCAATTTGGTGTTACATATCGATGACGCGTGTTTAGGTTTTGCAATAGACATGGTTCTCTGGGTGTGACGGTATCTTGTGTTCTTTCATATAAAAGTATCTACCTAAAACAACACAGAAGGATTCATTAGAAATTGACAAGGTAACCAAGTATTTCTTCCAAGGCATTTAACAAATTGGTCATTCATATTTCAGTCTAACCGTTCGTGTGAGGACAAATTACCAGATGGTATGTCAAATTATAGGTCGGTTGATTCTTTGACCGCTGGAACCGATTTTGTTCATCATTTACCAACAATATAGAGCATCGGCACCGTCTGACCACGCTCTTTACTGTTGGTTGCTCAATTTTATATTGAAAGTCCTAGAATTGACTATATATTTATTCTTCCAAATGCAAAGCTGGACAAGTCCATTTTAAAAACTCAGCATAGAAAGGATTGATACAATTATTTCCCCTATCAAAGCACTAATGGTGCGACTAAATGATTCTCTATACCCATCATCTTACGTCAGATTGTGTATGATAAATGGTTCTCTGCAGACAGAATAAAACGATACGCGACAGATTAATGATGATCTATTAGCGCTTGGGACGGATGATGATTTACATTGATTGATTAATTAATTGATTGATTTGGGTTTAATGCTTTTTCAACAATTGTTCAGTCAAATCACGGCAGCTACACCGTAGTTAACCTACTCATGTGTTTCCTGGCTAGCTCACATCAGCACTCCATACAAACAGTCTGGCTGCTTTTCCACATAGACTGTTAGCACATTGGTGGAAGTAACTTTTGTCAAACGACGGAAAGATTATTGGCCGATTTGCGGTTCGAACTCGCAACCCGTGGATTGACAGCCCGCGTCGCTACCGACTGAGCTACCTGGGCTCAACCCGTGGATTGACAGCCCGCGTCGCTACCGACTGAACTACCTGGGCTCAACCCGTGGATTGACAGCCCGCGTCGCTACCGACTGAACTACCTAGGCTCAACCCGTGGATTGACAGCCGGCGTCACTACCGACTGAGCTACCTGGGCTCAACCCGTGGATTGACAGCCCGCGTCGCTACCGACTGAGCTACCTGGGCTCAACCCGTGGATTGACAGCCCGCGTCGCTACCGACTGAGCTACCTGGGCTCAACCCGTGGATTGACAGCCCGCGTCGCTACCGACTGAGCTACCTGGGCTCAACCCGTGGATTGACAGCCCGCGTCGCTACCGACTGAGCTACCTGGGCTCAACCCGTGGATTGACAGCCCGCGTCGCTACCGACTGAGCTACCTGGGCTCAACCCGTGGATTGACAGCCCGCGTCGCTACCGACTGAGCTACCTGGGCTCAACCCGTGGATTGACAGCCCGCGTCGCTACCGACTGAGCTATCTGGGCTCAACCCGTGGATTGACAGCCCGCGTCGCTACCGACTGAGCTACCTGGGCTCAACCCGTGGATTGGCAGCCGGCGTCACTACCGACTGAGCTACCTGGGCTCAACCCGTGGATTGACAGACCGCGTCGCTACCGACTGAGCTACCTGGGCTCAACCCGTTGATTGACAGCCCGCGTCGCTACCGACTGAGCTACCTGGGCTCAACCCGTGGATTGACAGCCCGCGTCGCTACCGACTGAGCTACCTGGGCTCAACCCGTGGATTGACAGCCCGCGTCGCTACCGACTGAGCTACATGTACCTGGGCTCCTTTTGACGATTTTAAAGAAACTGTGTGAACGCACATTCTTAGCAGAGCATTCGCTGTCTGCGTGCACGTTGATAACACAGTACATATAATGTCTTATAAAAGAACAGTGTAGACCCAATGGTCGTATCGTATTATATTACACCTGTATTACACCTGTATTACACTTGTTTTACACCTGTATTACACTTGTTTTACACCTGTATTACACCTGTATTACACCTGTATTACACATGTATGTGATATCTAATGGAGGGTGGCAATAAGACAATTAATAGTATGACACGGCTTAATCATACTCATTTATTAGTCGAGGAATATTTAATTGTATTGTTTATGTAGTTCACTCGAGATGTGTCAGTAATATATCATTGGATACCTGATATAGAAGGGATACTAAACCATAAACCGTGATATTTAGGGGGCTCTTACCATATATATTGCAACACTTCATCATATGCTGCCGATCCCCGGTAGCTCACTCGGTAGCGACGCGGGCTGTCAATCCTGGCGTTACATGAGTTCGAGCCCCAGCTCATTCTTTCCGACGCTGGACAAAAGTCACTGTGGCAAGCGTCACCAATGGGCTTACAGTTTATGTGGAAAAACAGCCAGCTGCTTGAAAAGTATGTTGTGTTGAGTACTGGTGTGAGTAAAGGCCAGGAAACACATGAGAACGTGAACTGGTCGCCGTGATATGACTGAAACATTGTTGGAAAATCAATTCGCCCTATTCTATCGGACTTGCTACTTACTTTTCCCTTGACTTAACCTTCAAGTTATGTTAACTCTTTCAGCGCCACAGGCAATATTGAGGTTTTTGCAAACAATGCAGATTCAGGTGAGTCAGCTCGTAACGAGCTGTCTCACCTGAAATCAGCATTGTTTGCATTTTAGGTTCCAAAATAGCCATAAATTGAGAAATGGACACACCTGATTTTGAACATGGAACAGTTTACTTTAAACAATTCGGCGCTGAAAGAGTTAAACATGTAGAGAATAGACAAGAAATAAAGTTCTATTCGATGATGGATAACGGATAGACCTATATCTTCCTAGTGTAAAAACGTAACACTCTTTCTAGAGGAGGGAAACAGTTTATGGAAGAGAAACAAATTTATCTTTTCCTGTATAATGATTTTGTCATTTGTAAGACCAAATGTTTCTCAGATCACCTTTTCACAAGTGCGAAGAATACGATCCTTTTCATTACAAATATGAAGAATGTTATTTCTCCCTTCACACATCACAGTCGTATTTTTGTTTTCTATGAAATGTAATCGATGCAGAAATTCTAATATTCTTTATTTACTATGCAATGTTACCAAAATAATGTGCAAATTTACATCTAAATCGGTTTTTTCCCACTTCCAAAATATTATATCTTTTTCAGGGCTACAGAAAAGTAGCGTATTTGCTTAAAAAAGCAAAAGAATTGTCCAAAAATACATTTTTTTTTTTAAATTGATGAGTACTCAAAAGCAAATTAAAAGTAGATAAAGCAATTGTTTACTTTCGTATTTCTTAAATAATTAACATTAAAGCAAACATGATCCAAATGGAATAAAAAGTATATATGGCCTAATGTGAACGAGACAAATACTTATCTTAGATGTACATTTTGCATACAGATTAAAGTAAAACTAAATTCAAAAAGTGACTGGATGAATGAAGGATCCCCAAATGTATAGTTTTCCAACAATTAGAAGAATTACTTAAACTAAATTGAAATATTTAGAAAAGATGATACTTTGCTTATTATGTCTCCCTATGAAGTCGCACTAAAAAGTTATAAGCAGTTTGTGGCTTGGTAGAATGTGTTGTTTCTAGGCACACACAGTCGCTTTATTGGTGTTTAGATATTTCGATCCCGGCTAGAGTGTAAATCATGTTTTAATTCGTAATCACTGTGGGATGGTAAGAGCATCATGTCTGTTAGAATGCCGTGTCTTGCCTGTGAATTTGTAACGAAATGAGGAATTTTAGCACAAACAATTCTTCACATATGAAGACGATGTGCAGAGCGCTTGCTTCGATATATAGACAATTATTACTTTAAACAGACTCACCGGACATGCAGAACTTGATCGAACAAGCGGACATACACGAGCTGATCTTGATCATCGCTGGTATCCAACTATTGATGATCGGTGTTATTGCAACGTGACTAAAACCCCGAGTGTTTATGTATAATCATAAAGATATCAAGTATTCTGAAAAAACAAATTAAGAAAAACACAGTTTCTTCTCTTGCTACTTCGTTATTCAGGGGCGTAGCTCCCTTTAGGCACTGTAGGCACGTGCCTACACATATTTTTCTAAAATGCCCCCAAAATGCAGCTGCGGCGATACACATCTGCGTAATGTATCGACCAGATCAGCCTGCGCTGTCCGCGCAGACTGGTCCGGCCGACACATTCCGTCTAAGGGGCGATAGATAGAGTAGTGATTCCTGAAACAGAAAATCGCCTCCTGTTTCAAACGTCGAAAAGAATGTGGGCCGAGCTGGGATTCGAACTCCTGGATTGACAAATCGCGTCTCTACCGGGGCTAAGCGGACATGGAGGATGTTGGCGACACTGTGCGCTTGAAGAGACTCACTTGAGTTTTCATTGAGCCATGTCGCAAGTCGTAGCTCAATCTTTTAACCCTTTTCCACATACAACAAACCTGCAGCCGACGACTTATGAAATTATTAAGAAAAGAAAAGTATGGGAAACCTCCATAAATCATACTAGCATTATTAAATAAAGTTGAAAACATTGTAGGAAAATGAGAAATTGGTCATCATGAGCAATTTCTTCTTTTGCCACAATGTTTTCAAACGTCGTCTGTAACAGTCGACTATTAAAACATTAAGACATAATATGAGAAATCTCCATAAATGATGATATAATTATTGAATAAAGTGGAAGAAATTGTGAGCAATTTCTTCTTTTGTCACAATGTTTTCCAAAGTCGTCTGCTGCAGAGGCGTCACAAAGGGTTAACTGTAGGTATACGGGCTTAAAGGTTTTTACAAATAAAAATGAAATGATTAGTTATTGATGGTTTTCATTCATACACATGTATCATGTAATAATGCTTAAAAATAATCCCTAATATAAATGCGACTTTTAAGTATTAATAGATAATGCATTTTATGCCGAAATGGGAGAAACTTAGTTTACCAAGGGACGTCTCTCTTAATATGCTAACAGTACAAAATACAATCGGTTATTCCCCTTAACACTTTATGACTGCGCCGCGCCCTATTTTTGTTTTTTTCGACTGATCAACATTTTATAACAATAATACAAACCTGTGTTTAAAGACCACCCATGAAAAGAGAACAATCTGGTCTTTGTTCATAGATCGTCTTTTATCACAGCGACATTTATGCATTGGGAAATTAAAAGTGTGGTTGCTATAGACAGTGAATTGCTAAAGAAAGGTGGTCTTTGGCACAGGTTCGACTGTTTTTATGACTATAATACAAGAGGATGTTGACCCACATTAGTCACGGATACTCAACTTACAGGTCAAACAAAGTTAATGTATCCAACATGCCATTTCTTCAGATTCATGGCAGTATCGTCCAGCTAACTCTGACTCAACCAACAGCGCACAAGTTAAAATTGGACCCACCACCTACAATAGACTAATGGTCGGCGTTCACCAGGCAGTGGGATATGTTTAAGGTGTGAATGGCGACCAATGACAACGTCTTGCTCGCTGTCGTATTATATTGCTGCGACACTGATATTCGTACAGACATCATGCGACACCATCAGGGTGATGTCGCCAACATGGCAGAGGAAGATCGTCTGGATGCATTCAAAATACTGGCTGTCAGAGAAGAGAGCACACTAGTCCATCGCATTAAATGGAACATGATGACTCAATCCCCTGGGTTAAACATTCGGACATTACTGGCCGGTCTAAGATGTCAAGCTCCACACTGCCAGTATATAATCATCCACACAGAACCGGGTTATACACACGTATTTGGTCGTTAAGGTCAACAACCTCGTGATGGGTTTTGCTGACCCAGAAATAATGTCTGACAGACAGAACACAATTTCCCATTTGTAGACGATTTTTGAAGCATCTGCAGCAGTCGGCTTTTGAAAACATTGTGACAATTCGATAATAATACTTTCCTTTATAGACATTTTTGTTTTTGGTAATTTCGAAGACATCTGCTGCAGATCTGTTGTATGTGGACACGGGTTAATACCCAAGACACCGTACGTCGAGTGATTTCCCCGAAGACATTTCCCGAGACAACATCGGTCAATGAGCTGATCCGATCGCCGTGTGTATACCCTCTGTTTGAGCCGTTCCACATGAAAACCAACAGTGTGGACAGGACAGAAACTGTTTGCCTCCTGTGGATTTTCTGTTTCAGGAATGATTACTCTATACCGATATCCCCCTGAGAAGGAATGTGTCGATCTGGATTAGACTGCGTGGACTTCGCAGGCTGGTCTGGTTCAATACATTACGCAGAGTCTATACTGTTGGTTTGTGGGGGCTTGGCGTAAAACGGTTGTAACTAAAATTGGTATTTTTTAACTCAGGTTAATCACCTCACAGTCTTTATAATCGTTAAATCATTTTTCTTGGTAAACAATGGAAATTTAGGTGCCATTGCTCGTTCTGAGCAATGGCACCTAAATTTGCATTGTTTACAAAAGGGTCAAAATTGCCCCTAAAACAGGGTTTTCAAAAAAGGTTTTTAGTTACAACCGTCTCACACCAAGTCTTCGATGTGTTATTAGGATACGAAGCTTATAATATATTATCCCCCGTTTGATAAAGTATTTCAAACAATCATACAAGGGTCAGCATGAGTATAAATAACATTATATTTAATAGTGTTTCAATAGACGCAATCACACACACAAAAAAAGCAGAGAGAAACGCGAAATTACGCTAAAATTAAATGTGAAAAATAAAACAAAGTCGTAATAATTTCTCATGCTGACAATGATATGCTTTGAAGTACGTGCCGTTCCACGTGAAAACCAACATTATTGGCTCTGCTCAACCTAAGTATGCCGCGCTGACTAATATGGGCAACTTTTCGCCTCCTGTTGATGTTCTGTTTCAGGAATCATTACTCTGTACCTCTATCCCCCTGTGAAGGAATGTGTCGGCCCGGATTAGCTTGCGCGGACTGCGCGGGCTGATCTGGGTCGTTACATTACGCAGAGTCCAGAATGTTGGTTTTCTCGTTAATCGGCTCATATGAAATACAATAGTTACAAATAGTCGGTGAACATTCTTACTAGACTTTATGTTCGGAATATCTTGACAGACGAAATAAACACGAACATCTGTCTGCTTTCATTCCACATAATCACGATCATGTTCCAATAAACAAAGCGGATCGTAAATCGCGTGTTTGATGTAATCAGCGATGCACGTGGTATATCCATGCAT
The DNA here is from genome assembly GCA_031761405.1 of Serripes groenlandicus. Lineage (NCBI taxonomy): Eukaryota > Metazoa > Mollusca > Bivalvia > Cardiida > Cardiidae > Serripes > Serripes groenlandicus. The sequence continues at coordinate 20,075,156 of JASEVX010000003.1, read as the reverse complement.
GAATGTTGCTGCACATAGCTAACAAGTAGACGGCTTAGCGCGAAACAGTTGTAACTATATGTAATTTAAGAAGCAGTTACAACTGTTTCGCGCTAAGCCAAAGATGAATCCACTCTATTATGATGTTGTGAGTGGGCAATTAGGATTCAATTAATACCAAAGGCTTTAACAATGGTAGTAATGGATTCCCTCCTTGGCGGTCAGTGTTACGGGGATAGCTTTACACTTGATGCATCGATGGCAGGATCAATGTTACCGCTAGTACTGGTAATTTACATAGGGGGTATAACTGAAATACCGATATAAGTCGTGTAAAATACCGAAAAAGCAATCGTAACTTACAAGACCAACACTATTGAAATTAAACACGTCTGTCGATTTGAGGTCTCTCCGATTTGGCAACATCTTAACCCTTTCCCTCATGTAGACGCTTTTAGATGCCTCTGCAGCAGATGGCTTTTTGAAAACATAGTGACAAAAGAAGAAATTGCTCAAAACGAGCAATTTCTCCTTTTGCCACAATGTTTTCCACTTTTAGTCATAGGTTATCCATTCAATTAAAGAGATTTTCCATTTTTTGACAAAATATGTTCGAAGTCGTCTGCTGCAGAATTGTCGTACGAGGGAAAGGGTTAAACTTTGTTCGCTCGTATATAGAGATCTGAGGAATGCTCCGTACAGGTCGGCTCAGACTGACCTTTGCGTAAGCCAATCAAATCGTCGCTTATCAAACCGTTCGGTATAAAAGAAATAAGGAATAGATAAGCGAAATAGAGGGGGCGGTGATTGTCGAATTGTTTAGATTGTAAAGAACCGAGCGTTGGCTGTATTGTGCGTCGCTTATCAAACCGTTCGGTATAAAAGAGGTAAGATAACCCAAATAGATTAGCGAAATAGAGGGGGCGGTGATTGTCGAATTTTCCGAGTATAAAGAGCCGAGCGTTTGTTGTATTGTGCGTCGCTTATCAAACCGTTCGGTAAAAGAGGTAAGATAACCCAGCGGTGATTGTCGAATTTCTGATTGTAAAGAACCGAGCGTTGGTTGTATTGTGTGAATCATGGCACGAAAAAAAGATTGCTAGTAGGACTATCCCTAGCGGTGTCGAAAGTTGCATGTATGACTATATTACATGTAGACGGATAGTGAAGCCTCGCGAGGGAGGGGGAGGGGGGGTTAATAATGTGGGTGCACTTGTATACCCTCATATGTTTTCACTACTCGCACATAGTTTGGCATCATGACGGTAAACAAGAACACCACGGTAGCTTATGATAGTTTGGCATCATGACAGAAAACGAAAACGCATCCGTAGTTTGCGATAGTATGGCAACATGACGGTAAACAAAAAGCACCAACGTAGATGTGTGCTAGCTTGACATCATGACGATAAACAGAAAGACCACCCACGTTTTGCGACAGTTTGTCATCATGCTGTTAAACAAAACAAAAAATTACCGGTTTTGTTTGTGACAACTTGACATCATGACGAGTAAACAAAAACGCCACCGTAGTTTTGTGCCAGCTTGGCATCATAATAAGTAAACAAAAACGCCACAGTAATTGTCTGCCAGCTTGGCTTCATGACAAGTAAACAAAAACGCCACCGTAGTTTTGTGAGATCCTGCCATTATGACGACAAACAAAACATGACCGTAATTTTGTGACAGCTTGGCATCATGACAGGTAGACAAATACGCCACCGTAGTTTTGTGACTGCTTGGCATCGTAACGGTAAACAAAAAGCCACCATAGTGTTGCGACAGTTTGGCATCATGACGGTAAACAAATACGCCACCGTAGTTTTGTGACAGTTTGGTATCATGACTGCAAACAAAACGCCACTGTAGTTTTGTGACAGCTTGGCATCATGACGGTAAACAAGACAGCAACGTAGTTTTGTGACAGCTTGACATCATGGCGGTAAACAAAACAGCAACGTAGTTGTATGAAAGCTTGCCATCACGGCGGTAAACAAAACAGCACCATAGCTTTGTGACAGCTTGACATCATGACGGTAAACAAAACAGCACCATAGCTTTGTGACAGCTTGACATCATGACGGTAAACAAAACAGCACCATAGCTTTGTGACAGCTTGACATCACGGCGGTAAACAAAACAGCACCATAGCTTTGTGACAGCTTGACATCATGAGGGTTAACAAAACAGCACAATAGCTTTGTGGCAGCTTGACATCATGACGGTAAACAAAGCAGCACCATAGCTTTGTGACAGCTTGACATCATGACGGTAAACAAAACAGCCCCATCGCTTTGTGACAGCTTGACATCATGACGGTTAACAAAACAGCACCGTAGTTTTGTGACTGTTTGACATCATGGCGGTAAACAAACTACACTGTCGACGTTAGTTGCAGACCTTTTTCCCAAAGTGAGACATCGCATTTCATGATAGGGTCGAATAACGTTAGTTGCAGCATTGCAAATAAATAGACTGACAAAATAGCATGTAGTGGACTTGTAAACTGCACATATTACCTGTAAAGAAAATATGTTTTAAAAACCATTTTACTTAAATCAACATACGTTATTCACGTGTTTGCGTCACACTGGCATGTCTATGAATTCACGGGCCAAGTATTTAAAATAATTCGTTAATCAAGTAAGTGACAAGAGAAAGTTGATGCAATGCATCAATGTCGCCGGGTATCCATAGTGCAGTTATGCATAACATTATAGTAGTTGAATAAACAGTTATCAACTGAGGGGCATATTGGAACATCAGGGGTGGGGTCAAGTGAAAATGTATCATAACTTGCATTGTTCTGTCAACGAAGTGAATGATAATTGAAGCCTTTCATTGTGTATGATCAATCTCCATTCCAAAGTAGGTTGACTATACACACAACCAACTAATTATTGATCATAAACAGTAATGGAAATGAGAAATCTTGCCAATCATTAGTCTTAGTATGTATACAGTGCTTTCATTAAGGAATACTTATAAGATTTGTGAATTCCACATACACTTTTCAAAATGTTTGTCAGAATATTTGAATTTTATTATTTTTCAATAAAACCACAAAACAGACAATTTAGGATTTGCATGCAATAGCACATCATTTTACCTTTCCTCTATTAAAGTCAACACTGGACACCTTTGCAGCAATATACTTTTAAAACAATGAGTTAAGGGTTAAATCGCTGAAGACATGACTTTTCTCTTTTTCTCAAAATGATATTAGCTTGGCATCCTAATTATATCATACTTTAACAAATGTTGAAATGTAGTCCAATATTTATAAATTAGACCACCTTCGAAATATAATATCAACTAAACAGTTAAATCTCATTGAAATTGTTGTATAATTTAAACTTAATTTCGAACATAAACTGAGCCCTACAACATGTTAATTTATTTTAATTCTTTCCTTCCTTTTTTATAATGAAAATAACAAACTAATCATGTTTTAAAATTATATTATGATGAGCACCCTTGTGTCAATGATGCGTAACAATATGCAGATCGGAAGCAATATGCATTTAGGGAATTAAATGACATGTATAAAATTGTCAAGGACGAAATAATTTTGTACGAAAGACCCGATTCTTTCTTATTCGCAGAGGTGTCGTTCTTGTAACTCTCTTTATAGGCAGAGAGTGTTCGTTCAAAGTAATTTTTCTATTAAAACCAGTTTTTATATCGGTTTGTTCTTTTCAACATTTGTTTAGAACCAAATAAACATTTTAAATCACCTACGATTTACTATTTGTAAGTGAGTGTAAAGAGACGGCTCTCTGCAAAGGAGATTGATCTACGCAGTTGGTATTCGCGAGTCACGTTTCAAGCAGGTGCGCGTATGTAAACAAATTAGACTGCAACGTAAAGGTTTGTAGTTATCGCCTTTTGAGTACATGTAGTGTAAAATAAAGTATACCAGTCTAGCTAATAGGGACTGTTTTGTCTTCGTAAATAAAACAACAAAACATAAATGCGAGTCAAAATAAAGAAACTGAAAATACCTAAAACATCGGAATATTTATTTCATTTTAGATGTGTCATTACTTAGTGTTTTTAAACAAACACAATTGTAATATGTTCAAGACATCTAAATGTGTTTCTTTCTAATAATAATCCCATGTGATTTCCGAAAACCTATTAAAAATAGAAGTCGCGGGCTTCTGCCCGGCGACTAATAATATTTCCAAAAAAAGGTTCCAACCAAAGTTTATTGAGTTATTTATTAATCATATATTAGCTGTTTTCGTAAAGTAATCGCATTTGTTAACAAATCAGATGCTTACAAAGACAAATCACAATAATGACTCACATGTATTATCCGTGTGCTAAAATTCCTAATGGAAGCATATTCGGTATTTAAAAACATTGTGACAAAAGAAGAAATTGCTGATAAGGAGTGTTGTGCGGCGTTTTGTGTGTAAATAAATGTTATGTAACTCCACGAAAAGTTCAACAAAGTTTAATTATCACCTTAAAACAGATACAGATATCGGCATTCCAACAATTTAAGATAAATGTAACACAAAATATCTAAGTCACTTGAACACAAGTTGTTTATAACTATGTCTCTGGAACTCCCAAAGTATGAATCAAAGTCAAGGTACACCTTGTAATAATTAATTGTTTTCAAAACTAGAATGTCAATTTATGTAAAATTGACTTCAATACATCAAATTCGGTTTGATTAACTGACCAATCAAATAGCATCATCAATCAACTCAACATTAGCCATTGGTTATACATTTAACAATAACATAAGCCATGCCAATCACTGCTAAAACAGCTCATGGCATTGATTACTTTTAAGTCGAAATGTCTGAGAAAGGGGATATAATTAAGTAAGGTTGATTGAATAACAATTACATATAATAACTTAACAAACATCAAATATCCTTTTGATGTTTCTTGACACGCTGTTTTGACATCATTATGGAAACTTGTACATATTTCAAATCATCATCAACATTCAAATTATACATAGTTAATAAATAAAGTCATAGTGAAACATAAGAACTAAATTGTCAAATTTAACGGCATAACAGGAGCATTTCCTCCATTTGCCACAATTGTCCAAGTCGTCTGCTGCATATTGGTTGTATGTGGAAAAGTGTTGATACTCAAAATCGCTAGACGCAGCTCAGATGAAAACTTGACAAATCAAAGTACTATTTTGAGAACAAAATGGAGAAAGAAAACATTAGGGCTTGAAATATACAATTCGGTCATCAGGCATGTGAATCTCTTACCTTTCTGTGTTCTGAGGTTTTTGGTTAGGTTTTTTCGAACTGTTTACGGTTGTAAGCATGGCATATTTAACCCAGATTCTTGGGAAATTTGACCCCTGTTTAATTAACCCTTTGCCTCATATAGACGCTTTCTGACGCCTTTGCAGCAGACGGCTTTTTGAAAACATAGTGACAAAAGAATAAATTGCTCAAAACCAGCAATTTCTCCTTTTGCCACAATGTTTTCCACTTTTAGTCATGGGTTATCCATTCAATTAAAGAGATTTTCTATTTGTTGACAAAATGTGTGCAAAATCGTCTGCTGCAGAATTGTCGTAAGAGGGAAAGGGTTAAGTTTAACTTATTTATTTGACATCGAATGCAAGTAAGCTTCTCAGTTTATACTTATCACGATCGCTTTCTGCATCCTTGAGATTACGCCAGTGCTAGAGCCGTATGTGTGGAAATACAAATGGCAGAACCCACTCATCGTCTGATTTGATTACGGGAACTTTGCTTAACCCTTTCCCTCATATAACAATTCTGCAGCAGACGACTTTGAACATATTTTGTCAAAAAATAGAAAATCTCTATAATTGAATGGATAACCTATGACTAAAAGTGGAAAACATGGTTGCAAAAGGAGAAAGTGCTCGTTTTGAGCAATTTCTTCTTTTGTCACTATGTTTTCAAAAAGCCGTCTGCTGCAGAGATGTCAGAAAGCGTCTATATGAGGGAAAGTGTTGAAATGTAAATTAGTTTTAGCTTTTCTCTCTATCAACTTTTTTATGACTATATATATAGTAAACAGAGAGAGAAAAAAACACAACAAATAAAACGGCCAGCGTTTCTTTTGCAACTTTTATAATATTTTTATATATGTTTTACCTTTATGAAAATGAACAACTAACGACCTTACTGTGTGGTTCTATAGAATTAATGAATAAAACAGATTTTGCAATAATATTGTTCATCCGCTGCCATCGGCCATTAAACTCTTTGCAACATTCAATGAATCTGCTGCAGACGATTTTTAAAACATCACTGCAAAGCTATGGACATACCTTTGAATCAACGAATAATGATTGAATACAGCTTAACTCTTTCCCTCATATAGACGCTTTCTGACGCCTCTGCAGCAGACGGCTTTTTGAAAACATAGTGACAAAAGAAGAAATCGCACAGAACGTGCAATTTCTCCTTTTGCCACAATGTTTTCCACTTGTTGTCATAGGTTTTCCATTCAATTATGGAGATTTTCTATGTTTTGACAAAATACGTTCAAAGTCGTCTGCTGCAGAATTGTCGTATGAGGGATAGGGTTAAAACAGTATGGCTTATTATGGGCAATTTCATCGTCTGCAACAATGTTATCCCCAATACCTATATATATCCATGCATAAATGTTAGGTATACCGTTTTATAGCAAGCATGGACTACGGTAAACACGCTATTCATGACTTCAATTATCTGATATTGACCAAGTAAATGTACCGCGGAAAATAAGTTAAAGTATCAGATAAAGATGCATGTACTAGCTTCTCTTCGTGGAAATACAATAAGTCCACTTTTAGTAATTAGTAATTCAATGCTTCATTGTAAACGTTGATTGTCGTCGCTTTATGAGCATTCAACATGAAACGGGCTTCTTTCGTTGTCTTGAAAACTTTAGTAGTATATAGGCGCCTCGTAACTTGTAAATAAACTGGCGCGGTTGTGTTTTTGAAAGCAAAGCGTGCTTTCTCCCTCGAAATAAATTTTAAAGATGGCGATGGAAGTACCCGTATGACGTACGAAGATCTGATTGGCTAATTTTGAATATGTTATGTAAATCCTGATATAAATAGTTTTAAGTTTATTTTGCGTTATCAAGGTACTTAGAGTAGTACCCTGAAACATGCATAAAATATTTTTATGTTTTAACATAAAACGTCATAAGGATATCATTTGCGTATAAGAGATATTTATTCTTCCGTACGGTGGCAATGAGGTGACATCCGCAACACTTTATTTATATTGTGGCCAACTTAGTTTAGCCAATCAAAACAACTGTTTCATCTTTGCTGCTTTATGGTAATAACACAGTAATCTCCCCTGATACTAAAACGCCATTTGTACTCAACAAATGTGAATACAATTAAACGGCTGTTTAGATTGGCTAAACTAAGTTGTGGCCACAAGTTACTAAGTTGTGGCCACAATATAAATAAAGTGTTGCGGATGTCACCTCAGTGCCACCGTACTTCCGCATGCGCGATTTTCTTATTGGATTTCATTTCATTGAATGACGTTATCCTTTAATACCTTTTTCCCACATATAATAAATCTGAAGCAGACGACTTTGAATTAAACAATTGAAAAATATAGGAAATGTCTATAAATGATAGAATGATTTTTGAATAGAGTTGAAAAAAATGATTAAAAAGGAGAAATTGTTCATTATGAGTAATTTCTCCTTTTACTATAATTATTCGAATATTCGTCTGCTGCAGAGGCATCATAAAGCGTATTTATGGGGAAAGGGGTTATTATCATGAGTGTGGAATCATCGTGGAGCTGTCTGATATAGGGCGCGACATTGAGGGTCAGGTTCTTGTGCGGCCAGACGCATACGAACAGAACAGAACAGAATGTTATTAACGTATACATATACATGTATCTTGTTACATACAAAACATTTTTATGATAAATAATATAAATTGACAAGTTCCAAGGAGAATGAACAGGAATTTTAAATTTCATAAAATATGTTCGTTAACTATTACGTAATTGAACAAAATAATTTTGTAAATACATAAAATATACGTTAACTTTTGATCGATGTGTAATCCTCGACGTCCCGCCGCTAATTGACACTAATGGCAATACAATACAATACAACAATGGATACACGTCAACAATCAAATGAAAAGTTGGTATATTGTGGGTCGCCCGTCTTTATGCAAAACTGCCATACGCCTAGTACCGGGTTACCTGTCCCTACCGTTACATTATCGGGTAAGATATACACCAGTAATGGTGATGCCCTCGGACTTGATGGAGGGAGAAAACTGTTAAAGGAAAACACATTTGTTGACCAAATCTTTTAAATTCCATAGATGCCTTGTATTGATGTTCTGCTTAAGAGTTAACAAAAACCAATTGTACATTAATTCGAAAGTGTAATTGTTTATACAGTAAATAGTATAAGTAAATGACAATATGAACCCCTTGAAAAGTAATATCATAGTATTGTAGTCAAATGTATCTAGAGCTAGAGCGAGAAAGGCTGCTGCTGTAAAGCCAGAGAAACCCAAATGACTTCATAGACTATTTCAAAAAAATATCAATCAAGATCCAATTAAATTTATACTTTTAATTTCTCAATCACAATGACTGTATCCCCGTTTTTGTGAGAAAGGTCTAATTGTGTTGGACAATATATTTCTCATACGAGAATGCTTAATCAACAACCGCTACACAAACTTAACCCTTTCACTCGTATAGACGCTTTCTGACGCCTCTGCAGTAGACGGTTTTTTAAAAACATAGTGACAAAAGAAGAAATTGCACAAAACGTGCAATTTCTCCTTTTGCCACAATGTTTTCCATTTTTTGTCATAGGTTATCCATTCAATTATGGAGATTTTCTATGTTTTGACAAAATACGTTCAAAGTCGTCTTCTGCAGAATTGTCGTATGAGAGAAAGGGTTAAATGACAACTTAATTATTATTATACCCGATGTGGTTGCCTTTTGTTAATTTCATTTTTGAAACGGTGTTTAACCGATGCTCTTTTTTTTTTTTTGTCTTCAGAATTAAACTTCTCCTTGATCTGTTTCATTCGTACGTTAACGTGAGCAGCAAATAATGAAGGCTCTCTATGTTAACCCTTGTACACACACGACAAATCTGCAGCGTACGACATTGATACTAGCTTGACAGAACTATGAAAAGGAGAATCTATAAGTATAAGTATAACTATTGAAAAAGAGTTGAGAACATTGTGCCAAAATGAAAAATTGCCGATGATAAGCAAATTTTTACCATGTTCCACAATATTTTCAAAAGTTGTCTATACTTTATAATGTGCACCATGTACATTTCCAGTAAAATTAAAAGGGAGACCTTGTCTTATTTACGAGCAACGAAGATTCAGACGAGACCAAAACGTGTGGCGTATATTACTCGTCAAGACGAGGGAATACAATACAGAACTAATTGTGTATGAGCATATTTTGGGGTCTTATTTTCTCCCTGTTGGCCATCATCTCTGCCACATATAAAGAAGCACGAAAAAATCTCCGTGAAACGACCCTGACCTTTGACTCATTAACTCATATGAAATGCAATGTTCTGTTAATATAATAACAAGAGCATCGCCGACGATATAAATCCTCTCGCAGTATCGTTGTACACATATGTTTTATAGTCACTGTGACCTTGCTATTTGACCTTGGTCAGTGAAATGGGAACCCGTGTAAGCTAACTGTCCTCAAATGCAAGTGCTAGAGCAACGAAGTCATTTCATAAAAAATAAGTATAGTCACTGTGATCTTTGACCTAGCTCAGTAAAATGTGAACCCCTCTAATCTCTTTTGACACTGAAGCTGTGAATGGAGTATGAAGGAAGTATGTCAACACATGAAAGTGCTAGAGCGATGCCATGGTTTTGTACAAACACATTTGAGTCACTCTGATATTGACCGTTGACCTTGCAAACTTGTACAAGAGGCGATGTTGCTGAACAACGCGAACGTGTACAAGAGACGATGATGGTGAACGTGTGTGTTAACTTTTATAACAATCGTGAACTATATACAGTAGTAACCGTCGTTTCCTACATACTTATTGTAGTCACTGTGACCTTGACCTTTGACCTATGTCTGAGAAACGCGCAGTCGTACAACAGGCGATATTGGTGAAGATGAGTGTACAGTTTCATAACAATCGGATAAGAAATAAAGTCGTTAGAGCAATGACGTCCTTTTGTACAGAATAATCATAGTCACTGTGACCTTGATCTTTGACCTAGGTGTCGGATCAGATATGAAGTCGCTAGAGCGATGACGTCGTTGGGACACGTATGTATGTACGTACGGGAGGATCCCTTTATACCCTCGACGACCTCGTCGTGAGGGGAAACTAACTCGGGCTGGCTATAAAACTATCGAAAACTACTCTCTGGAATTCAGTTCTCTATTCATATATGCAGGCAGAATCGGTAAGGTGAAGTTGGTGTCTAGTGTCTAGTATCTAGTATCGTTTATCATAAACGATACTGGCAACCAGAATTTAGTATCGTTTATCCTAAACGATACTGGCAACCAGACACTAGTGTCGTTTAAGGAACTAGATATCTAACTTTAATTTTTTCAACATAGTTTCCAGAATCAATTTGCAGACTCCAGTGTCGTTTAACACTAAACGACACTGGCAACCAGACACTAGTGTCGTTTAAGGAACTAGATATATAATTTTCAATATTCAGGCTCCAGTGTCGTTTAACACTAAACGACACTGGCAACCAGACACTAGTATCGTTTAAGGAACTGGATATATAATAAATCAATGTTCAAACGACACTGGCAACCAGACACTAGTGTCGTTTAAGGAACTGGATATATAATTTTTAATTTTCAGACTCCAGTATCGTTTAACACTAAACGACACTGGCAACCAGACACTAGTATCGTTTAAGGAACTGGATATATAATTACTCCAGTGTCGTTTAACACTAAACGACACTGGCAACCAGACACTAGTATCGTTTAAGGATCTGGATATATAATTACTCCAGTGTCGTTTAACACTAAACGACACGGGCAACCAGACACTAGTATCGTTTAAGGAACTGGATATATAATTACTCAAGTGTCGTTTAACACTAAACGACACTGGCAACCAGACACTAGTATCGTTTAAGGAACCAAACGACACTGGCAACCAGACACTAGTATCGTTTAAGGAACTGGATATATAATTACTCCAGTGTCGTTTAACACTAAACGACACTGGCAACCAGACACTAGTATCGTTTAAGGAACTGGATATATAATTAATCCAGTGTCGTTTAACACTAAACGACACTGGCAACCAGACACTAGTATCGTTTAAGGAACTGGATATATAATTGGCAGCCTGTCAATTGCTGTTAGCACCAAACAACGCATGAGAAACTGCACGAGAAAAATAATTCATTATGGATTAAAACAAACCTGCATTTTAAAAGGTTAGGATCTCCCCCATAAATATCATTTTATTGTTGTTGGAACATTAGTTGAAAACTTAAGGCGTGAGTACTCCAATATAATTTTAAGAAATGCTTTAGAAATTAATGCGCCGAGTGGTCAAATATGGATGCTTGTTAACATTATTAACATTCGCGAAGAGGATCGGAAAAAAAGAAAGAAGTCACGTGAAAAATACAGTGGCGGATTAACCTGGGGGTGGGGGGGGGGGGGGGCGTAGGGCTCGTGCGTCGAAAAATGAATGGTAAACGAAAAAAAATGCGTGGCAAATGTAGTGGCGGATTTAGCGGGGGCCCATATGGCCCGTGCCCAACTCCCCCTCCCCACGAAAGAAATCACGTAAAATATATAGTGGCAGATTAACCAGGGGCCGTAGGGCCCGTGCGTCGAAAAATCCAACCTTCCATCAGCCCCCAGACCGTAAGCACTGCAGTGCTTTTATTACTAATAGAGAAAATCACCGTCATTTAAAAAAAAATGATCGTCGCAGATTAATCACAGAGAAAGTCAAGATCTTCAAGCTGACAAACAATTTACTTTTGGTTCAGACAATATTGGCGAACAGAGTGAGTTTAAGCAAAATCCGTTTTGATATATCATGCAACAGAAAATAATTGTATATTCTATAGTTGTTTTATACCCAATACGTATTTCTAGTGAGAATGTATTGCGTACATAATAATGATGTTTTTGGCCTGGGGCTTTAGCCCCTAGTCATAGTAGTAATACCATTTTTTTTCGGAGTTAGCACCAAACAACGCATGAGAGACTGCGCGGGAATAATAATTCATCATGGATTCAACAAAACTGCATTTAAAAGGATATGATCTCCCCCATAATAATTATTTTAATGTTGTTGGAACATGAGTACTCCAATATAATTTTAAGAAATGCTTTAGAAATTAATGCGCCGAGAGGTCAAATATGTGCGCTTGTTAACATTATTAACATTCGCGAATAGGAACGGAAAGAAAGAAAAAAGTCACGTGAAATATATAGTGGCGGATTAATCGGGGGCCGTAGAAAAATCTAACCTTCCAGCAGCCTCCAGGCCGTCAGCATTGCAGTGCTTTTATTACGAATAGAGAAAACCACCGTCATTTAAAATAAAAGCTTTACCTAGTGACCACCTTTTTTTTTTTTGACCCATCATAACCCATGTTCTTTGAACTTGACCTACATATCATCAAGACAAACATTCTGATACAGTTTCAATATGCTCAAGTTGAAAATAAGGCCTCTAGAGTGTTAACAAGATTTCCATTCAATTTGGCCAAGTGACCTTGTTTTTGACCGGGCTTGACACATATTCTAACTCGGCCTAGATATCATTTAAATAAACATTCTGACCAAATTTCAAGCTGCCTTAGTACAGAATGCGACAGTGTTAACAAGAGTGTCCTTCAATAAGGCCTTTTGACCCAATATAACCCATATTTGAACCTCAACTGGCCCAGTTTCGAACTTGTCCAAGATTTGATGGAGATGAATGTTCTGATAAACTTTCATGAAGATCCGATGCAAAATGTAGGCTGTAGTGTTAACAAGGGAAAATGTTGACGATGCACGACAGCTTTTTCATTGCAGGGATTTTTTTCAAACGATTTTCTAGCTACCCGCTTTCAAGCTACTCGTTTTACATATATTTAAAAGAAACATTTAAGATCCTTATGTCTAACTTAAATTTCTAAATTATGTATACAACTTCATGGATTAAAACTTTAGATTGTGTACGCTTACGTTGTATAATGTGCTTACTGTTTAGCTTGTTGTGAAACGTATTTAACTGATCCCTGGACAATCAAGAAAAATTGTCCATTTTGAAAAAACAGAGGGCAGCACAAACAATTTACAAATTTACACTTCCTGAAAGCTGGGCATGACAATATACGGAGGTATTCAGCATAGCTGAATCCCCCGCATAAAAACGAATTTGGTGCAAATAACATTCATCATAATAATATTACTTAAATTAGCTGTCTAGCAGTTCGGTTCGTATTGCATCTGCGCACGGTGAAGACTCCCCTGAGCCTGTGTATCAGCACAGTCTTACAAAAGCCCAGTCCAAGTATACAAGATGCATCTTTTAACACAAGATAAAACTGCATCACCCTAAGTTGTTACGCCTATTTACATGTATATGATATCCCGCGGTGCGGTGAGTAAATAAGATCCTAAATTGCCAGAAGCAGCTAAAATGTATCTCTTTCACAAAGCCGACTCTTTCATGTTGAAAATTAGACCACTTCATTTTTCGTCCAACAGGAAATTTGGTAAAGTCTGATGTCTAGGTGGCTGGCAAACATTGCCGATATCAGAAGAGACAGCTCGATTCTCTCACCTGAATCTGCATTGTTTGCAAAAGCATTTAATTGATTTCTGCAGCGAACAGTTCAATTTCCCCCCCAAATGGAGTGCAGAGGATTAAATAAACAGAAGTAAATTGGCTCCAATCTGCGAAATGTATCGACAGGATCAGCCTGCGCTGTCCGCGCAGACTGATCCGGCCGACACATTCCGATTCCAACACCATACTTCGCGCTAAGTAATACTGAAACACATTCCATCATTCATGTGTTACAAAATCAAATAATAATAATAATAATAATAAAAACTTTATTTTATGAGCGAAAAATAACTCATTTAGTTACAAAAACTAATATTCCATGAGGCCCTCATTTTCTTTAAGTAAAACAATTTGTATGTACATTTACTCTACAGAGTACACTATCATAAAATGTTACTGTGAATTTGTTATGAAATGTTTTAAGCAATTTAACTTAAATGTATGTAGAGATTCCGATGTTGTTAAATGAAGAGATAATTTGTTCCATAGGTATGTGAAAGACTTTTTCCATATATTTGTTTTTGGCTTATCCAATTTAATACTGAGATTAGAGACAGACCTTAAGGAATATTTGGCATTTATGTTATTGGCTTGGTTTAATCTGTTTGTTATGTAAGTTGGCGTTTGATTATTAAGGGCCTTGTACATCATGATACATTTCTGATACTTGACTCTTTTATCAAATGGTAGCCAGTTTAATTCTTTGAACATTTATGCAGAGGGTGTCATAATATCTTCATTTAATATAATTCGTGCGGTTCGTTTTTTAAGTTTAATTAATTTCTCAATGTTAATTTGTGAGGAGGATCCCAAAACTGTACTACAATAGTCCAACAGTGGATGAATATAAGAAGAAAAGAAAACTGTTCTGGCATGTACAGGTAGATAAATCATAAGTCTCTGCAAAAGTGCAATGCGAGATGTAATTAATTTACATTGGGTATTAAAGTGAGTACCCCAAGTCAATTTATGGTTAACATGAATTCCTAATAATTTATGACAATCAACAGAACTTAAAACTTCATCATTGATAGTAAGATGTAGTGAATTTCTATTTTTTTAGTTTCTGCGCAGTGCCTAAAAGCATAATTTTGGTTTTCTTTGGGTTGATGTACATTCCATTGTTCTCACACCAGCGGTTAATGTTTCCTATATCTTGTTGAAGTTGCTGCTGTATTACTTTCGGATCATTACTGGCTTCATGGAATGTAGTATCATCAGCATACATCTGTATTAGAGAGTTTTGTGTAGAGTGGTAAAACGTTAATGTAAATCATCTCAATTCAATTTTATTTTGGAACAACTAAATGACTATATTGCCATATATAGTTACTGACCAACAATGCTTGTCAATAAATGAAATATTTGAGACTTCTTATTAGGAAAACAAAACTGAGAAACTATGCTTTTAAGTATTTGAGTACTACCTAGGTATCATTGATGGAATTGGGGCCTGTTTTTATCCCACCAATATCTCTTTTATGACTCAACCAAACCCTAACTTGATGGAGACGATTTTTCGTTTACCCACAACATAGGGTTTGAGTGTCAAATAAGGATTTTGGAATGTGAAATAAACACCTTATCTACAGCTCTGGTCAAATAATGACTTGGTCCTGTGACGATCATTGACTATCATTAATCGCTAGTCTACGTTGATAATTGGTGTTTTACGCAGCTTTCAACATTTTTTGGGAAAAAAAAAAGAATCAGTTATATCACGGCGTTTCCTTGGTAAGCTACCAGTACTGCTGGTCCGTTTATCCTGACACCAGCCAGTCAGTTGTAATGATAACCGCGCAACCCTGGGTGCCAAGGAGATCAGCCATTACTTCCATTTGGTTATCCACGGTTATAGAGATTAGCCGCGTCTAGCAGTACGTGGTCTCTATGTCTCTGCCTACAGTCAGGGGCGTAGCTTGGCAATACTCAATGTGTAGGCCGTCTCGTGAGAAAATCAACATTGTGGACTCTGCGTAAAGTATCGACCCGGATCAGCCTAAGCATGCCATACAGGCATACCCGGATATACACTTTTCGCCTCCTGTAGATTTTCTGTTTCAGGAAACACTACTCTATCTATCCCCCCCTTAGACGGAATGTGTCGGCCGGATCAGTGTGCGCGGACAGCGCAGGTTGATCTGGTCGATACATTACGCAGATGTGTATCGCCGCAGCTGCATGTTGTGGCATTTTTAGAAAAAATGTGTAGGCACGTGCCTACAGTGCCTGAAGGGAGCTACGCCCCTGACAGTGAAGACTCAATCTAGTTGCATTAATTTCGTTACCCTTTAACGGAGAGCCAATAAAACACCAACGCGTCAGACGCGGTCTTATTAATTTTGATACAAAGACTTTGCAAAGTTCATTGGCATGCATCGATTGATTTACACTCATGTAACTGTATTGATGATACTGGATCTATACTGGAGTGATGAAGAAACATCGACGGAATTAATTTTGAGACCTTATAAAGGGGTGGAAACATGAACTACATCCGCAACAATATTCCCACTGGTAATAGAAAAGCAGAATAAGGTTGTTCGTGTTCTTATTTAATTAAAATGGGCCTAAAATACAAAATTGGTTAAATCCGATATTTTAAGTTGTTGCGCTTTTTCTAGCAATTAACTAAGTCTGTATAAGCTAAATACGTTTTTTGACTAAAAATGCTATTACATGTACTTGGTGTCCGACTTTCTCGTCCAATGAGATCGTTTAATGTCCTAGAATTAGAAATTTCTATTTCACTCGAAAGATTTCTGTTTTATGAAGGTAATTGACGGGAAATGGTTTTTTTTCTCTCAATGTTTGGTATATTCTCCAACGTGGTCACGTGGTCACGAGCCAGAGAAAAAAGGGCAGAATCCAAATCGGTTAGAAACAGTTAAATATCCCTTCTACCTATACGTGTTTATCTTATAGCCGACTACAAACGTATAAGTAAAACCGAATGTATAGGCTGTATATGCGATACAAATATACGACGTAGTGAAGGCGTTTGAATTGGCGTCTTGAAATTATAGTCTTAAATATACCGACGTCATGTAAATCTCACGAGAGTGGTATCAGCCTAAAGGAATGGAAAATGTGTGAAACTTCACAAACCATCGCCAAACCATCTCTGTATAAAAGATTTCTGTTGATTGATTTAACGCACCGTTTTCAACAATTTTCCAGTCATATCACGGCAGCCAGTTCACCTACTCGTGTGTTGTTTGGCTTTCTCACACCAGTACTCCACATAACATTCTTTCCAAGGCACTGGCTGCTTTTCCACATATATTGTTAGGCCTTTGGTGGAAGACAAATGACGCTTGTCACAGTGAGTTTTTGTCAGACGCCGGAAAGAATGTTGGCCGAACTGGGGTTCGAACTCACAACCCCTGGATTGACAGCCCACGTCGCTACCGACTGCGGTACCGTGGCTCGGCTAAACGATTTCGGACGCCTGGTGACAGGTTGCGTTTTTGAAACACAGCAGGCAAACTGAGAATTTGCCAATAACTAGAAATGTCTTCTCTTTATCCCAACATGTTCATCTCTGTTTCAAAAGCATACAATGGTTGTGAACATTCCTAAACAGAACCCTATTAATCGGATATTTTCTTTTTAGAATAGTTCAAACATCTCATTCTGTGTACAATGACGATACGGACTAGCTAAATTTAGAAAATCAACCATTGCCCACATACAGACTCATTTCAGTGACACATCTGCAGTAGACGACTTTTGAATACATTGTTGAAAAAGGAGAGAAAAGTTCGTTTGCTAAATTCTATTTTCCCTTTTGGCCACATTGTTTTCAAACGTCTTCTTCTGAAGATATGTCATAATGCTTCTACCTTGAATTAGTTCTTTATGAAAAAATTATGTGAATGTTTAGCAATTTCACCTTTGGCCACATTTTTTTCAAAAGTCGTCTGCTGCTTTTGCGTCAAAATGCGTCTGCAGGTGGGAAATGGTTAACACCGTTTTCAACGTTATTTTCAGTCATATCACTAATACATGTTTTTCTGTACATGCCGATTGTAGCCCGGTTTTGAAAACATTTAACCCTTCCCAATATGCAGATGCCTCTGTAGCAGACGATTTTTGAAATCATTGTGACAAAAGGTGAAATTGTTCATCATGGGCAATTTCTCCTTTTGCCACAATTTGTTTTGAACAACTCGATTTAACAATTATAATTTTATTTATAGAGAGAGATCTTTTATATTTTCAGATATTTAGATGTATTCAAAGTCGCCTGCTGCAGATTGGTTGTAAGTGGGAAATGTGCGTTATCAGCATAGAGATTCCATTATGATTGCATTTATGTAGCACTGGCGTTAATAGCTTCCATCTGACGCAATACCATTTGTTTGCCTTTCTATATGAACAATGACTTTGTCGCCATTTGTAAAGGTCATCTGCAGTTCGTCCGGCAAATCATACAACAATTAGTCGATAAGTGTACACAGATGATTCGAGGTTATAATCAAACAAGCCATGATAGCTCAGTCGCCGGGTAACGATACGAACTGTCCATCCCGAGATGTCCGATGTTCGGCGTCGTGACGTCGGTTTCGTGAGGTCGGTGTTGTGAGGTCTGTGTCGTGAGGTCGGTGTTGTGAGGTCGGCGTTGTTAGGTCGGCCTAGCGAGGTCGGCGTCGTGAGGTCGGCGTCGTGAGGTCGGCGTCGTGAGGTCGGCGTCGTGAGGTCGGCGTCGTGAGGTCGGCGTCGTGAGGTCGGCGTCGTGAGGTCGGCGTCGTGAGGTCGGCGTCGTGATGTCGGCGTCGTGAGGTCGGCGTCGTGCGGTCGACGTCGTCAGGTCGGCGTTGTGTGGTCGGCGTCGTGTGGTCGGAGTCGTATGGTCGGCGTCGAGAGGTGTGCGTCGTGTTGTCAGCTTCGTGAGGTCTGCGTCGTGTTGTGTCGTGTCGACGGTGTCGTGAGGTCGGTGTTTTGAGGTCGGCGTTGTAACGTCGGCGTCGTGAGGCCAGCGTCGTGAGGTCGGCGTCGTGATGTCGGCGTCGTGAGGTCGGCGTCGTGAGGTCGGCGTCGTGAGGTCGTCGTCGTGAGGTCGTCGTCGTGAGGTCGGCGTCGTGAGGTCGGCGTCGTGAGGTCGGCGTCGTGATGTCGGCGTCGTGAGGTCGGCGTTGTGTGGTCGGCGTCGTGTGGTCGGCGTCGTATGGTCGGCGTCGTATGGTCGGCGTCGTATGGTCGGCGTCGAGAGGTGTGCGTCGTGTTGTCGGCTTCGTGAGGTCTGCGTCGTGTTGTGTCGTGTCGACGGTGTCGTGAGGTCGGTGTTTTGAGGTCGGCGTTGTAAGGTCGGCGTCGTGAGGCCAGCGTCGTGAGGTCGGCGTCGTGAGGTTGGCGTCGTGAGGTCGGCGTCGTGAGATCGGCGTCGTAGTGTTTGCGTCGTGAGGTCGGCATGGTAAGCATGGTAAGTTGATTAACAAAAGTTCTTTCGCCAATCGTCACTCCACTTATTTCTATGGAATATCTGACGAGTTAGTCGTGGAAAATAAGCCAATCAGTTAATCAGGTATTTGTGCGAGAGCGGCACAATACACACGTACAGGAGATCCTTACCAGTACAACACTTCGCTGGTAAGAATCGTAACGAATATTAAATCACCTGTCGAACATAAAAGGTCATCCAATGCAATACAATCAGTTTAATTAAAAGTCAGAGGATTAATCAGTATTTGGATTTAATAATTAAATATTCTCCCACATGCAGACAAATCTTTTGATGCATCTGCAGCAGACACCATATGAATTCGTTTTGTCAACTCTATGCATTCATTACACATTCATGTATATATATTTTTCACATTTTTGCTTGGGTATCGCTCAAAAGGGCGACACATCGCTGTTGTATAATTAACCTCAAGAGATTACAATATCAAATATCACCTCTAAATGAGAGGAATTCACGAAAACATTGTTGGAAAATTCACAGTATTTGGAGGAACGTAAATCGCTATTTATCAGAAGTTTCTTGAAACCTATAAATAACTAAATGATTATTGAACAGTGAAGGACTAGATCAAACTACGGTCCCATCGCAAAACGTCTAAATATCCTGTTCATAGATTTGAGTCTCCCGCAGTAGATGCCCTTGAAAGCACGGCGGGTAAAGAAAACATTACTTCTAACAGTGACATATAAATACATTTATGCTCTGCTCCTACACTATATTTGCGTTTGTCGTCGCACGCTCAGGTTCCAAAACTCTGATGGAAACTGCTTAATGGTATAGGGGACGGGCATAGTGGAGGGTGCTGAAGGCATAATGAACAGAACGGGAGTAATCTCCCTCTCTCTCTCTCTCTCTCTCTCTCTCTCTCTCCTCTCCTCTCTCTCTCTCTCTCTCTCTCTCTCTCTCTCTCTCTCTCTCTCTCTCTCTCTCTCTCTCTCTCTCTCTCTCTCTCTCTCTCTCTCTCTCTCTCTCTCTCTCGTTTCTTTGTATAGTGTTTTACACCGCTTTCAACAGTATTTCAGTCACATAATGGCTAATTGGCAGCTGTAGATAACCACTACATCCTGTATGTGTCTATGTATGCGAACAGGTCTATTTAAACTAGAGCGAAACTGTTAAAAACGGCGTTAAACCCCAATCAATCAATCAATCATTAAACTAGAGCGTCGGTCTCTTGTACCAAAGGTCCCGGGTTCGAATCCCGTGATGAGCGGGTTCTGCCTTTAGGATTTTTCCACACAAACGGCGCGATTACTGGTTAAGTTTCCAGAAAGCAGACATCGAGTAGCCTACTATTTGAAAGACCTGAGTAAAAGGAGGAATTGCTCGTTATGAGGAAATTCCCCATTTATTTCAAAGTCCCCTGCTTCAGATTTGTTGAATGGGGAAAGGATTAAACCATGGGCGTATGTATGGCAGACTGATGGTACATTTCAGTGAACTAAGGTCCCCATATAAATTTGCAAAACTAGACATTTATTTTTAATACAGAGTTGAAAACATTGCAGAAAGTGAGAAATTTCTCGCTTTTAATTTCTTCTTTTACCGCAGTTTCAACATGTATTTGTTGGAAATAGTTAATTGTATGGTATCCAACGATAGGCTATGCCTTCTTTTCCCATGGCCTATTTCTACACAAAAACTTATAAATTATACCTGATGAATCGGGGTAAAATGTAGGTCACCCAATATTTTGGTGTTTAGCGTAATGTCGATGATGCACATTCACTAGTATTTTCATATACACAAATTTCTCCCGTAAAAATGCGAAATATCGGTGAATTTGAAATAGCGAACGGCTGCAGAATTGATCGAACATATCGCTCTGCAACATCCTAGTTTCAGCAATGAATGCTGTGTATTACACCCAGGCGCCCCCACGACATAATTAATATATTTGCATCGATTAAACTCGGAAAAGTAGAATTGTTTTGGAATTTACGATTGTAAATGTGGCTTTTTCTCTTTGAATTGTTGTATGCATCAGGATTTATTAGGTCCAATATGAACTCCGCTAGTGAATAGATAGTGTTTTTCACGGCAATTTGCATCAGAAGAGCCCATTCGGGCGGATTTATCTAACCAGGGCAGAGTCGACCAAGATTCGCTAAAATGGCGGACCTTGAAGCAGTTTTGGCCGATGTTAGCTATTTAATGGCGATGGAGAAGAGCAAATCGACTCCTGCAGCCAGAGCAAGCAAGAAAATCGTTCTTCCAGATCCAAGGTTAGCATATTTCAATTATAAAGGGCATTGATTAGCTCGTGACTGTGAATTCCCTTAATGTATTCATTTTGTATATCCAGTCAAATTCACCGAGGTGGAAATCCATGTAGTCACCGGTTGTGATTGAAACGTCAAAAGTTCGGAATTGTAATTGCAAATGTTAATATCAAATTATCTTTGCTTATATTTCAGTGTACGAAGTGTTATGCACAAACATCTGGTGCAAACAGGCGAAGTGACGTTTGACAAAATATTTAATCAGCATATAGGTGAGTGTCGTAGTAAAGTCATCCTCGTGCGATTGGTCTCTAGGAAATTCATAATTAGGTAGATGCTAGACCAATTAAGAATCATTGCCTTCAGACCTTAGTCACAAATACAATTACATTTCCGATGCATATCATGAATAACTTTATCTTTTTACAAAAGATACTAGAACGATAACACAAATCCCTCATTTAAGCCCTGATTCTCTGTAAGAGTAAGAATTTGGACGCTTTCAGGAAGTAATTCAGTGTCCTAACCCTTTCCTTCAAGTAACACATATGTAGCAGATGATTTAAGAAACATCATGGTTAACTATTTGAAATATCTCAGACTTCTTGAAATACAGAAAAAAGCGTCCGACATCCCGTCCGAAAGGACACCTATTAAAATGTGTCAGACCGACAGAAAATCTACTAGACCAAATATTTACTTGATTAATGCCTTAAAAAATTACAACCAACACTAAGTATGTTATTTTTGTGAAGATTTCTACCCAATATGATTTCATCATTAATTAAAACTGACATGGTAGTTTCAGAATATTATTCATTAGACATTAATTACTTCTATATTCTATGCAACATGACTTCGTTTCCCTTCCAGTCTTCCAGTCTACTTCCAACAGATGAATGCATTAAGTTTAGCCCTTTCCAACGTGTATACACAGTTTGAAGCCTCTGCAGCTGACGTCTTTTTAAAACATTCCAAAAGAAGCAATTGCTCTTGATGAGCTATATTTCTCCTTTTGCCGAAATATTTTCAACTGTATTCAATTATTATACTACCATTTAGAGAGATCTGTTTTGTGGGAAAGGTTTAACCCTTTCCCTCATATATACGCTTTCTGACGCCTCTGCAGCAGACAGCTTTTTGAAAACATAGTGACAAAAGAAGAAATTGCACAAAACGTGCAATTTCTCCTTTTGCCACAATGTTTTCCACTTTTTGTTATAGGTTATCCATTCAATTATGGAGATTTTCTATGTCTTGACAAAATACGTTCAGTCATCTGCTGCAGAATTGTCGTATGAGGGAAAGGGTTAACAACAGTATAATTATTTTCTATAGTTGAAAACATTTTGGCAAAAGGAAAGGTTAGAAATTATTAATAATTTATCATTTTGCAACAATGTCTTCTCTATAGTTTTAGAATTGTCTACTATGTGTATTTTGTACATAAAAAGTTATTTTTCTGTAAAATCAGAAAATTTCTTTGTCAATTACATTGTCTACTTAAATTGTGAACTTTATTGTGCTTGATATTCAAACTGGATTAGAATAGTAATAATTACAATTGGGTAAATAGAGCAGACCTATAGTGTATTTAAAAACATATACAATTAATGAATTATGAGTATCATCTAGCTACATAAAGAAGTAAGCCAATGTAGCTAATATTTTAATTTTAACACAAGCCACAATTTATCGTCGGGAAGCGGAATCTGCTTTGGTCGAGTGGTTAGTGTCGGGGATTTTGAAACTGGGTGTCCCGGGTTCGATCCCCAGTCACGGCACTACGGTCATGGTGGAGTGCCCTTGGGCAAGGCACATTTTCTAGCCTAGTACTGGTTTGTTTACCCAGGGATCATGAATAAGTGAACTGTCGCTGTGATATAACTGAAATAATGTTAAAAGCAGCGTAAAACCCAAATAAATAAATTATCGTCTGGAACCTCATTAGCAAGAGTGACAAGACCAAAACGGATGTTTCAGATGTTTCAGAAAATGATCAAATGATTTCTCAGTTGCATTTGTTGAAGGTTCTTGTTAAGAATCTGAATTTTGATTTAAGATTTATGTCAAGACAGTCAGACCAAACTCATTTCAAACTTTGTGACACCTACTCAATCTTTTATCTGACAGACCAACCTCTTTTGGGAAATTGTTGGTATCTATCAGATGTCCAGATAAGGGCGGGTAAACAGCTCTTTTCCCCACAATATATCTGTCTTAACCCTTTCCCTCTGGCCTCATACGACAATTCTGCAGCAGACGACTTTGAACATATTTTGTCAACAAATGGAAAATCCCTGTTATTGAATGGATAACCTATGACTAAAAGAGGAAAACATTGTGGCAAAAGGAGAAATTGCTCGTTTTGAGCAATTTCTTCTTTTGTCACTATGTTTTCAATAAGCCGTCTGCTGCAGAGGTGTCAAAAAGCGTCTATATGAGGGAAAGTGTTAAATATCTGTATTGTCCAACCAAACCATATGATGTCATACTCAAAAGTATCGTCCCACAACATAGGGTCAGATTTCTAGATAAGGGGCGTATTGCATGTTCTAAAATCCTTATTTGACCTCCAAACCCATATGCTGTGGGTATTCAAAAGATTCTTTAGAGTTTCTACTACAACAGTTGTAATGATTGCTACGAAAGATATTGTGGAAGAAAAACTCATACTTATCTGGTTCTCTGGGTTGTATTAACCCTTTCTCTCATATAGACGCTTTCTGACGTCTCTGCAGCAGACAGCTTTTTGAAAACATAGTGACAAAAGAAGAAATTGCACAAAACATTGCAATTTCTTCTTTTGCCACAATGTTTTCCACTTTTTGTCATAGGTTATCCATTCAATTATGGAGATTTTCTATTTTTTGACAAAATACGTTCAGAGTCGTCTGCTGCAGAATTGCCGTATGAGGGAAAGGGTTAAAGGTCGATTATAGATTTGAGAACGTGCAAAATGCTCCTTATTTTAGAGTTCTGTCTGTAGTGAAAGTATGGTTATTCAATAGAGTTTTAAACAATGTGGCAAATGAATTTAAATTGTAATCTTGGGTATCTGATCGATATAAATTATTTATGAATGGCAGTTAAGGTTTTTTGCATCTTGAGTTCTATATTAATCCTTATTTGACCTCCCAAACGGATGTTGTGGGTACTCAAAAGAATCATCTCATCTCAATCACACCATGACCGGCTCGGTGGTGTAGTGGAAGAGTGTCCGCATCGGATGTTGGAGGTCACGTGTTAAATCCCTGACCGGGTCATACCAAAGACTTAAAAATTGGTAGTAATGGCTGCCCTCCTACTAGGAGTGTGGTTGCGGGGTTACTAGCATTACGACTGACTGGCTGGTGCCAGGATAAATGGACCAGTAGTACTGGTAACTTAACCAGGAAACACCGTGATATGACTGAAATGTTTTTGAAAGCAGTGTAAAACACCGAACAGTCAAACCACTCTTTTGAGTAGTCAGTACCCACACCATAGGTTTTAATGAGTGCCAAGAGAGATAGCATGGAAGAAAGACCTGTTTACTCCTCCTTATCTACTAGTATCTAACTAGTACTATAATCTTGTCCTCTTATTCTTAATTAAGACTTTGCATACTTATACCATTCACCATAGTAATTGATCTGATCATTTATTACCATTGATAATTCAAAAGGCTTCCATAATGCTATTGTAGAATGACTAGATTGCAAACATTGATAAGACAGTGAGGTACAAACTCATCTGCATCTTTGCTGGACGCCCTATAGCCACAAGTCAAAGCTTTTGTTTTGTTTGAAAAAAACTATTTTGTAGTGTGGAGCTTGGAATGGTTTCATTAGTGGGAATAACCTGTTGTCTCACAATGTTTCCATCTCTGTATTAACCCTTTCCCACATTCTGAAGGCTCAGCAGCAGATGATTGTTGCCTTCTGCAGATTTGTTGCATGTTGGAAAGGGTTTAAAGTATTTGATTACACTTTCCATGTGGTATTTTCTTGACTTTTGAGGACCTCAATTAAGAAGTGTCTAAAAATGCCATGTCAGGTAACATATTTAACCCTTTCCCACATACACCATGTATGCAGCAGACGACTTTGAAATCATCTTGGCAAAATTTGGAAAATTTCTATAAATGAAAATTTAATTATTGAAAAGAGTTAAAAACATTGTGACAAAAGTAGAAAATTGCTTGTTTTGAGCAATTTCTATTTTTGTTAATATGTTTTCAAAAGTGGTCTGCTGAAGAGACGCCAGAAAGAGTTTTTCCGGTATATGTTATCAGTTCAATCTAGGACTTATCCAGTTCTAGAATTTTTTTTTTTTTTTTCTAAAGCTTAGAGGAATCCGCTGTAGTCGAGTGGTTAGCGTCGGGGATTTCGAAACCGGGTGTCCCGGGTTTGATCCCCAGTCGCGGCACTACGGTCATTGTGGAGTGCCCTTGGGCAAGGCACATTTTCTAGCCTAGTACTGGTTTGTTTACCCAGGGATCATGAATAATTAAATTTAATTGCGCGCTAAATGACCTTAGCTGTCGATGCGCCATAAAACAATATACATTCATGCTAAAGCTTAGAAATCTTTATTTCTTATCTGAACTCTGATGACTATTAAATAGTCATTTGAGTCCTCTTGCTAAGATAATTCATTTGAGTACACACAAGATAGAGTTTGGCAGTCAAGTAAGGGAAATACTAAAAAACAGAATTACACAATATTATTATATCATGATGTCCCATTTATATCTAGTGTTATTTATATCTAGTGTTTTTTCTGTAGGAATAGCACTAATAAAAAAAAAGATAAATCAATAAATAATGTGTGACAAACATCACGTTCCTCACAATCAGTGAAATTAACTGTGAGAATTTTTTACTACAAATGAAAATCAATCATCACTCATTCACTGTGTCATATTATCACATTCCCTTAACCCTTTCCTGCATACAACAAATCTGCAGCAAACGACTTTGAATACCTAGCTATATACAAAAACGTGAACAATTATTGAGAGTTAAATTATTAAAAATTGATCAATTTCTTCTTTTGCCACAATGCTTTCAAAATTCATCTGTTGTATATGCGTCAACATGCGTCTATAATTGGGAAAGGGTTAATATTGTACAGGAGCAGACTCAGCAATTTCAGATTTTGCCATAATATTTTCAACGCTGTTCAATAATTATTTGAGAGATTTTTCAATATTTCAGCCAAGATGTTTCAAGGTCGTCTGCCGCAGATCTGTTTTTTTTGTGGGAAAGGACGCCTTTTTGAAAACATTATAAGTGACAAAAGAAGAAATTGCACAAAACGTGCAATTTCTCCTTTTGCCACAATGTTTTCCCACTTTTTGTCATAGGTTATCCATTCAATTATGGAGATTTTCTATGTTTTGACAAAATACGTTCCAAGTCGTCTGCTGCAGAAAGGGTTAAAGTACCCACACCATGGGGTTTAGTTGAGTCACAAGAGAGATATTGTTGGGAAAAGACCATTTTGTACTGAGGTCTAGATAAGATTGAGTAAATTGGCTCCAAAACTAAAAAAGTTGATTACTTGCTGAAGAATTTGTGATCAAGTATTTGATTGATGACAAATTCATTTACTAATTTGATGAATCAGAACTCTTATTGAGAGTAAATTTCTGAGCATTGAGCAGGTTCTCAGAATTTTATAGTTGCAAAGCCTGGTCTTTTCTCCCAAGTTATTTCCCTAATCAACTCAAACAAACACTATGTTATCTTGTAGTGCTCAAGGGAGTAATCGGATCCTAGGTCCGGTCATACCAAAGACCAAAACAATGCCGCAGCGGTGGCGAAATATGATTTTGACGTACTTGTCCGTTTTTTCAAAATGCAATTTTGCACTTGTCTGTATGATAGTTATATAGTAAATCCCTACAAAATTTCACTTGTCCGCACAATCATGCTCTGGGACAAGCTGGGCAATACGGAAAAATGGATTTTGCAACCCCTGAATGGTATAGTCATGCATCATGCTTCCCTCCACGAAACTCATGGTTTCTGGACTAGTATTACAACTGATGCATCGGTGTCAGGGTAAATAAATTATGCCGGTTGTACTGGTATATTTCCCAGGAAATGCTGTGATTTAACTAAAATTCTGGGCATTAAACACCATTAAACCTCATATGACAATTCTGCAGCAGACAACTTTGAACAAAAGATAGAAAATCTCTATAATTGAATGGATAACCTATGACTAAAAGTGGAAAACATTGTGACAAAAGGAGAAATTGCTCGTTTTGAGCAATTTCTTCTTTTGTCACTATGTTTTCAAAAAACTGTCTGCTGCAGAGGCATCAGAAAGCGTCTATATGAGGGAAAGGGTTAAAACAGAAGCATCTTAGTCAGTTCCTGAGGGTTGAAGCCAAACAGTCTGATTGGTCATGCAGTATCGAGAATGAATTTGTTTCTGACCAACCTGACCACTTACAATGAAATCTGCAGTAGAGGACTTGGGGAACCATCTTGGCACAAATAATGCAAACAATCTCTTTAAATTAAAGTATGATTGTTGTGGCAAAAGAAGAAATTGCTCATTTTAGTCAGACAGTTTCTTCGTTTGCCAAGAAGTTGTCAGAAGTTGTCTGCTGTCTAAACATTAAAATGCGTCGGTTAACACTGGACCATAATTATATAGGCATGTTATGTCACATCTGCAACTGATGATGTTTGAAAACATTGTTAAAAACAAACCTCAGGTGTAGGACTGGTTGTGGGTTCGATTCCCAGCCGGGTCATACAAAAGACTTTAAAAATGGTAGTAATGGCTGCCCTGCATGGCGCTCAGAGTTGTGGGGTTAACCCTTTCCCTCATACGACAATCCTGCAGCAGACGACTTTGAACTCATTTTGTTAAATAATGGAATATCTCTATAATTGAATGGATAACCTATGACTAAACGTTGAAAACATTGTGACAAAAGGAGAAATTGCACGTTTTGTGCAATTTCTTCTTTTGTTACTATGTTTTCAAAAAGCCGTCTGCTGCAGAGGCGTCAGAAAGCGTCTATATGAGGGAAAGGGTTAACATTACTACTTACTCGCTGATGTCAGGATAAATTGACCAGTAGTACGTACTTGAAACTTACCCAGGAAATGCTATGATATAACTGAAAAATTGTTGAAATGGGCAGTAAACACCATGCAAAAATACAGAACAACAAAATTGTTAAAATAGAAGAGAGTGTTCATGAGCTATTGTTTCTTTTGCCACAATGTTTTCAACTCTATTCAATAAATTAATTATACTTTCATTTAAGATATACCATATTTTTACCAAGATGTTTCTGAAGTCATCTGCTGTAGACAGATTTGTTGATAAATGCACATGTATGAGGAAAATGGTTAATTACAGTACCAGCATCCAAGATAATTGATTTTATTTACTCCTATGAGTATTGCTTCCATTTTCTCTCTATTATTGAATTATTTTCCCACTTAAGATAATATAGTTATTTTTTACCTGAACAGTTTAAGCTCACCAGTTATTACTTTTGTTCATCCCTCCATCATTTGTTGTGCGTCAGCAATTTGCTTGTGCGCACAGTTTTCATCCAATCACCATGAAACTTATTATAGCCTAAGTTTGAATATGGATCACCTCCAGTCAAAAACATGGTAATTAGGTCAGAATTATGAAAACCCTTGTGGACATTCTGAATTTAAAACTATAGCATGTTGAAACTTTGACAGAATGTTTGTCAGGATGACATCCATGCTTTGTCCGAAAATGCTGTTATTGTCTTAACTTTAAAAAAAAATCGTGCCTGTATTGGCTTGTCTGATTCTAAGATATAATTTGGTTGAAATGTCATGGATGGTTTAAGGCGGATTCAGAAAAGGGACAAAATAGCAAAACTTTCAAATTCCATCTTATGAAAATGCTTGTCTGATTTCCAGATAATGTATATAGTAGAAATGATCCTTCAGTGAACATCTCTACTCTTTTGTTAAGTCATACTGATTGTTTGTAAACCATAGCCACCAGGCAGCATCAGAAAAGGGGTAAAATGAGTTTGTAGCTTCAAAGGACATATCCTCCTCAACCATCGGACCAATTTAAACCAAAATTTAAAACTTTCCCTCATACGACAATTCTGCAGCAGACGACTTTAAACTTATTTTGTCAAAAAATAGAAAATCTCTTTTACCCTTTCCCTCATATATACGCTTTCTGACGCCTCTGCAGCAGAAGGCTTTTTGAAAACATAGTGACAAAAGAAGAAATTGCACAAAACGTGCAATTTCTCCTTTTGACACAATGTTTTCCACTTTTAGTCATAGGTTATCCATTCAATTATAGAGATTTTCCATGTTTTGACAAAATACGTTCAAAGTCGTCTGCTGCAGAATTGTCGTATGAGGGAAAGGGTTAATTGAATGGATAACCTATGACTAAAAGTGGAAAACATTGTGGCAAAAGGAGAAAGTGCTCGCTTTGAGCAATTTCTCCTTTTGTCACTGTCTTCAAAAAGCTGTCTGCTGCCGAGGCATTTCATTCCCATACTTGATCAAATTTACCCTGATATTAGCAGTAACACATTTGCTACTACACGATCACTTACCTGATGGATTTAGGGCCATCTCAGCCCTCTTGTTATTGATGTTTTCAAAGTGGATGAAACTAACTTATCTATCAGGTTTACACTTTCCTTCATAAAGACTCTTGCTGATGCCTGTCACTGTACAGCAGATGAATTTTGAACACATTGTAGGGCCAAAGCAGAAATTGCTCATTATAATTATTAGTGAGCAATTTCTTCTTTTGCCATAATGTATCATTTTTATGCAGTAAGTATTCATTCATGAATAGATACGTTGTCATAATTTTGACCACACGTTTTTAAAGTTGTCTGCTGCATATTCGTTGTATGTTGGAAAGGGTTAAATGTTTCTCATTTTCCCCACAATTTGCTCATATTTAGCTCTCTGATGCATAAGCATTCAAAACAACATTGAGTAAAGTGACAATGAAAGTTGGTCCATTGTAAATTATGTATACATCTTCATGCTTACTAAGTGTTCATTTCCTGTCCCAATCAAATGTAAAACCCAAATCATACACGTCCGTTCACAATTAACTCTGATGCGCTGGTGTCAGGATAAACTTACCAGGGGTGGAGTACTGGTAATGTACACAGGAAATGCCGTGATATGAAAGAAATCCTGTTGAAAGAGGCATAAACCCCGTCAGAAAGCGTCTGTATGAGGGAAAGGGTTAATGTGACTTGTTTCCGTATTTCAACATGTCAGAGTGTGTTTTCATGTCTCAATACATGCAAATGCATTGTATATACTTGAGGAAAATGTAATTTTAATGCCTTGTGCCAAAATAAACACATGAACCCAGTAGAAATTTTAACCCTTTTCCAATAGACAACAAATCCTCACCAGATGCCTGAAAACCTGTGGGCAAAAATATGGAAAAACTTTTTAAAATGAAAGTTAAATCGCTGAAAACAGTTGAAAACACTGGCAACAGGAGAAATTGCTTATAAATTAATGAGCAATTTCTTCATTTTGCCACAATGTTTTTAAAAGTCGTCTGCTGAAGAGGCGTCCAAAAAGCATCTACATGTGGGAAAGGGTTAATGCAAAAAAAGTGCAAATGCACTGACATTAACTTTTCTCTTTGTTAATTGTCTCTACTTACTTAATTGCTTTTTTCTGATGCCTTTTCACTCTGCTGCAGACAACTTTTTGAAAACAATTGTGAAGTAGAAAGCCCTCAACATTTCTAATTTCTCCTTTAACCCTTTCCTTCATACGACAATTTTGCAGCAGACGAAATTGAACCTATTTTGTCAAAAAATAGAAAAATCTCTATAATTGAATAGAAAACTGACTAAAACTGGAAAACATTGTGACAAAAGGAGAAATTGCTCGTTTTGAGCAATTTCTTCTTTTGTCACTATGTTTTCAAAAAGCCATCTGCTACAGAGGTGTCAGAAAGCTTCTATATGAGGGAAAGGGTTAAACCCTTACTCACAGTAACATGCAGACCCAAATTAACACGTCTGTATGGGACAACTTTTAGAAACATTGTGGAACAAAGAAGAAATGGCCACAATGTTTCTAGTTGATTCATTGATGATCATGTTTATACAATCATGTTTCATAGATATTTCATATTGTCTGCTTCAGATTTGTTGTAGACCGCCCCTGTGGTGTAGTGGTAGAGCGACCGCCTCGGCTGTGGGAGGTTGCGGGTTTGATCCGCAGTCGGGTTATACCAAAGACTTAAAAAAGAGGTAGTTATGGCTTATCCTCCTCTGTGTTCAGGGTTGTAGGGTTAACATAACAACTGACTCGCTCAGGTGTCCGGATAAATGGACCAGTAGTACTGGTAAATTACCCAGGAAATGCCGTCATATAACTGGTGTCAGGATAAATGGACCAGTACTAGACTTAAAAAAGAGGTAGTTATGGCTTATCCTCCTCTGTGTTCAGGGTTGTAGGGTTAACAATAACAACTGACTCGCTCAGGTGTCAGGATAAATGGACCACTAGTACTGGTAATTTACCCAGGAAATGCAGTGATATACCTGGAAAATTGTCGAAAGCGGCGTTCACCACCTTACAATCAATCAAATTTGTTGTATAGGAATTTTGGTTTATACACCATGAGCCGAGCCCCGGTAGTTCAGTCGGTAGCGACGCGGGCTGTCAATCCAGGGGTTGTGAGTTGAATCCCGGCCAACTTTCGTTCAGGGTTGTAGGGTTAACAATAACAACTGACTCGCTCAGGTGTCAGGATAAATGGACCACTAGAACTGGTAATTTACCCAGGAAATGCAGTGATATACCTGGAAAATTGTCGAAAGCGGCGTTCACCACCTTACAATCAATCAAATTTGTTGTATAGGAATTTTGGTTTATTCACCATGAGCCGAGCCCCGGTAGTTCAGTCGGTAGCGACGCAGGCTGTCAATCCAGGGGTTGTGAGTTGAATCTCGGCCAACTTTCGTTCCGACGATTGACAAAAGTCAATGCGACATGCGTCATTCGTCTTCCACCAATGGGCTAAATCTATGTGGAAAAGCAGCCAGTTGCTTGGGAAGATTGTT
This sequence comes from Serripes groenlandicus, assembly GCA_031761405.1. Taxonomy (NCBI): domain Eukaryota; kingdom Metazoa; phylum Mollusca; class Bivalvia; order Cardiida; family Cardiidae; genus Serripes; species Serripes groenlandicus. The sequence continues at coordinate 20,042,599 of JASEVX010000003.1, read as the reverse complement.
GTGTGGAGTACTGGTGTGAGAAAACCAGGAAATGCATGAGTAGGTGAACTGGCCGCCGTGATATAACTGAGAAATTGTTGAAAATGGCGTTAAACCCCAATCAATCAATCAATCATTATTCACCATGATGAGCTGGTGTGTCGCACACAACACCTAGGCTTGTACCTCAAATGTCAAGGTCACACTTAGAGGTCAAGAATCATAATGAGTACTGTTTGATAGAACTGTACCTTGTCTGTGCCACATCTTAACCATGCATCATAGGATTTCCAAGAAACTTGGCACAAACGTTCCCCATGATGAGTTGAAGTGTCTAGCACAAGAACCAGGCATGTACCTTAAAGATCAATGTCACACTTCAAGGACAAAAGTCAAAATGAGAAACCATGCATCATAGAATTCCCAAGTTACTGGGCACACATTTTCATCAAAACAAATTTTGCAAAAAGGGGACTGTTCTCTTTTAACCCTCTCCAACTTGTAGACATGTTTTGACACATATGCAGAAGAACATTTTTGTCTTTACTATTCTAAAGTTAAATGCTGTGTCAGCTACAATTAATAGTTGGCTAAACTCCTCAATAAGATCTAAACAAAAACTCACTTTTCTATAGTTTCCTATGTTTTTGTCCCTCATATATGTGCTTTCTGACACTCTGCAGTAGACGAATTTCTGAAAACATGTCGACAAAAGAAGAAATTGCTCAAAATGAGCAATTTTTCCTTTTGTCACCATACAATAACTGTACTTTCAACTTGAATCAATTACTGTACTTTCATTTAAAGGGACTTTTTTCGGGTATGTTTTCAAAGTCGTCTGCTGCAGATTTGTTGTATGTGCTAAAGGGTTAAATATAAACCATGATACTTCCTGCTTGTAATTAAGCTAGGGTTTCAATCATGTCCTGGTTTTCAAAAAGGGATGTTCGTCTCCAATAACTGAACCCCGTTCTCTGAACCCCGTTCTCTGAACCCCTTACCTGATTATCTTTACCTTTTCCCACATACAACGAATCTGCAACAGACGACTTTCAAAACATTGACGCAAAAATATAGAAAATCTCAGCATAGGAAAGTATAATGACTAGAACAAGTTGAAAACATTGTGGCAAAAGGAGAAAATTGCTCGTTTTGTCTCAAAGTTTGAAAAACTTGTCTGTTGCAGAGGCGTCAGAAAGCTTCTATATGTGGGAAAGGGTTGATATCAGACTCTTCCAGAAAATTGGAGGTATTTGAAAGAAACAAAAAGAAAACCTGGACATAAACAGCGGTATGATGATAAGAGAAGAATTTAAGCTCATTAATATGAGCAGTTTCTTCGTTTCCCAGAAGGATTTCAAAAGTATAACAATGTAAAGATGTCAAAAATCTCCTATTTATGCAGTAAGGCTTGGCGAAAATGGCAATTTTAATGTAGAATTTCATAAGACTTAAGTTTTGCTTATTCCTACAGAAAAAAATATAATTTGACAAAAATTGAAATAATTAAAATGTATTCATACACAATTGTGTAAATTATGACTATAACAGTATTTAATTATTATGTACACATCCTTAATTAATTTGGCAAAAGGAGAAATCATTCATTATATGCTCCTTTTTCCAGAATGTTTTCAATAACAAAAAATTCATTTTTCAAGATTTTCCATATTTCACACTACTTGCTTTCAAATGAATCAGATACTAATTTGTTGCATGTGGGAAAAGGGTAAATATTTTCATGAACCGAACAAAACAGTTCTCACCTGGCCAAGTTGGCACCTCTTTTTGTAAAATTAAACCATTTCTTGTAATTTGAAGACAAAGAATGTTTAAAGTGGAGCTCAAAATAAATCTGTTAACCCTTTCCCTCATACGACAATTCTGCAGCAGACGACTTTGAACATATTTTGTCAAAACATAGAAAATCTCCATAACTGAATGGATTACCTATGACAAAAAGTGGAAAACATTGTGGCAAAAGGAGAAATTGCACGTTCTGTGCAATTTCTCCTTTTGTCACTATGTTTTCAAAAAGCCGTCTGCTGCAGATGCGTTGGAATGCGTCTGCAGGTGGGAAAGGGTTAAAGAACAATTGTCATGCTTATAATACAAATACTTCCTTACTTAAGGGGCATTTTTCGTGGTCTAAAGTCTTTATTTGACCCTATGTTGTGGATACTCAAAAGAATCTTCTTTCAATTCTTTTAAACCTCAAAAAACGAGCAATTTCTCCTTTTGCCACAATGTTTTCCACTTATAGTCGTAGGTTATCCATTCAATTATAGAGATTTTCTAGTTTTTGTCAAAATATGTTAACCCTTTCCCTCATACGACAATTCAGCAGCAGACGAATTTGAACGTATTTTGTCAAAACATGGAAAATCTCCATAATTGAATGGATAACCTATGATAAAAAAGTGGAAAACATTGTGGCAAAAGGAGAAATTGCACGTTTTGTGCAATTTCTTCTTTTGTCACTATGTTTTCAAAACGCCGTCTGCTGCAGAGGCGTCAGAAAGCGTCTATATGAGGGAAAGGGTTAAAAGTCGCCTGCTGCCACTTTGTTGTAAGTGGTAATGGGTAAAGCTGTATCCTATATATATAGTATTATGTCTTTCTGTGTACATTGTCTTTGTGAATCAATCCTTTCATCATGAGCAATTTCTCCATTTGCCACAATGTTTTCAACACAATATATAAATATAATACTTTCATTTTCAGAGAATTTTCCTAATTTTGCCAAGATGTTTTTTAAGTCGTCTGCTGCAGATTTGTTGTATTTTCAAGTTGGGAAAATGGTCACGAAATGTATTTCGATTAACTCTTTCCCACAAACAACAGTTCTGCAGCATACAACTTTTAAACATCTAGGTCAAGGTATGGACAATTTATTGATTGATTGATTGGTTGGGGTTTAACGCCGTTTTTAACAATTTCTCAGTTATATCACGGCATGGACAATTTAAGTATAAGAAAATATGATTATTGAATAGAGTTGCAAACATTGTGGCAAAAGGAAAAATTACTTATCAAGATCAATTTCTCCTTTTACCACAATATTTTTAAACAAGAGGGCCAAACATTCTGACAAAGTTTCCAGCTGCTGGAGCAAAAAATAGTCTCCAGAGTGTTAACAAGATATTGCTCAAATTTTACCAAGTGACCTAGTTTTTGACCAGTCATGACCTATATTAGAACTTTGCCAAGATATCATCATCTGACAAAGTTTCACAATTCTGCCTTTAAAAATGAGGCCTCCAAAGCATTAACAAGATTTTCCTTCAATTTGACTGTGTGACATAGTTTTTCACCCGACATGACCCATATATGCAAACTTGACTAAATATCATTGTTGTTTTCAAAAGTCGTCTGCTGTAGCGATGTCAGAAAGCATCTTTATCTGGGAAAAAGATAATTATACATATATAGCTAGATGAGTTGGGTTACAGGGAAAGAGTTAATTTGTATTGTTTACATGTAGACAAAAGATCTATTGACCTCCTTTTAACCCTTTCCTACATGTTGTTGCATTTCAATGAATCTGCAGCAGATGATTCTAGAAAACATTGTGGCTCAAGAAGAAAATGTAATTAATGGATAAATGAACAAGGATTTGACTATTCAATTTCAATAATTCCACTTAACTTATTTTTTTTCAATGTTTTTATCATACTTTTCATTCATAAGACATTTTCAACTTGGCTTCAAAGTTTTCTGCTGCAGATTTGTTGTATGTGGGACAGGGTTAATTTCAAAACAGTTGATATAGCAATAGCGTGTAAATTAAACCTTAACACATTAAATTAGAAAACATTTTGGAAAAGGAGAAAAATTGCTGAATGCGCCAAACAAGCGCCACAGTAGTTTAGAAAAGTTTTCTGCTGCTGATGAATCAAAACATGCATGTGGAAAAGGATTAATGAAATATAATGACCAGAACAAAAATTTATCTGAGTAAACAACTTTTGTTTAATCAAAAGAACCAATTTGTCTACAATTGCTGACACCAAATCATCTAGTTTATTGGCGCCATTATACCTCTGCTATGTTGTGGATGGCTAGGCTGAAAGTATGCAGAATAGGACATTGTGCTGGGGACAAATAGTTACATGACACAATTTATTCTGGTTGCTCTTTGACTGAGATCTTGACCTAGAAGACCTAGAAGAAAGTGTCATTATGCAGTCAATATTGATTTAATTGAGTATTGGAACTTGGGACTGAACTTTTTTGTTATGCAGGTCTTGAAAAATAATTTAAGTATCTCAAAATTTTGAGTTTTATTGTGTAATTCATATTTGACCATTTTAAGCTCGACTTTTCTTTGAAAAGGCTAGCTATACTACTCGCCTCGGCATTCGCCCCTGTGTCAGCGTTGGTGTCACATGCACCTTGGTTAAATTTTTGTACCAATTTACTTCTTTGTCAAAACCATTACAGATATTGCTTTGAAACTTACAAAACTTATTCACCATCATTACCTACATCAACAGACATGAGTACATAACTCTGTCAATGTTTTTGTAAGAATTATGGCCCTTTTTCGACTTGGAATTTTGGTTAAGTTCTTTGTACCAATTCACTTTTTTTCAAAACCATTAGAGATAAAACTTGTATACTTACAATACTTATTTACCATCATTACCTCCATCAACAGACAAGAGTACATAACTCTGTCAAGGTTTTTGTAAGAATTATGGCCCTTTTTAGACTTAACATTTTGGTAAAGTTTTTCAAACCACCCTCCTTTTTTTCAAAACCATTAGAGTGTAGCTTATACACTTACAATACTTATTTATCATCAATACCTCCTTCAACAGACAAGAGAACATAACTCTGTCAAGGTTTTTTTTAAAGAATTGTGGCCCTTTTTCGATATAGAATTTTGGTTTAGTTATTCATCCCAAATCAATTTTTTCAAAACAATTAGATATATAGCTTAAACACTTACAATATCTTTTTACCATGATTACCTCCACCAACAGCCAAGAGTGCATAATTCAGTGAAGTGTTTTGTTAGAATTATGACCCTTTAATGACTTATAAAGTACTTTGCTTATAAAAAGTATGATCAAGTAATTATGTCTCCCCCTGTATACAGGGGAGATATATTGTTTTTGTCCTTGATGTCTGTCTGTCTGTCTGTCTGTCCGAAATCATGTCCGCTCCATATCTCCAAGACAGCTTGAAGCATTTTCATGAAACTGGGGTCACATGTTCACCTCATCAAGGCGATAAGGCGATGTGCAGAACCCATGTCTGAACCATCCCGAGCCAAGGTCAAGGTCACACTTTAAGGTCAAAGGTTTGAGGCTTTATTTCGTGTCCGCTCCATATCTCCAAGACGGCTTGAAGGATTTTTATGAATCTTGGGTCAGATGTTCACCTCATCAAGGCGATGTGCAGAACCCATGTCTCGACCATCCCGGGTCAAGGTCAAGGTCAAACTTGAAGGTCAAAGGTTTGAGGCTTTATTTTGTGTCCGCTCCATATCTCCAAGACGGCTTGAAGGATTTCTAAGAAACTTGGGTCAGATGTTCACCTCATCAAGGCGATGTGCAGAACCCATGTCTCTTGACCGGGTCAAGGTCAAGGTCACACTTGAAGGTTAAAGGTTTGAGGCTTTATTTTGTGTCCGCTCCATATCTCCAAGACGGCTTGAAGGATTTCTAAGAAACTTGGATCAGATGTTCACCTCATCAAGGCGATATGCAGAACCCATGTCTCGACTATACCAGTTCAAGGTCAAGGTCACGCTTGAAGGTCAACGGTTTGAGGCTTTATTTTGTGTCCGCTCCATATCTCCAAGACGGGTTGAAGGATTTTCATGAAACTTGGGTCACATGTTCACCTCATCAAGGCGATGTGCAGTACCCATGTCTTGACCATCCTGGGTCAAGGTCAAGGTCACGCTTCAAAGTCAAATGTTTGAGGGTTTATTTCGTGTCCGCTCCATATCTCCAAGACGGCTTGAAGGATTTTTATAAAACTTGGGTCAGATGTTCACCTCATCAAGGCGATGTGCAGAACCCATGTCTCAACAATCCCGAGCCAAGGTCAAGGTCACACTTTAAGGTCAAAGGTTTTGTGTCCGCTCCATATCTCCAAGACGGCTTGAAGGATTTTCATGAAACTTGGGTCACATGTTCACCTCATCAGAACCCATTGTCTGCTTTTTAGGTTGGAATGTTTTGAGAGATTTTGACAGATATTTGAGGGGAGACATCTGTTTTTGCAAAAACAATTCTAGTTGGTTATGTTTTCTGTACCACCCAAAAAAGTTTTGTTTTATTGGCAAACACAAAAAAGTTGAGCACGCTGTCCTCTGACAGCTCTTGTCGATGGAGTTGTTAGCTTGTCTGCTACACAGCAAAGATTCCTATCAGACTGCACATGTGCAGTGGCCCATTTCTTCTGAGAATTGCTCTTGGGAGGCATTGGAATTGATTGTTATCCGTAGTTATCACCATGAACACACGATAAGGCTTCATTGGGACCAATATTAGGGACATATAAAATACTTGCAGTTCTCGATGTGCAGGATCCCCTTGTTATACTAAATTCATTTATGTATTTTCAGAGATTTATTTACACATTTCCCTTTCTAACTTGCAGACATATATTGACACTTCTTGAGTTGAAGAATTTTTTAAACAATGTGGCATTTAAAGAAGGGATTGCTCATAATGACCAGTCTTCCTTTAGTCACAAATGTTCAACTCAATTCGATAATCATACTTTTATTTATAGAGATTTTCCATATTTTTGTCCGGAGGTTTCCAAATACAACAAATCTGCAGCAGAGCTAATCCTTTGGAAACATCTACTAAACATATGGAAACTCTACAAATAAAGAACAATTATTGAATGAAGTTGAAAACATTCTGGCAAAAGGGGAAATTGCTCATTATGAGCAATTTCTCCTTTTGACACCGTGTTGTCAAAAGTCGTCTGCTGCAGCGGCATCAGAAAGTGTCTGCATGTGAGAAAGCGTAAATTGTCTCCCCCACCCCTGGGGACCCACCACTGCCGGGTATATTCTGATAGATGATCTTATTTTATCATTTCAGGGTATTTATTATTCAAGCAATTTTGTGAGGAGTTGTGCGACGAGCCGGTACCCCAACTTAAATTTTATGACGAGGTAAGGTTCTGATGATACAGATCAAAATTAGGAATCTCCCTCATATAGACGCTTTATGACGTCTCTGCAGCAGACAGCTTTTTGAAAACATAGTGACAAAAGAAAAAATTGCTCAAAGCAAGCAATTTCTTCCTTTTGCCACAATGTTTTCCACTTTTAGTCTTAGGTTATCCATTCAATTATAGAGATTTTCTATTTTATGACAAAATATGTTCGAAGTCGTCTGCTTCAGAATTGTCGAATGAGGGGAAGGGTTAACACCTTGCGAAGTGCACACATACAACACATCTGCGGCAGAAATTCCCTTACAGCTTTTACGGCAGATCAATTCTAAAATATTTCGGGAAAAGAATTTGTTCTTTGTGCCCACAACTGTCTTGAGAAGTCATTTGCTGCTGCTGCTTCAATATTGCATATTGATTGATTTACATTGTTTATCCTTTTACTACTTAGTTTCTTGACTATATATTATATCATCTGCTTCAAAGGAGTCGGTAGTTTCATGACTATATATATCATCTGCTTCAAAGGAGTCGGTAGTTTCATGACTATATATATCATCTGCTTCAAAGGAGTCGATAGTTTCATGACTATATATATCATCTGCTTCAAAGGAGTCGGTAGTTTCATGACTATATATTATATCATCTGCTTCAAAGGAGTCGGTAGTTTCATGACTATATACATCATCTGCTTCAAAGGAGTCGATAGTTTCATGACTATATATATCATCTGCTTCAAAGGAGTCGGTAGTTTCATGACTATATATATCATCTGCTTCAAAGGAGTCGATAGTTTCATGACTATATATATCATCTGCTTCAAAGCCTAGGAGTCGATAGTTGTCGGTGTCAGAGAAATAAAATTTGAAATTCTGAAAATGGCACCGTTATAAATTAAGTATTAAAGGTTAGGATTATATTTGCCTGTTGTTATATTTTGAATGACTGCCTATTAAATTGATTGAAGAATAGCATCGTTTCTTTGATTAGTTTAGATGATGCAAACATGGAAAAGTAATTAAATTAGTTTCTGCATTATGTTAACCCTTTCCCTCATATAGACGCTTTCTGACGCATCTAAATAAGAAATTGCTCAAAACAAGCTATTTCTCCTTTTGCCACAATGTTTTCCACTTTTAGTAATAGGTTATCCATTCAATTATAGAGATTTTTTGACAAAATATGTTCAAAGTCGTCTGCTGCAGAATTGTCGTATGAGGGAAAGGGTTAAGCACTTTCCATTTCTCACAGTGTTATCAAAAGATGACTATACCCTGTGGTTGGCTTTCGTTGAGCATGGGTCATGTACATGTATAACCAACCCTCTCCCAATTGCAAACACATCTTGACAAATCTGCAGGAAATAACCTTTGAAAAAGATTGTTGCTAAAGTAAGAATTGCTCATTACGAGCTTAACACTTTTTCCACAAGCTTTAAAATTATATTCAATTACTTAATTTTTGTCATTTGTAGAAAGTATGTTTTGCACAGATGTTTTTCCATGTCATCTGCTGCAGATTCGTTGTATACATGTAGGAAAGGGTAAAGGGATACTAAGGCTTATTGGGAGTCATGTGATGTACCAAAAGGAATAATCTGATAAGCCATGTGAGATACAATCAGTTTTAGGTTGCTTGATCTGTATTCATCAAGATGGGATTATGGGATATGTTCATCATGCTCCCCCCTGAACCCTTTATCCACATGCAGATTCCTTTTGGATGAATCAAATTGTGGCAAAAGGATTTCTGTTCATAGTTTGCAAATTCTCCTTTAATACCAATGCTTTCAATTGTACGGTACTAAATAATTATACTTTTGTTAATTAATATAAAATGCATATTTTCGCCTAAATGCTTTAACGTTCAGCTGCTACAGATTTGTTTGTACTTTAAAGGGTTAACCCTATATATAAGACAGACAGTTTCAGTTGAATCTGTAGCAGATGATATTGGAAATTAATTTGGGAAAAGGAATCAAAGCATAACTGTTGGCCCACCTGAGGTGGGACTGGCATATTTGGCTTGTGTCATCCTTGTGTTGAAACAAGCTCTGTTTCAAATTCAACAGTTTTTAAACAACAACAAAATGTTAATAAACAGACACATCTTTAGCAGACGTCTTTTGAAAACACTGAGGCAAAAATAGAAATTGCTCATCATGAACAGTTTCTCCTTTTGCCATAATGTTTTCACTTCTATTCAATCATCATTCTTTTATTTAAAGATATTTTGTCATATTTCTGCCTAGATGTTTTCAAAGTCGTATGTGGGAAAGGTTTAATTTGATGTAAGTTTCAGTGTTAACATGTTGAAGGGGCGGCTTTACAAATTAGGGTTACATAATTTTATCCTTTTCCTGATAAAAATAACATTTGACGCTTCACCTAAAATGAGCAGACAACTTTTGAAGCATTGTGAGTGAATGAGAAATTGCTCAAAATAATGGTAATGATAATAATAATTTATAATAATAAAGACTTTATTTATAGAGGCTGCACAGTTGGGCATGCCCAGTCTTCCTTGTGGGCCTCTCTGGGCTAATGATGAGTTATTCAACCCTTAATGACTTTGAATACATCTGCTCAAGATATGAAAGACTTACATTGTACCAGATTTGCTATACATATATACAGCCTAGGAATAGTGTCTGTGGCATAATAACCGCAAATAAGATCACTGTGACCATGACTTTTGATTCTACTTGAACCGTGTTTCACATAGAACAAATCTGCAGCAGACGACTTTGAAAACTTCTTGACTAATAATTCCGGGTAAGCCGGTGCCGCATTCTTAGGCTGATTTGGGTCGATACTTTATGCAGAGACCAAGATGTTGGTTTTCTCGCGGGACGGCTCATATACTGTTGAAGGTTGTGTAAAACACCGTTTAACCCTTTCCCTCATATAAACGCTTTCCGACGCCTCTGCAGCAGACGGCCTTTTGAAAACATAGTGACAAAAGAAGAAATTGCACAAAACGTGCAATTTCTCCGTTTGCCACAATGTTTTCCACTTTTTGTCGTAGGTTATCCATTCAATTATGGAGATTTTCTATGTTTTGACAAAATACGTTCAAAGTCGTCTGCTGCAGAATTGTCGTATGAGGGAAAGGGTTAATCCATCAATCTACTACACCTTGCCTAGTCTTGGTTTATAAAATTGAGAAATTGCTCTAAAACAAACAATTTCTTCTATGCCCACAGTGTTAGCTCACCAGAGCACGAAGTGCTCAAGGTGAGTTATTGTGATCACCTTTTGTCCGCCGTCTGTCATCCGTTGTTCGTTGTCAACATCTGCTTATAACACCCTAGAGGCAATATTTTGCATCCAATCATCATGAAAGTTTATCAGAACATACATCTCCATCAAATATAGGCCAAGTCCGAAACTGGGTCATGTGGGGTCACAAACTAGGTCACTATATCAAATTAAATGAAAATCTTGTTAACACTTTGGAAGCCACATTTTAAACTTGAGCATGTTGAAACTTTTTTAGAATGTTTGTCTTAGTGATATCTAGGCCATGTTCGAATATAGGTAATGTTGGGTCAACAACTAGGTCACTAGGCCAAATTGAAGGAAAATCTTGTTAACACTAGCAGTCGCAATTTTTGCTTCAGCAGTTTGAAATTTTGTCAGAATGTTTGTCTTAACCCTTTCCTTCATACGACAATTCTGCAGCAGACGACTTTCATCATATTTTGTCAAAAAATAGAAAATCTCTATAATTGAAGGGATAACCAATGATTAAAAGTGGAAAACATTGTGGCAAAAGGAGAAATTGCTCTTCTTCTTTTGTCGCTATGTTTTCAAAAAGCTGTCAGCTGTCAGCTGCAGAGGCGTCAGAAAGCATCTATATGAGGGAAAGGGTTAATAATATCTAGATCAAGTTTGAATACGGGTCATATTGGATCAGAAACTAGGTCACTAGGTCAAAGTGCTTCAGCAACTTAAAATTTGGTCAAAATGTTTATCTAGGCCAAGTATTTATATGGGTTATGCCGGCTCAAAAGGTCACTAGACCAAATTGAAGGAAAATCTTGTTAATACTCTGGAGGCCGCATTATTCGCTTTAGCAGATTGAAATATTTTCAGAATGTTTGTCTGAATAATATCTAGGTCAAGTTCGAAACTGGGCCATATTGGGTCAGAAACTAGGTGACTAGGCCAAATTGAAAGGAAATCTTGAGCATGTTGAAACCTTATCAGAATGTTTGTCATGATGATATGTAAGTCAAGTTCGAACTTGGGTCATGTTGGGTCAAAAAGTAGGTCACTAGGTCAAATTAAAGGACAATCACGTTAACACTCTTGTTAACACACTAGATGCCTCATTTTTAGCTCACCTATGCACGAAGTGCAAGGTGAGCTTTTGTGATCACTGAATGTCCGTCGTCGTCGTACTGGCCAGATTTCAAAATAATTTCACAGAAATGGTCCTTAGGTGGTTCCCTTTCAAAGTTGTTCAAAGAATTTCATTCCAAGTTGAACTTTGGTTGCTGCAGCATCAGAAAAGGGGAAAATTTCCACATCTTAAAAAAAATTTTGGTTCATAAGTGTTGGCCCGATTTAAAAATTATTTTGCACAAATGTTCCTTGGGGCACCCCCTATCAAGCTTGTTCAAATATTTCCGATCCATTGAAAAACATGGCCGCAATGGGGTGGGGCTTGTTTTCCTTATATGTGCATTGTTAAAACTTTAAAAATCTTCTTGTCCAAAAGTATTAGCCCGATTTAAAAATTATTTTGCACAAATGTTCCCTGGGGGACCTTCTACCAAGATTGTTCAAATAAATCTGATCCATTGAAAAACATGGCCGCCAGGGGCGGGGCTTGTTTTCCTTATATGTGCATTATAAAATCCTTAAAAATCTACTTGTCCAAAAGCACCTGCCTGATTTGAAGATTATTTGGCACAAATGTTCCTTGGGTGACCTTCTTCCAAGGTTATTCAAATAAATCTGATCTGTTGAAAAACATGGCCACCAGGGGGGTTGCTTGTTTTCCTAATATGTATAGAGTAAAATCTTTGAAAACTATTGAAGTTCTATTAAATCAGGTGAGCGATATAGGGCCATCATGGCCCTCTTGTTTGCTTTAGCAGTTTGAAATTTTGTCAGAATGTTTGTCTTAAAGATATCTAGGTCAAGTTCAAATATGGGTCATATGGGTCAGAAACTAGGTCATTAGGCCAAATTGAAGGAAAATCTTGTTAACTCTGTAGAAGACGCATTTTTGCTAACAGCAGCTTGACATTTGATCAGAATGTTTATCTAAATGATATCTAAGCAAAGTTCGAATATGGGTCATTTAGGGTCAAAAACTAAATCACTAGACGAAATTGAAGGAAAATGCCACATTTTTTGCTTCAGCAGCTTGAATTTTTTTCAGAATGTTTTTCTGAATTTTATCTAGGTCAAGTTCGAATACGAGTCATATTGGTGCAGAAATAAGGTCAATAATGGAATATATTGTTTAAACTCTGGAGCAACATTTTTACTTTGAGCAAGTTGAACCTTTGTTAAAATTTTGTCTTGATGATATCTAGACCATGCTGGAATATGGGTCATATCAGGTAAAAATATATAGATCACTAGGCCAAATGAAGGAAAATCTTGTTTACACTGTGGAGGTTGCATTCAGAATAATTGTCTTGATGTGTTTTGCATTGCAGTACATTGTATAATTCAGGTGAACGAAATAGGGCCAACTAGGGCCATCATGGCCCTCTTGTTTAGTAATTATACCTACAATTATAGAGATTTTCCATATTTTTGAGTATACATTTTCAAAGTTGTCTGCTGCAGATTTGCTGTATGTGGGAAAAGATTAAATGTTCCTTTCCCCACACTATCTCTCTTATTACTTAACTAAACCTTATGTTGTAAATACTAAAAAAATTTGACTTGGTGACACAATTCTTTTGAGTACCCACTATATAAGGTTAATGAGTGTCAAATGAGGGTTTAATCCTTTCCCACATTCAACAGCCGAGTCCCGGTAGCTCAGTCAATAGCAACGCAGGCTGTCAATCCAGGGGTTGTGAGTTCGAATCCCGGCTCGGCCAACTTTCTTTCCGACGATTGACAAAAGTCAATGCGACATGCGTCATTCGTCTTCCACCAATGGGCTAAGTCTATGTGGAAAAGCAGCCAGTTGCTTGGGAAGATTGTTGTGTGGAGTACTGGTGTGAGAAAACCAGGAAATGCATGAGTAGGTGAACTGGCCGCCGTGATATAACTGAGAAATTGCTTAAATCGGCGTTTAACCCCAATCAATCAATCAATCAATCAATCCCACATTCAACAGATCTGCAGCAGATGACTTTGAAAATAGTATTAAGTGACAAAAACCTGAACAAAACTCAATAAAAGATAGCTTAATTGTTAAATAAAGTTGAAAACATTTTAAAAGTCATCAGCTGCTTTTGCGTCAAAATACGTCTGCAGACTGGTGGGAAAGGGTTTTAGAAAATGAAAATACCTAGAGCTCTACAAGTCCCCTCAATAAATCAGGCAACGCTGAGACAGACGGCATGATACTCATCACATATTAGGCTGATTGAAAAGAATTCATATTTATATATACAAAAATTAGTCTGGCTTGATGGATTGAATCCTCATTTTCCTTTGGTCCTTTGGAAACAGCATTTGATGTCAGTTTATCTGATATATTTTTATCCCTTTCTGACATGTGGACCTACTTTAACCCTTTCCCTCATATAGATGATGCTTTCTGACGCCTCTGCAGCAGATGGCTTTTTGAAAACATAGTGACAAAAGAAGAAATTGCTCAAAACGAGCAATTTCTCCTTTTGCAACAATGTTTTCCACTTTTAGTCATAGGTTATCCATTTGATTATAGAGATTTTCTATTTTTTGACAAAATATGTTCAAAGTCGTCTGCTGCAAAATTGTTGTATGAGGTAAAGGGTTAAAGCATCTGCAGCAGCAGACATTTGTAAACAAACTGCTTACGTAAGAATTTGCTCATTAGGACAAATTTCTCCTTTTGCCACTAATTGTTTTCAAATATATACAATAAGTATACTTTCATTTCCAAAGTTTTGCCTGGATATTGTCAAAGTCATCTGCTGCAGATGTGAAGTTTGTGGGAAAAGCTTAAGTTCAATATCTGAGGAAGATATACAGAGTATATATTTGGCATGTTACATTTTAGTATCCAGTCATTTGTCTTTTTGCCGATGAGACGTTTGTTTCTTGGAAGGTGCTTGTATTGTGGTAGGAGCACATATCTTTGGATGAAGTCTTGTGCTAGTCATGTCCTTTGTCAAACTAAATAACTCATTAATTACTAAACTCAACCAATCGAACCTTCAGATGGCATATAGAGATTGTACACTGAGGATCTGACCTTTGTAGTATATATTTAAGCACATTGCCTAGTCTAGTATGTCTTGTAAGTCAATTAGGGATCAATTTATAAATAGTATGCTGTTGTTGTGATGTAACTGAACATGGAAACGTTGTAAAGTATCAAAGTATCAATGTATCAAATTCAAAGGAATGACTCGATTCAAACAGGATCATTTTAGACATATTAATTTTGTTTAACTCTTTTCCACATACAACAAACTGCAGAGGATGACTTTAAAAATCTCTGTATTTTTTTTAAAAGAATGTGATTAACAGCTTAATAGAGTTGAACACATGATGGCAAAAGGGTAAATTGCTCTTAATGAGCAATTTCTTCTTTTGCCACGATGTTTTCAAAAGTGGTAAGCAGTTGACAAGCAGTTGATTTGTCAAAATATGTCTTTAAATTGGAAGTGGTTAAAATAAATATAACAGATAGTTTAACCCTTTCCCGCATGTAGATGATGATGCCTCTGCAGCAGCCAACTTTTGAAAACAAGCAATTTCTCCTTTTTGACACAATTTTTTCAACTCGATTCAATAAGTATGTCTTCATTTAGGGAGATTTTCCATATTATTGATGAGATGTTTTCAAAGTTGTCTGCTGCAAGGGTCAAAATAGTTGATCATGTAAAATATTTTATTGTGTAGGATTAATAAATCATGGTAATGGTGTAGATAATATATCAGATGTCATATAATATGAAACTAAATAGAAATAACAATTATATGCAGATTAATTTATTTTGAGAAAAAGAGATGGCTAAAATTGTGCTGAAAACATTGTGGGGAATGAATAATTGCCCAAAAACAAGCAATGATAAATATTTCCTTTTCCTTGGATTATAACTTTTAACTGTGTATCAAAATTTCACAAGAGGTTTTTAGCTCACCTATGCACAAAGTGCAAGGTGAGCTATTGGGATCACATTTTGTCCGGCGTCCGTCCGTCGTGCGTCGTCAACATTTGAGCTTGTTAACACTCTACAGGCTACATTTTGCATCCAATCTTCATGAAAGTTTATCAGAACGTTCATCTCCATAAAATCTTGGACAAGTTCGAAACTGGGCCATATGAGGTCAAAAACTAGGTCACTAGGTCGAATTGAAGGGAAATCTTGTTAACACTCTGGAGGCCACATTTTCAACTTGAGCATGTTGAAACTTTATCAGAATGTTTGTCTTAATGATATGTAGGTCAAGTTCGAACATGGGTAACGTCGGGTCAAAAAGTAGGTCACTAGGTCAAATTGAAAGAAAATCTTGTTAACACTCCAGAGGCCGCAATTTTTGCTTAAGCAGTTTGAAATTTTGTCAGAATGTTTGTCTTAAAAATATCTAGGTCAAGTTCGAATATGGGTTATGCCGGGTCAAAAACTAGGTCACTAGGCCAAATTGAAGGAAAATCTTGTTAACACTTTGGATGCCGCATTTTTCGCTTCAGCAGCTTGAAATTTTGTCAGAATGTTTGTGGTTTGTCCCATTACGTCACGCAAGCGCCTCAGAGCGCTGCTTTCTATAGACGCACAGAGGCGCTTTAGAGCACCTCGATCCACTACGGCACAGAGACGCCTTAGAGCGCTTCTGTTTTTGTATCTAATATAATCCTTTTTAGATTCTAAAATTTATTTAAAAAAATAGCCCATTCGATGCATTGATATCTTACCTTTAAAAATCCGGTGAAAATTTGGTATGTTTCCAGTTAAAGAATATCCTTAAAATGCACTTCAATTTACATACCCAAACCTCCATTATGATTTGAGCCGCTATATATTTCTGTTTTGAAATTTGAATACGCGTCCTCTATAAAATCAAGTCCTTTCGACGTATATCATGTTGGCTATTATAATTAACTAATATAATTCTCCAATGAAAAACTATCGTGTTAACTTTATATCCAATCAAATTATCCATAAATCACGCGTGATCTCAGTGAAATATGACCCTGCACCCAATCAACTGCGGTCGACCACGTGCTACCACACTACACAGCGTGACCTCCTGTGACATATGACGTAGAAGGTCATTTCCACTTTGAAACAAAGGAATATATATGGTGGCTTACAGAGAGCTATTGCGCAATTTCCTATTTGTCAATATGTTTCAATTTCGTCTGCCGCAGATGCGAAAAATGTGTCTTCAGGCGGAAATGGATTAAATATTTTTTGAAGTTTACTTGTTCATTTCATCGTAAGTATTTTTAACCAAATATGAGGCAATTCAAATACATCTTTTAATGTTAATCATAGCTTTGTTCTATCTTTAAATAGATATTGGTTTGTTTGACCATTATGACTTGTTGTTTCAATATGGAATTTATTTAAATATCAACCAACGTAAGCGCAAAATAAGACTGAGAAAAAACCAAAAAAAAAACGTATTTTTAATTTACTGTAGAAACTAAACTAATTTAGATAGGTAAAAATGAAAAACACCACTATATAGTAAATTGTATCTGCAGCATTTCATAATCTTTCATTAAACCAGTCCAATGCATAGAAATTAACCATATTTTAGGATTTATTACACAGGTGTCAAAATTGTAAAATTTCCCAAAAACTCTTGTGCGCTCAGTGCAGTAAAACTGATAAGCCAGTATACACTACAGGGTGCTTATCAGGCCATTGTTCTGTGAAGTAATGGGTTAAAGATATCTAGGTCAAGTTTAAATATGGGTCATATTGGATCAGAAACTAGGTCACAAGGCCAAATTAAGGGAAAATCTTGTTAACTCTGTAGAAGCCGCATGTTTTGCTTCAGCGGCTTGAAATTGGTTCAGAATGTTGAGCTGAATGATATTTAGGCCAAGTTCGAATATGGGTCATGCAGGATCAAAAACTAGGTCACTAGGTCAAATTGAAGGAAAATCTTGTTAACACTTTGGATGCCGCATTTTTTGCTTCAGCAACTTGAAATTTGGTCAGAATGTTTGTCTAAATGATATCTAGGCCAAGTTCGGATATGGGTCATGCCGGGTTAAAAACTAGGTCACTAGGCCAAATTGAAGGGTAATCTTGTTAACACTCTGGATACTGCATTTTAAATTTCAGCATGATGAAACTTTATCAGAATGTTTTTCTTGATGATATGTAGGCCAAGTTCGAATATGGGTCATGCTGGGTCAAAAACTAGGTCACTAGATCAAATTGAAGAAAAATCTTGTGAACACTTTGGATGCCACATTTTTTGCTTCAGCAGCTTGAAATTTGGTCAGAATGTTTGTCTGAATTATATCTAGGTCAAGTTCGAATATGGGTCATATTGTATCAGAAACTAGGTCAATAAAGGAAAATATTGTTCAAACTCCGGAGGCCGCATTTTTACTTTGAGCAAGTTGAAACGTCAGAATGCTGTCTTAATGATATCTAGTCCATGTTGGAATATGGGTCATATCAGGTAAAAAAAATATAGATCACTAGGCCAAATGAAGGAAAATATTGTTAGCACTGTGGAGGTTGCATTCAGAATAATTGTCTTGATGTGTTTTGCATTGCAGTACATTGTATAATTAAGGTGAGCGATCCAGGGCCATCATGGCCCTCTTGTTTTGTGTAAGCAGACAAAACTTAACCCTTTCCCTCATACGACAATTTTGCAGCAGACGACTTTGAACGTATTTTGTCAAAACATAGAAAATCTCCATAATTGAATGGATAACCTATGACAAAAAGTGGAAAACATTGCGGCAAAAGGAGAAATTGCACGTTTTGTGCAATTTCTTCTTTTGTCACTATGTTTTCAAAATGCCGTCTGCTGCAGAAGCGTCAGAAAGCGTCTATATGAGGGAAGGGTTAAAATGTTAAATCAGGTAAATGGTTTTAAAAAAAAGGAAGACTGAAAAAAAGAAATTAATTTTCTAGAGTGGTGTTTGTACGTGCTTCAGGGAAATTGTCCAGATATATCATCGTGTTGGTGTTGGATCTGAAATTTCTACGTTGGCTTATCCCTGAGCTTCCCCGTAACTCTTTACCACATTTTGATAATTTTCATCTGCAGCAGAAGACATAATGTGGTAAAAGAAGATAAAGCTTATCATGAGCAATAACTCTATTTGCCACTCGATGTTTTCACATTTGTTCAATACTTATGTTTTCTTTTCTTTTTGTAGAGATTTTCCCTATTTTTGTCTAGATGTTGCTTTCAAAGTCATCTGCTGCAAATTTGGTGGATGTTGGAATGGATTAACATGATAATGTTTTTGAACCCTCCCTTAAACAGACAAATGTTGATGCTTCTGCATCAGATGACTTGGAAACATTGCAGGCAAAGAAGAAAAATACTCATAACAAACACTTTTTTCCTTTTCCCATGTTTTTTTTGCGCTCTTTCCAAAACTGATACTTCATCATTTCCAGAGGAAGATTATATTTCAATTCAAAGTTGTCAAAGCAGCAATTATAGAAAAGTTTATCAAAAAAAAGGGTGACTGAAAGATTTGGAGAAAGAATTAGAAATTGGATAATTTTCTATTTGTAATAGTGTTAGAGCAATTTGTTCTATAAACTTGGCCGTAGGATAATTAGTGTTACCCTTCACTGTCCATCTGTGATTCCCCAAGATTCGGTTACTGTTCATCTTATTATGCCCTCACAGCGAGGTCATCGAGAGTATTTATAAATCCACCTTTACTCATGTATGTTTCCAAACAATATCATGGCTCTAGTATCTTCATTTCTTGTCTGATTTTCATGAAACTTCCCTTACATGTTCACTAGCATTGACTTTTGTACCAGTTTGCATTTCATCGACTTATGTCAAAGGTCAAGGTCACATGGACTATTATATGTCTACAAAACAATGTCATCACTCTAGCAACTTTATTTCTTATCCCATTGTTATAAATTGAACACAAAATTTATGCTCACTAATATCACCTCTGAAACAAGTTTGCATTTCATCGACAAAGGTCAAGGTCAAAGTGACTATTGTACGATATATAAACAATGTCATCACTTGAGCGACTTAATTTCTTGTTAAATTGTTACAAGAATCACGTTTTGTTTTTATTGGCATTTCATCAACCTTGGTCAAAAGTCAGTCAGTGACTATTACGGGTCTGTACAAAACGATGTTTTCGCTTTAGCAACTTGATTTCTGATCCGATTGTTATGAATCTGAAGACACATGTTTACTTGCCCCTCTTGTATGAATTTGCTTGTCACCAATCTATGTAAAAGGTCAAGGTCACAGTTACTATAATACGTCTGTACAAAAGTATGTCATCAGGGCTGTACAAATCCCATAGCCCGACGTCCGGGACAAGTCATAAATCGCATCGGGCAAGTCGCTAATTGCAACATCTCAGTCCCGGACAAGTCGCATTTTCCAAAAATCCACGTCCCATTATATCAACCCATTTACGTAACAGTGAATGTAAATTCCTGTGTCTGGTAGCCCGGCTTAATTACTAACACACATGTCTGTCGTGTATAAATTTGACTGTATGTTACATGCGAAAAACCACTCTCGCGTGACCATAACAAATCAATAACAGTAGGCGGAGTTATCCACCTGTCAGATCGAGTGATTTCAGCCAACCGAATCGCGTCAGTAATAGTCGATTAACGTGATATATATTTGTATCCATTAAGGCTGTCCAATCATAAGTGACAATTGTTCCTTGGGGCCGTGTTATTTCATGAAAGCTAGGGAATTACCTATGGATCGTCTCATTAAAATATTCCCTTAAATGTATTTTGATCCATATTTCTACTTTCGGTATGCGATGTTTGCAAACTGGTGCAAACCGGTTCAGAAAGACTTGGAAGAAATTTTCGCCATGCAGAAGTTAATAAAATAAATGTGATCCAAATTAAAGACAATACGACGACTGCTAAAAATTATCTTGCCGTTTATCAATTTGAAATACCTTCAAGATCGACATAATTTTCGTAAATCAGGGACACAAAGAAAATTGTTTGGAATGAAATATATAAATGATTCCCCCGAGTATGATAATTGCCCAATCACGGCTTTGTTTACCAAAATTAATTAGCATAAACGGCGGGAAAAAAAATCATATGACTTAATAGTTGCGATTTCATTGGATGAAATGAGAAATTTGGTGAATGACATTCGCGACCTGACGACCCCGATGTTTACATTCAAGTGAGAATCTTAGCAAGACAAGTGGCATTCTGAAAGTCACTTGTCCTGGACAAGTGGCTGAATTTTTTTTTGTACAGCCCTGGTCATAGCTCTAATGACTTCCTTTCTTATTTGCTTGTTATGACACTTTAATCATATGTTCACAAGCATTGTCTCTTGTACTAGTATGTATTTTACCGAGCTTGGTCAAAGGTCAATGTCACAGTGACATAGTGTCAGTATGCAACAACTTCATCACTAGCACTAAGTTCATTTTGGGACAGAATTTCTCCATACTTCATACACTGGTTAATTGTCAAGCGTTCCACCAACTTTAGTCAAAGGTCAAGGTCACTGTAACTATAATGTGTTTGTATAAAACAATGCAGTACTCTAACACTTTCCTTTATGGATGGAATTCTTCATTTTTCCTTACACAGGTTCAGTGTCAAGAGAGCTTTGAGGGGGGTCATATTCTACAGAGCTATATGTCAAAGGTCAAGGTCACAGTGACTATAATATGCTTCTATGAAACAACTTCATAGCTCAAGCATTTTCATTTTGGACAATTCCCTATAGGTAAAGGTCAAGTTCACAGTGACTTTTACACCTTATGTACAAAATGATACTGTGAGCGGATTTGTATCATAGGCTCTTGTTTTGTATTGCATACAGATATTTTTAAGACATTGATGCGTAATTGGATTGTCAAAAGATAAAGGTCATTATGAATTTGGTGCCATCAGATTTTTCAAAAGAGAATTGATTTGTTTTGAAAAATGAGTATTTAATTATTAAATAATATTGAAAATATTGTAGTAAATGGAGAGATTGCTCATTATCAGCAATTACTGATTTTGCCACAGATTTTCAAAAGTCGTCTACCGCTGAGGCGTCAAAATGTGTCTACAAGTTGGAAAGTGTTAACAAAACGTCAGCTTAACCCTTTCCCTCATACAACAATTCTACAGAAGATGACTTTGAACATATTTTGTCAACACCTATGAATGGATAACCTATGACTAAAAGTGGAAAACATTGTGGCAAAAGGAGAAATTGCTTGTTTGGAGCAATTTCTTCTTTTGTCACTATGTTTTCAAATAGCCGTCTGCTGCAGAGGCATCAGAAAGCGTCTATATGAGGGAAAGGGTTAAGAGGCATGAGAAGACATTTGAATCAGAGCAATGGTAAAATATGATAATTGTAAATTTAAGAAAACATCATATCATATAATTAGTGATTTTGTTATTTCAGATTAGAAAATTTGAAAAATTGGAATCCGACGACGAAAGAATAAGTATGGGAAAAGAAATATATGACCAGTATATCATGAAAGAACTCCTTTCTCAAGCACATGTGAGTATATCCAATTTACGATGGTTTCGATCCCGGTAAATTTATGAATATATTTTATATCAACCCTTTCCCTCATGTAGACGCTTTTTGACGCCTCTGCAGCAGACGGCTTTTTGAAAACATAGTGACAAAAGTAGAAATTGCACAAAACGTGCAATTTCTCCTTTTGTCACAATGTTTTCCACTTTTTGTCATAAGTTATCCATGGAGATTTTCTATGCTTTGACAAAATACGTTCAAAGTCGTCTGCTGCAGAATTGTGGTATGAGGGAAAGGGATAAACCCCGATTTTTATCAATAGATCCTGCATATTCATTGTGAAAGTTTTGTCTTTCGCAAAAAAGACAAACATTGATGGTTTAACCCTTTCGCTTATTCAACAAGTCATCTGCAGGAGTTATAGTTAAAGCATCAACCAGACATTTCTCCTTATGTATAGGTTCAAGGTCGTCTGCCGCAGATTTGTGGTATGTGGGAAAGGAGTAAAACTGTTTACTGGATGTGATATTTGGAGAGTAGGTTTGGTTCCTCCGATACCATCTGAGGAAAAATATTCCACTCCCAGAAAGTTGAAAGTATAATTTGGATACATAGTTTGTAAACATTATTGTAAAATTGCTCATTTTGATAATATTTTGCGTTTCAAAAGTTGTCTGCTACAAAGGCATCAAATGTCGCCTGTAAAAATTATAAATTGCACCTTCATTCATAATATTATGTAGTTTTTCTTAAAATTTAAAATTTTGGATTTGATTCGGATATAAGATATTATGAAGTACTGGATTGTAAGGTTGTTGAATACTATTTCCTAAATTCATAAGGACTAAAATGATCCTAAGCAAGGGCATTGTTTTGATTTTGAGAAGAGTCCATTTGAATATATAAGGTACTGAGATTGGTGAAAACTATCCCCTGAATTCATCAGGACTGGAATGATCCTAGGGCATTGTTTGATGAGTCGACAAGCATTGGAAAGAGGCAGGCAATATTGATTTGTTGTCGACTGACTTTCAAGGGTCGGCGGAATGGAGACAAGATAAATTCATTGGGTTTTTAGTGTCAACCATTTATGCCTGCATTCTTTCAAAAGATTGGAAAACACACGAAGAATAGGAAGAGTGAACGAGGCATAGTTTTATTTCATTCCTGTCTGTTTGCCATGATTTGATTAAAAGTCTTTTTAATGGCTGCTGCAGTAATTAAACTACATTTCGGAAGCAGTTTTGAAACATTGTCTACACTTGATTCATTCATTCTTTGATTTTGTTTACCGTCGCTCTGCAGAGTTAACTATTTGGCGAGCATCTACACTTGATGAGTGGTTTTTCCCTTTTAACCGCCGGTGTTTTAGCGATATATTTCTAAACAAACATGAATGGCACATGAGACTATACAATGCGAAGTATCAGTTTGAGAATTAGAAAAGAATGCATGCAAATCAGAAACTTTTAGGACTGATAGTTTGGTGTCCTTCATCTCCATCATCAGTCAACAGTTTGTTTCAAACAACATCCCTTCATTAAACAATGGTCCAATTTCAAAATAATTTCATAGAAATGTAACTTATAGGCTGCTACCTACCAACATTGCATCATGAGCAATTTCTCTTTTTCTCCTCATTTTCTTTCAAAATGATCAACAGAAAACTTTCAAGCTTAATATAGATGAGTTTACCTGTCCCTCATCAATTCATTGCAGCAGTCAAGACTTTGAAAACATCAAGGCAAAACTAATGCAAACCTATTTAAATAAAATTAAACTATTAAATTTAACTTTTAACATCATGGCAAAAGGAAAAAAACTGTTCATTTTGATCAATTTTGTCCTTTCAAAAGTCATCTGCAGCATTTTACATTTTAAAATGTGTCTGCAGGAAGGAAATGGGTTTTTGATAACTGTCACCGTGTTTTCAACTTTATTCAATTATTGTACTTTAATTTAAAGGGTGTTTCCAATTGTTTTGGGGTATGTTTTCAAGGTCGTCTGCTGCAGATTTGTTGTATGTGGGAAAGGGTTAAAAGAAGATGTTGCCATTATCAGGAAGCAGTGAACTGTGTACCTGATTGTGAAGTTGCTTCAAAGCTGTTTAACCCATTACTACAGACAACAAAACTGCCGCAGAAGACTTTGAAGACATTTAGTAATAAACAATATGGAAAATCTCTATAAATGAAGGTATAATTGCTAAAAATAGTTGAAAACATTGTGGCAAATGGAGAAATTGCTCGTTTTGAGCAATTTCTCCTATTGTCACAATGGTTTAAAGAGTGCAGATGCGTGAAAATTCGTATATAGGTGGGAAAGAGGAAAAGGTATGGATATCCTTACACATAGAAGTCTTAATGGAGATTGAGAAGATTGAGATAGTACTGAATGTTCTTGTATCCTCCTTTTTAGCTTGACTTTTGAAAAAACGAGAGCTATTGTCATGACCCTGGCGTCGGCAGCGGCGTGGTTGTCCGGTTAAGGTTAAGATTTTTTGTTCAGCTCAGTTTTTTTTTTCTGTTTTCTCCCTATCAGTCGAGCGTCTGTGCCGTACGCAGTGCTCTTGTTCCACTTTTTTTATAACTTCACAAGGACAATGTTAATAACAAACTTTTAAAAGTTTGAAAAATATTGGATGGAAATTGTTATCTATATGGCGCCTACAAGCTGTTTAACCCTTTTCCACATACAACAAATTTGCAAAAGACTTTGAAAACATTTTGACAAAATAGAGAAATATCTCAACAGACTTAACTTTTGAAAACATTTCTCAATGCTAATAATTAGGGTTAAAAGGCTATGAAATGAAAAGCATTTAAGTTTATCTAAAAGCCTAATGTCTAAGCTTTATTTTTCTCTAACCGTAAGATAGGTTATACAGCGTGAACTCCGAAACTTTCAAAGCAGATGAATAAAAATATATGTATTATCATATCAATTTATGGGTTAAAGACCATGTATTGTCAAGGAGAAAAAGAAGAGAATTATTTACAGTGCAGTTTAAATATCATTTTAACCAAACTGGCAAGTTTTAACCCTTTACTTCACTTTCCCAACTACAACAAAATGAAGCAGACGAATTTGAAAGCATTTCGAAAATAATATTGAAATCTCTATAAATGAAGTGATGCTTTTTTAATAGAGTTAAAAACATTGTGGCAAATGGAGAGATTGTTCATGATGAGCAATTTCTCCTTTTGCCACAATGGTTTTCAAAAGCTGTTTGCTGCAAATGCGCTGAATGCGTATACATGTCGAAAAGGGTTAATTAATGGTGTTTTTTAATAAATTTATGTTTTGAAAACTGAACTTTTGAAGGAAAAATGGGTTTCTTTGAATATGAAAATGAAATTGGGAAATAAACTTTGATATGTGGGAAAAGGAGGTTATAATTGCTATGTAGAGTAGTTTCTCCTTTTGCTACATTGTTTAGATTACCAATGTTGTCTGTATCAGGGAAAGGGTAGATAGAGAGTGGGGTTTCAGGTTTCCATTTAAAGATACCAAACTCTGTCATTAAATTATGATTTACTGACTTTTGGCATGTAAAATGCAGGAGTATTATATTTTCCTTTTCTATGTTCTTTGACATAACTGGCAATCAACATGCAAAGAAGATCTTTCATGAATATTAAAACGTGAATGCATGCGATACATCCCTTGAAGACCTACTCGCATGAATTTACTTTTTCAAGTCCCATATTTGTAACCAGATATAATTTGGATTATACTATTTATTAGCTCGACTTTTGAAAAAAACCGAGAGCTATTGTCATGACCCTGACGTCGTCGTCTGCGGCGGCGTGGTCGTCCGGTTAAGGTTTTTTGTTTAGCTCATTTTTTTGTTTCCGTTTTCTCCCTATCAGTCGAGCGTCTGTGCCGTACGCGGTGCTCTTGTTTAAAAATAGCATAAAACAAATTGACAAAATTTAATGAAAGGAAAGTGTGGTTTTGAATTGCAGTACAAACAATTTTTCTATAATATTTTCGAAAGTCGTCTATTTTAAGGTTCATCAAAATGTATCTGCATGTGAGAAAGGGTTAAGTAGATATTGCATGATACATTGTAGTCCAAAATAAGAACCATTATGCACCTCAACTTCGTGGCCTCGCATATTTCTAAGAAGTAAGGTGACAATAACCCATTCCCTCTGCAGAAGACATCTTTTGTCAACATTGGGGCAAAAGAAAAAATTGCTCGTAAGGAGGAGCATTTGGTCCTTTTTGCTGTAGCGTAAATCTTTAACTAATTTCCGTAATAACTCATTAATTTCATTTTCAGATGTTTTGTATATTTTTACCATGAAGTTTTCAAAGACGTCTGCTGAAGATTTGTTGGGTGTGGGAAAGGGATAAAAATAGGCTGTTAGGTAACGCGTTTTAACGTACGTCTTTTTATGGATCTGGGTATCCTGAAATTACATTATCAATGTATAATTTACACGCAGCGTTCCTAGAAAAGCATCTTTACGATCTAATTAAGCATAGGCCTCATCTAATGCTGAAACCTTTTTCAGAATGAGCCGTTTATCCTTTTTACGCAATTTTTTAGAATTTATATCATTATCATACAATGAGCTTTCTTAATATCTAATGTTTTCAAAGCAGACGACACTGAAAAAAATATCATTACTATCAGGACAATGTGGTTAAGCCTTTCTCACATACAACAAATCTGCAGATGACAACTTATCTGCAGCAGACAAAATATCTTGGCAAAAATAGGAAAATAAGATATCATTTTGTTGGTCTCTGAGTTAGAAAAATTGGTACAAAAGAGGAAATTGCTTACTTTAATGTTTAACCTAATAATTATGATGTTTTTGGAATTGTTTGCTTTAACCCTTTCCCACACTTATTACAACAAATCTAAACCCGTCTTTGTAAGCATCTCAATAAAAATGAAAAGTCTCCTACAAAGAAGTTCATATCAAATGACGTTTTGAAAACAGTCGTCACAGTCAAGATTATGTTATGGCGAATTGTCCGTTGTGCGCCCGTCCGTCCGTAAACTTTTTGCTTCAAATGACTTCTCCTCCCTAACACTTGGCCAATTGGGATGAAACTTCATAGGAAGCATCCTCTTGATGTCCTCCACTAAATTCCTTCAAATTTTATGGATGCATGCACAATTCTTGTTTTTGTAGAAATGTTCACTGGGAGACAGACCCTCCATCAGATTCCTTTAAGCCAAGTTGATTGGTCGAAAAACATGGCCGCCACTGTATTTTGCCTTATATGGCTATAGTAAAAACTTAAAAAATCTTCTCCTCCAAAAGTGTGAGGCCAATTTTTATTATTTTTTGTAGAAATGTTCCTTGGGAAACCCTCTTATCAGATTCCTTCAAGCCATGTTGCTTGGTCAAAAAACATGGCCACTATAGGGCGGGGCCGTTTGGAGATTTAATTTTTGCCTAATTGCATTGGAGCGATTATAACTGGCTCTCTTGTTCAAAGTTGATTTCAACTGTTGTCTGCTGCAAATTAAGGCTTCAATATTTTCTGCATACGGGTAAGCAGTTGAACTGTGTTCCTAAACCGTTCTCCACATACAGCAAATCTACAGCAGATGACTTTGGAAACAAATGAAGGTATACTTAATGAATAGAGTTGGAATCATTGTTGCTAATGCGTCAGAATTGGTCTGCACAATTTCGGCCAAAGCCTGTGTCAGACCCTTGGCAACTGAAAGTTTCAGTTTCAAATGGAGGGATAATGAACTGAATTTATAGGACAATTGTAATTTTTATCTGATCTTTTTTTCTGACAATTTTCTCAAAAGTTGTTTGAACTAGGCATGATTATTATAACCGTCACAAAGAAAATGAGTCATCAATATTGTCTTTGTAATTTATCTGTTTCTTAACCCTTTCTCTCATATAAACGCTTGCTGACGCCTCGGCAGCAGACGGCTTTTTGAAAACATAGTGACATAAGAAGAAATTGCTTAAAAAAAAAGCAATTTCTCTTTTTGCCACAATGTTTTCCACCTTTAGTCATAAGTTATTCATTCCGTTATAGACATTTTCTATTTTTTGACAAAATATGTTCAATGTCGTCTGCTGCAGAATTGTCCTATGAGGGAAAGGGTTAACCCCTTCCAACTTTCAGACGAATTTTGATACTACTGCAGCAGACGACTTTGGAAAACATTATAGCAAAAATCTAATGAGCCATTTCTCCCACTTTAGCCTAGATATTTTCTGCTGCAGATTTGTTGTATGCTGGGGAAACGGTTTAAACAGCAGGAAAATAACACAAATATTGTTTCAGAAACTACTTATAACCATTACTAACATACAACAAATCTTCAGCAAATGTACGACTTTGAAAACATTCAGTTGAAATACGGAAACTCTATAGAAATGAAAGAACAATAATTATTATTGAATAAAGTTCATAAATAATGATCAATTTCTCCTTTTACCACAATAATGTTAAGTAAAGTTGTCTGCTGTAGAGGTTTCAAGATGTGTCTGCATGAGGGAAAGAGTCAAGTATGTACTCAGTTAAGCATGTTAACCATTTCCCACATACAACAAAATTTAATCGTCATCAAACAACTTTGAAAGCATCTTGGCAAAAGTGTTGAAAATATCTCTATATAATTATATATATCTGTAAATGATTAAAACTCTTTAATAATCGAATTTTCGACCACTTGGTCTTTATCAAGATTAAATAAATACAACAGAAATTTATGTGCAGTCCATCTTTGTTTCAAATATATCAAGTTGTGATGAGGAGACGTCGTCAGGACAATATGACGTCAGTTCCGTCGCGGCATCATACAATTCCCGTACTTTTCCATCTGCTGAAATGCGGCACTCTATGGACAAATATCTTCCCTTCCTGTGATCACACGCGCGTTTTTCCATGTCGCATAAAAATCGCAATAAAAGATAGCTTCATCATGAGTAATTTCACCTTTGGCCGCAATGTTTTCAAAAGTTGTCTGCCGTTATTGCATCAAAATGCATCTGCAGGTGGGAAAGGGTTAATAGTTTCTTGTATTCAATTTTATAAGCCTTGAAAATTAGAAATTTTCTAAATATTTTAAGTTCAAAATAGTATGTAATATAATGTTTGATCTTCACTCGATTTGCTTTAACTGATAACGTTTTCTTGCTTAATTAACTCAGGAAGGGAATGAAGTTGTCAGCGTGTCATTATAGTATGATCAAAATATTTCCTTATTTATTCTGAGAAACTAAGGCAAAACAATTTTGTTTAGAACTTTTGTAAATTTAAAATGATGCCGTCCATTGATTAAGAATACCGGTATTTAACCATTTCCCTCATATAGATGCTTTCTGACGCCTCTGCAGCAGACGGCTTTTTTAAACATAAGTGACAAAAGAAGAAATTGCACAAAACGTGCAATTTCTCCTTTTGCCACAATGTTTTCCACTTTTAGTCACAGGTTATCCATTCAATTATAGAGATTTTCCATATTTTGACAAAATATGTTCAAAGTCGTCTGCTGCAGAATTGTTGTATGAGGGAAAGGGTTAATAAACGGGAGCTAAATTTCTGAAGCCCTTGCAGCAGATGACTTTTGAAAACATAGCTATTTATTTTTTTCCAACAATGTTTTCAACTCTATTTTATTATTAAACTTGCATTTATTGAGATAATTCACTTTTTTTTTTGTCAATATGTTTTCAAAAGATGTCTACCGCAGAATTGTTGTATGTGGGAAAGGGTTAATATGCTAGGTTGCAGTCGCAGTGCAAGAAGACTTGACTAACATGTTCAGCTAATAAGTACATACTTAACCCTTTGCCTCATACGACAAATCCGCAGCAGACGACTTAAACATTTTTTGTCAAGAATAGAAAATCTCTATAATTGAATGGATAACCTATGACTAAAAGTGGAAAACATTGTGTCAAAAGGAGAAATTGCTTGTTTTGAGCAATTTCTTCTTTTTTCACTAATAATGTTTCAAAAAGCTGTTTGCTGCAGAGGCGTCAGAAAGCATCTATATGAGGGAAAGGGTTAAGTAGTTTCATGAACCCTGGGGCCTAGAGTAATTTTGCTCTTTCTAAATTTCCTTTCCTTGTCAGATTTATCACAGTGAATTTCTTGGAAGTTTAAAATATCCTGAATTCTTCATGTTTTCAATGGACACAGTTAATCTGTTGTCAGTGGACACAGTTAATCTGTTGTCAGTGGACACAGTTAATCTTCTGTTAGTGGACACAGTTAATCTGCTGTCAGTGGACACAGTTGATCTGCTGTCAGTGGACACAGTTAATCTGTTGTCATTGGACACGTTTAATTCTATAAAAAGGGTTTCAGCAACAAAATCACATTAGCGGACCTTTTATTAGAATTTTTTCTAGGAAATTGCCCAAGAATAACATTGTTTAGTACAGGCCTGGAGTCATTCTGTGCTATTATCCCTGTTCTTTTCTCTATAACAAATCCATTTTCCGGCTTGGAAAATTTCCCGTCAGAAGAAATTTGCTGATTTTTGTCAACAGAATACGGAAACAACTTTGGTTAGATTTTAGGTTGACATGCTATGGTAACCCTTTAATGGTAACCCCTTCCCACATAATACACATTATGGTGCCACTGAAGCAAAAGGATAAAATGAGCAATTTATCCTTTTGCCACAATGTTTTCAGTTCTATTTAAAGTAAGAACTTTTAATTCTGAGCAAAAATTTAATGTTTTTTAAAGTCAAGTACAGTGGGCTATTGATTAAATTTGTATAATTCGATTTTGACCTTTGACCTAATATAATGGTAGTTATTAGTCACACAAACAACATTACATGCAGCAGATGACTTTGAGAACAGTTAAATTAAAATATGAATCATCAGATTCTCTTTAAAAGCAATTATTTGTATTGATTGAATAGAGATGAAAACATTTTGGCAAAAGAAGAAATTGCCCAGTTATAAGCAATAACTCTTTTCCACAATGTTTTATAAGTCATTTGCTGCAGATGCATTAAAATGTATCTATATCATATTATGTGGGTAGGGTTTAAAAGTAATCCTTTATTGATGTGGGATAATGCATGATTTGAGATTATTTTTTTCAACACTTTCAATTATATATCTCGGCGCCTATTTAACCGTACAGTATTTCCTTACTTTAAAAGTTTTATGCACCAGTCTTCCACACAACATTCATCCAAGGCAACTGGCTTCCTTCTTCAAGGGAGACTATCATGAGAAACAATGAATAGTTGAACAGGGAAACAAACTTGCGTTACCTTTATAGATGTTACTCTGGCTAGACATCCATTCGTAGTGGATTCAAGCTGGAAAGAGTTACAGTTTCTGCTTTACGTTTAATGTCGAGTCATTATTCCCAATGTCTTTTTTTGTAAATGGCCGAGTTGTTGGACAAAGTTTTGGACAACATTTTGATGTTAATGAGAGTTTATATATACATTAATTGAGTCAGAGAAATTGCCACCCGGCCGGGTAGCTCAATTGGTAGCGTATCTGACTCGTGATCTGGAGGTCACGGGTTCGATACCTGGTTGCGGCGACATTCTTTCGGGCGATGTTTTCCATTGCCTCTCACCTCTGATCTATGTGAGAAAGTAGTCAGTGGCTTCGAAAGAATGTTGTGTAAGTACTGGTGTGGGAAAGCCAGGAAAACATGGGTAGGTGCACTGACCGCCGTGATATGACCAAAGCTGTTGAAAGCGGCGTTAAACTCCAAACAAACAGAGAAATTGCTCATTTTCAATGGTATCTTTGTCTCTGCCAATGTGCCAATTGCTCGCAATATTTTCAACTCCTATTCAATAAAAACACTGTCATTTATAGAGAATGTTAATTGTTAGCTCGTCTGTTTTACGAAGTAAAAAAAGTCTGTCTAATTATGATACCCTTGGCATCTGCGTTGTCAAAAAACTTAAAAACCTTACCTCATAACACAAACAAATTAAACCTTACCTCATAACACAAACAAATTATACCTTACCTCATAACACAAACAAATTAAACCTTACCTCATAACACAAACAAATTATACCTTACCTCATAACACAAACAAATTAAACCTTACCTCATAACACAAACAAATTATACCTTACCTCATAACACAAACAAATTATACCTTACCTCATAACACAAACAAATTAAACCTTACCTCATAACACAAACAAATTATACCTTACCTCATAACACAAACAAATTATACCTTACCTCATAACACGAACAAATTATACCTTACCTCATAACACAAACAAATTATACCTTACCTCATAACACAAACAAATTAAACCTTACCTCATAACACAAACAAATTATACCTTACCTCATAACACAAACAAATTATACCTTACCTCATAACTATAAAAACTGTAAGGCGTATTCCATTGAAACCCGGTACACATGTTCCTAGAAGCATTACGCATATAAATACCAAGTTACACAACACAGGCTTTAATAATTATTCAGATATATACCTATTTTTGTACTTAAAAATTCATACAAAATGTTTAACCTTGCCCATAACTTAACCCTTTCCCTCATATAGACGCTTTCTGATGCCTCTGCAGCAGACGGCTATTTGAAAACATAGTGACAAAAGAAGAAATTGCACAAAATGTGCAATTTCTCCTTTTGCCACAATGTTTTCCACTTTTTGTCAAAGGTTATCCATTCAATTATAAAGATTTTCTATTTTTTGGCAAAACATGTTCAAAGTCGTCTGCTGCAGAATTGCCGTATGAGGGAAAGGGTTAAGAAACATTCAACATTTTCAAATGAAACTGGGTACACATGTTCCTATGAACCATAGGCATGTCTTGACCAAGTGACATAAATCTGGCTTTGATGATTACTTTGTAAAGCCCCTTTTCAACTTAGAAAAAAATAGAAGAGCATTGGCTTTCACTCTGCGGCGCTCTTGTTTTGCCCAGACATTTCCAAAGGCGTCTGCTGCTGCATATTTGTCATTTGTTGGAAATGGTTTTAACAACATTTTAATATGTCCAGTATTCCAATGCTTGTAATGTTAATAACTTTTATTTTGCATTTAGCCTGATTTCTTGTTTTTATAGCTAATTGTTTACAATCGAACATTTTTGGCGTGTTTCAGACTTACACAAAGGAGGCGGTCGAGCACGTGCAAGAGGCACTTACTGTAGCTCAGCGCACAAAAGAATTAGATAAAGACATTTTTGAGGTAAACTTCAGTGTTGTCTGGTTAGTTATTTTTCATTCCACATGTTTTTATGTTTCGAATTTTATTGTTGTCTTTTCAGAATTACTCAAAAGAAGCTCTTGCACACGCGCAGGGGGCGCTGACAACAGCTCAGCGGACAAAACTGTTAAGTGCACAAGTGTTTAAGGTAACAATGTAGCTTGACGTGGCCGGGGTGTTTGCAATTTGAGAATATGTGCTTTTGCAGCTACTCAATAGAGGGACTTTTGCTAAATATGCTTCAGAAGTTTTGACCATGCGGTCTTGTTGTTTTAACTATTTTCCTTTTATAAACTTATAATATTCACTGTTGGAAAGGAACGCATTACTAAAATATAACCATTTCCCCTTTTACCTCAATATTTCTTAATCCATTTCAAAGTTAAACCTCTCCCACCAGACAAACCTGCTGTAGAATTCTAGAGGATATCATAACAATTATGACAAATGGTTTTGCAATTTTGTTATACAGTAAAAAAAACATTGCAGGAAAGAAGGAGTAAATACTCGTTTTCCCATTATGCTTTAAAAGAAATTCTGCATGTGGAAACTGGGATAAAATAACATTGGTCTGAATATATGATTTGTGTCTTTATTTACTGGTACATAACCCTTTCCCACAAACTGATGCTTTCAGACACCTGCAGCAGATGACTTTTGAAAACATTGTGATAACAGGAGAATTTGCTCATAATGAGCAATTTCTCCTTTTGTCACAATGCTTTCCATACTATTTGATAATGAGTTACCTCATGTAGATTCAACCCTTGTCCCGAAACAGACAATTTTTGACACCTTTGCAGAAGAAGAAAAAAAATGTTGTGGGAAAAAAGTAGACATTACTCAATATTAGTCCATTTCCGACAATAGTTTCCAATCTATATCAAAATTATACAGTATATTTCAAGTTGTTTGTTGAATTTTCCTCTGACCTTTTTAGAGCAGACAACTTTTACAATAACACCCAGTGTGTACAATGAAATTTGTCCCTGAAGCGGGAAGCATTATGGTCGCATGTCTATGTGTTGTTTGCTTCCATTATGATCTTTGCTGTTTTATAACCCTTTTCCCACACGCAGACGCATTTTAACGCATCTGCAGCAGATGAATTTTGAAAACATTTTGGCTAAAGGTGAAATTTCTTATAATGTTTCAACTCGAGTCAATAAAAACTACTTTCATTTATAGATATTTTCCATCTTTTAACCCTTTCCCTCATAGATAAATTCAGCAGCAGACGACTTTGAACATATTTTGTCAAAAAGTAGAAAATCTCTATAATTAAATGGATAACCTATGACTAAAAGTGGAAAACATTCTGGCAAAAGGAGAAATTGCTCGTTTTGAGCAATTTCATCTTTTGTCACTATGTTTTCAAAAAGCCGTCTGCTGCAGAGGCGTCAGAAAGCATCTATATGAGGAAAAAGCTTAACCTTGATATTTTCATAGTCGTCTGATGCACTATGTGTTGGATGTGAGAAAGTGTTATTTTGGACCAAAAACTAGCCTGGCCAGAATTCTATGGGGCTCTATGGACAATTTGATTACCAAGATTTAGTGGAGATAAGCATGTTATCAGTGACAACAGATCGAGGGCTTTATGCAAAGCTGTTGTAACTACGTCTTGTTCAGGGTGTAGTGACACCCGTTTTGCATGAATCTATCGACTGATTCAGTGATTTCTGCCCGCGTTGCTCCTCAATTCTTGATACTTTTAGTGCCCCACCTCCTCCCTCTTAACCCTTTTCCCATATACAACAAATCTGCAGCAGACGACTTTAAACATATTTTGTAAAAAGATAGAAAATCTCTATAATTGAATGGATAACCTATGACTTAAAGTGGAAAACATTGTGGCAAAAGGAGAAATTGCTCGTTTTGAGCAATTTCTTCTTTTGTCACTATGTTTTCAAACAGCCGTCTGCTGCAGAGGCATCAGAAAGCGTCTATATGAGGGAAAGGGTTAACCCTTTTCCCATAGATAACAAATCTGCAGCAGACAACATTGAAACCACCTATGCATAACTTTAGAAAATCCTAAAAATAAAATTATAATCAATTAAAAGAGTTATAATCATTTTGACAAGGGGAGAAATTGCTCATTATGGGCGATATCTCCTTTTACCTTAATGTTTTCGAATGGCACCTGCTGCAATCACGTCAAAATGAAAGTGGGAAATGGTTACCTATTCAAAATTGCTACTGTTATCTATTCTATTCTGTTTGAAAAGGATACTGATCCAAGTTCTGCTGTATGATGTTTGCAATAACCCTACTCGAACAATCTGTATACAATAATATATAAACATGTAAGACACTCTTCCGTTATGATCTTTCCCACAATACGCAGCAGATGACTTTTATAGAAAATCTCTACAAATGTAAGCATAGTAGAGTTAAAAGCATTTTGACAAAAGTAGAAATTGCTTATTACGAGCAATTTCTCCTTTTGTTAAAACGTTTTCAAAAGTTGTATGCTGCAGATGCCTCAAAATGTGTCTGCAAGTGTCAATTTAGCTTTGCCTTCCCTCTGAATAGGGTTATCCCTATCCAATGCGCACCAAACTTGAGTCACAATGTTAATCAGTATAGTATCCAATCAAAGTTTGTTTTCAGGCGTCATTTGTCTTCCACCAATGGGCTTACGGTCTATATGGAAAAGCAGCCAGTTGCTGAGAAAGATCGTTGTGTTGATTACTGGTGTGAGAAAGCCAGGAAACACATGAGTAGGTGAACTGACCGTAGTGATATGACTTGAGAATTATTGAAATGGTGTTAAACCCCAATCAATCAATTTCAGGAGTCAGTATTACACCTTTTTGTTTCCATTGTTTTTGCCTGATGTTTTTAAAGGCATCTGCTGCAGATTTGTTGTATGTGTGAAAGGATTATAGCTTAGATTGTTGGTACTTGCATCATTCACCTTTCTCCACATGTATACACCTGATCTGAAGTAGACAACTTTGAAAAACATCTCAGCAAAAATGTAGAACATTTCTAGAAAATTTGTAGAAAAATGAAAGTACTAATGCAATAATGGAGAGTCTGGAAAATATTGCGGCAAAAGGAAAAATTGCTCATTATGAGCAATTCCTTCATTTTCCACAAAGTGTTCATAAGTCGCCAGCTGCATATGGGATATGATTGAAATTAGAACCAACAGTATAATATATATTCATATAGTTTAGATTGAGAAAACATATAGACGCTTTCTGACGCCTCTGCAGCAGACGGCTTTCTGAAAACATAATGACAAAAGAAGAAATTGCACAAAACGTGCAATTTCTCCTTTTGCCACTTTTAGTCATAGGTTATCCGGTCCATTCAATTATGGAGATTTTCTATGTTTTGACAAAATACGTTCAAAGTCGTCTGCTGCAGAATTGGTGCAGAATTGTCGCATGAGGGAAATGGTTAATAATTACTAGTGTAGCACACTATGCACGCAATGGTTGTGGGAGAAAATAATATTTTTTTTCACCAATAAATCATAAACATGTATATACAGAGGGCAGTGATGCAGTGGTATAGTGTCAGCCTTTCATACCAAAGTTACGTGGCCCTTGGGATGTTTCCATATTAACAGTGCTAGTGCTCAGGTCAACGTCCTTAACCCTTTCCCTCATACAACAATTCTGCAGCAGATGACTTTGAACGTATTTTGTCAAAACATAGAAAATCTCCATAATTGAGTTGATAACCTATGACAAAAAGTGGAAAACATTGTGGCAAAAGGAGAAATTTGTCACTATGTTTTCAAAAAGCCGTCTGCTGCAGAGGCTTCAGAAAGCGTCTATATGAGGGAAAGGGTTAAGAAGCAGACATCCATCATTATTGATATAAAACAAGAGGAATGTTTGACGCAAAGCATCAAAGAGAAGCCGCAATATTTCGTTGCAAATGAAGAAATAAGTCAATTTTTTGTTGGGCAAAGATATTTAAAAGAACATTTATAGTACATTTTAAGACACTATTTTGTTAACCCTTTCCCACATGTAACAATTCTGCAACAAATGTCTTTCAAAGCATTTACCGGTATTCAAAAATAAGGACACTATAATTGAAAGAACAATCATAATTATAATCAAATAAAGTTGAAAACAATTCTACTTTTGCCACAATGTTTTCAAAACATATTAGCTGCAGAGGTGCCTGAAAGTGTCTGTATGAAATACAGTTCAGTTAATCTAATCACACTTTGTTTATAAGAACCAGAAGATTTCATTTCATTTAAGTTTTCTTGAAAAACATGTTGTCGGCTAGGCAAAATTCACCGAAATCCGTGATAAAACATGTTGTCGGCTAGGCAAAATTCACCTAAATCGTGTTTACCGCGATATTCATGAAAGAACGAATCAACTAGACGATGTAATTTATCTTGATACATATATTTCTGTGGTTTAAATCTTTTCATGTCTGCATTTTGCAATGACAATTGTACTCAAAGTTAACTTTGAATCAAGTATGTGCAATCATAGACGAACATTTCAGCGACATTTGCGAAAAACAAAATGCGTAAATGAATGAAAATGAAAAATGATCGAAAACAACAAAAAACAACTATTAGAAGACCGACAGACAAAGTTTTCGTCACCCAAGATAGTACAATAGGAAGATATTATACTGGACATGAAAGTCAGATTATTAAAAACAAAGCAAATGAATAGTTAGGATGATTGAAAATTGAGATGTCATCTATGTGTAAAATGATAACCATGAATATAAATAGACTATAGATGAATGGTACTGTCTTTTGTTTTAGCTCCTAACTAATTTATTCTGGGACCAGAGTCAATGCGCAGCCTTCTTCCTCTAAATAAACTACTGCGTAATATGTCATAGGATGTAAGGAACCAGACTACATTTAGCTACATTTTTTGGTTCCCTGTTTGAGATACTATTGAAATGATAAAGCGTACGTATGAGTCAGGTAACCAATTAAAAAGAATGGTTCTCTATTTAACGGTTTAGACTAGATACAGCATGAATTTCGCTTATCTAAAAATGTACTTACATTAAATTAATATACCAGCTTTCATCTTTTTTATGCCCCCACGGAATCTCCGATTCGGGGGGCATATAGTTTTTGGCCTGTCTGTCTGTTGGTCTGTCTGTTGGTCTGCACGTCTGTCTGCACAAAAAAAACTTTAACCTTGGCCATTACTTTTGAACCATAACAGGTACGGCTACCATATTTCACATGTGTATTCCTTGTGACATGACCTTTCTGTCAGTACCAACATTTTTGACCTTGCGACCTTGACCTTTGACCTAGATGTTGCCATTCTCGATTAAAACTTTAACCTTGGCCATTACTTTTGAACCATAACAGATACGGCTACCATATTTCACATGTGTATTCCTTGTGACATGACCTTTCTGTCAGTACCAACATTTTTGACCTTGCGACCTTGACCTTTGACCTAGATGTTGCCATTCTCGAAAAAAACTTTAACCTTGGCCATTTCTTTTGAACCATAACAGGTACGGCTACCATATTTCACATGTGTATTCCTTGTGACATGACCTTTCTGTCAGTACCAACATTTTTCACCTTGCGACCTTGACCTTGACCTAGATGTTGCCATTCTCGAAAAAAACTTTAACCTTGGCCATTACTTTTGAACCATAACAGGTATGGCTACCATATTTCACATGTGTATTCCTTGTGACATGACCTTTCTGTCAGTACCTTGCGACCTTGACCTTGACCTAGATGTTGCCATTCTCGAAAAAAACTTTAACCTTGGCCATTACTTTTGAACCATAACAGGTATGGCTACCATATTTCACATGTCAGTACCAACATTTTTCACCTTGCGACCTTGACCTTTGACCTAGATGTTGCCATTCTCGAAAAAAACTTTAACCTTGGCCATTTCTTTTGAACCATAACAGGTACGGCTACCATATTTCACATGTGTATTCCTTGTGACATGACCTTTCTGTCAGTACCAACATTTTTCACCTTGCGACCTTGACCTTGACCTAGATGTTGCCATTCTCGAAAAAAACTTTAACCTTGGCGATTACTTTTGAACCATAACAGGTATGGCTACCATATTTCACATGTGTATTCCTTGTGACATGACCTTTCTGTCAGTACCTTGTGACCTTGACCTTGACCTAGATGTTGCCATTCTCGAAAAAAACTTTAACCTTGGCCATTACTTTTGAACCATAACAGGTATGGCTACCATATTTCACATGTGTATTCCTTGTGACATGACCTTTCTGTCAGTACCAACGTTTTTCACCTTGCGACCTTGACCTAGATGTTGCCATTCGGGGGCATCAGTGTATCACAAACACATCTTGTTTTTATTTGTAAAACTCACACAAGTATATAGAGTGTAAAAGGGATGTTTCAAAAGTAATTTACCTTAAATTAATATACTTAGTAAGGATAAAGAGAAATCCCGATATGTGGTCACAAGGGCAGGTCTATATTATCTCCTTGTGCTAAATTTCAAACAGGAAGCTTCCAATTAAAATGTACATTTTGAGCTAGTGCTTCTTTACCATCTATGTTTGCTGCTGAGGTATCCAAGTTTTAGGGAAAGTGTTAAATGATATTCATCTACTTTGTAATCCTGGAAAATTAGAATTCTGTTGGAAATATTGTGAGAAAGGGAAAAAATGCCCATTTTTACCAATTTCTCTTTTTCCGACAATGTGTTAAAAAGTTGTTTCTCAAATTGAGGCAGCAAACACTACCTGTTTCAGGAAACAGATTTGAATTCTTGAAAATGTAACGATTAACTCTTTCCCACCGACAGCAAATCTGACAACAAATCTGCAACAGATGATAGTGAAATCATCTGGGCAAAAATATGGAAAATCCCTATAAATGAAAGTTTAAACATTGAATTATTATTTGAGTTGAAAATATTGTGACAAAAAGAGAAATTGCTTGTTTTGAGCAATTTCTTTTTTTGTCACAATGTTTATAAAATGTCATCTGCTGCAGATATGTCGGAAAGCATCTAATGTGGGAAAGGGTTAAACAAATGACTGCCTGTTGTAGCAGTAATACAATAATGTCTTGGAGGAAACTAGATCCCAACAAAAATTTCAAAATGTAATTATAAGTGGGAACTACTTTCTGCTGGAATTTTAATGGCTATAAAATTGATATTGACTGCTTACCTGGTGTGATATTTAGAGATTTGGAAATTTGCTTTGGAAACCTTTAAAACAAAACAAATCCTGTATTAACTTAGAAATTGGAAGTTTTAATTGGATTCTGAATTGAAAACATTGTGGAAAAAAGAGAAATGGCTTGTTCTGTGCATTTTTCTACAATGTTTTTATATGTGGTCTGTTTCAGAGGAATCAAATATAGTGTAATATTACAAATGTCGTCTGCTTCAGTGGCATAAAAAGTAGTGTTATATTAAAATATTTTCCATTGTCTGATATGCTTTTTGTGTCACCCTGCGTAGCATGGTAGGCACTTAGGGATTACTTTTTTTTTTGTCCGGCGTCTGTCTGTCTGTTTGTCCGTCACACTTTTTCGTCACACTTTCAATGAGCAGGTGCAGGTGACACACCGTGCTCCGAGCGGAGCATAATAGTCAAAGGGATCTGAAGATAACATTTTAATTTCTTGATTAAGAAAATTATAACTTGTGAGTCATTGTAAAAAAACATTGTAGAAAACAATGGGATAATTGGAAATTGATTCTTACGATCAAAACATCATTTTGGGAAGAGTAGACTAATAATTCTCAATATACCACATAACCCTTTCCCCCCCTTCAGAAGCGCTGAGGCCCGGCAGCTCAGTCAGTAGCGATGTGGGGCTGTCAATCCAGGGATTGTGAGTTCAAACCCCAGTTCAGCCAACATTCTTTCCGATGTTTGACAAAAGTCACTGTGACCGGATTTTTTTTAAAGTTGTCAGCTGCATGTGTGTTGATAGTGGACCTGAAACAAGTAAAGGTGAAGGGTTACAAGCCATATTGTCTGTGTTTAGATCAGAAATAGACAAATGTGACATAAATATTTCTCCAAAGTAATGTTATATATTTTTAATCAGATATATCCTTTCAAGATTATTTCCGTAAATTATATTGTGAGGTCGATTAAGAATAAATTGACATCATATCTTTTTCATTCATATTTTTTAACTCTTTCCCACTTTCAGATATAGTTTTCAGTGTCCAATCTAGGATTTGAAAACAAGGGGGAATTTTATGAACAATTTGAGGCAGTTTTCCTTCTTTGTCTTCTGTGCAAAATTCCCCCCTTAGACAACTATTTAGGGTGGAATATTCAAAACAGTGTGAGAATTAGTAGGATCATTTTGAGCAATTTCTCCTTTTGTCACTATGTTTTTAAAAAGCCGTCTGCTTCAGAGGCATCAGAAAGCTTCTATATGAGGGAAAGGGTTAAGTATCTGCAGCAGACACCTTTTAAAAACATTGTGGCAAAAGGAGAAAGTGCAAATTATGCCACAATGTTTTCAACTAGTCTATTCAATAACTACAGATTTTGTTCATGTTATTGCCGAGATGTTTTCAAAGTTGTCTGCTGCAGATTTGTCGTATGAGGGAAAGGGTTAAAGGACGGCTTTTTGAAAACATAGTGACAAAAGAAGAAATTGCACAAAACGTGCAATTTCTCCTTTTGCCACAATGTTTTCCACTTTTAGTCATAGGTTATCCATTCAATTATTGAGATTTTCCATTATTTGACAAAATACGTTCAAAATCGTCTGCTGCAGAATTATCAGGAAAAGGGTTAAAACTCAGTGTCCAATCTAGGACGGGGGATCCCTACTAATTCTCACACTGTTTTGAATATTCCACCCCAAATAGTTGTCTGCTGCAGATTTGTTGTAAGTGGGAAAGAGGCTTGACTTGCATTCTAAAGTGGTCTTTCCCTGCATACACCAAATCTGCAAAATATTGGTAAAAAGTGACCAATCTCCATAATTGAGGATTTAATTATCAAAAAGAGTTGAAAACATGAGCAATTTATCCTTTTGCCACAATGTTTTCACAATTCATCTGCTGCAGAGGCATCACAAAGCGTCTATACATGAAACTGGGCTCTTAGCTGCGATATATTAACATTTTCAGAGAAAAACAAAAACAAAATTTCTGGAGAAATGGATTAACAATGCACAACATGTATACAGAGTCGAAAAAAGCAATTTCTTCTTCTACTATGCTTTTAAATAGTTAAAATTTGTGATTGTCAAGAAAAGGGTTTTGTTTTTTCAAGGTGTAGATGACATTTGATGGTTACAACTAAATACGGTCAAAGTTATTTCTGGAAATAAATATATCCATTCATGAAGCAAGGAGAACCCTAAGCTATGATGTGTGTGTGATGCAGGAAGCTTTTGAAAACATTATTTGAAATGGAAAATATACCTAAAATTAATATATTTTTAGCTCACCTATGTACGAAGTGCAAGGTGAGCTATTGTGATCACATTTTGTCAGGCGCCTGTCCGTCATGCGTCGTCAACATTTGAGCTTGTTAACACTCTACAGGCTACATTTTGCATCCAATCTTCATGTATCAGAACATTCATCTCCATCAAATCTTGGACATATGAGGTCAAAAACTAGGTCACTAGGTCAAATTGAAGGGAAATCTTGTTAACACTATGGAAGTCACATTTTCAACCTGAGCATGTTGAAACTTTTATCAGAATGTGTGTATTGATAATATGTAAGTCAAGTTCGAACATGGGTCATGTCGGGTCAAAAAGTAGGTCACTAGGTCAAATTGAAGGAAAATCTTGTTAACTCTGTAGAAGTCGCTTTTTTGGCTACAGCAGCTTGAAATTTGGTCAGAATCTTTATCTAAACGATATCTAGGCCAAGTTCGAATATGGTTCATGCCGGGTTAAAAACTAAGTCACTAGGTCAAATTGAAGGGAAATCTT
This sequence comes from Serripes groenlandicus, assembly GCA_031761405.1. NCBI lineage: Eukaryota > Metazoa > Mollusca > Bivalvia > Cardiida > Cardiidae > Serripes > Serripes groenlandicus. The sequence goes on along the minus strand of JASEVX010000003.1, from coordinate 19,999,579 downwards.
GTTAACACTGTAGAAGCCGCATTTTTTGCAGCTTGACATTTTGTCAGAATGTTTGTCTGAATTATATCTAGGTCAAGTTCGAATATGGGTCATATTGGGTCAGAAAAAAGGTCAATAAAGGAAAATATTGTTCAAACTCTGGAGGCCGCAATTTACTTTGAGCAAGTTGAAACTTTGTCAGAATGTTGTCTTGATGACATCTAGTCCATGTTGGAATATGGGTCATATCAGGTAAAAAATATAGATCAAATGAAGGAAAATATTGTTAACACTGTGGAGGTTGCATTCAGAATAATTGTCTTGATGTGTTTTACATTGCAGCACATTGTTTAATTAAGGTGAGCGAACTAGGGCCATCATGGCCCTCTTGTTTTAATTGTTTACCTGAAATTATTTATTTTTAGATTAACGAAGCTGAAGGCTCAAGATGATCCATTCTGATCACTCTCTGTCTGCGTCCATCTGTTGTTAACATTTAGCTTCAAACAAATTCTCCTAAACCACTTGACCAATTTCAACTAAACTTCACAAGAATGTTCCTTTGGTTGTCGTCTTTCTAAATTGTTCAAAGATTTTAATTATGTCTCCACCATACATGGGGGTGACATATTGTTTTTGCCCGTTCCGTCCTTCCGTCCCTCCGTCCTTCCGTCTGTCACACTTGTTTCCGCTCAATAACTGAAGAACTGTAGGAACTTCATACTTGGTATGCAGGTTGGTCATGACCAGTAGCTGACCACTATTGATTTCCGCTCAATAACTGAAGAACGCTTAGGCCGAGGAACTCCATACTTGGTATGCAGGTTGGCCATGGCCAGTAGAAGACCCCTATTGATTTTGAGGTCAGTACATCTAAAGTCAAGGTCACAGTGACCTTGAGCTGAAAGGTCACAGTGACAATGAGCTGAACAATTGTTTTTGCTTGGGCCCAGGAACTTCATACTTGGTGTGCAGGTTGGTCACTACCAGCAAATGACCTCTATTGATTTTGAGATCACTAGGTCAAAGATCAAGTCACAGTGGTCAAGGTCACGTCCATCACACTTGTTTCCGCTCAATAACTGAAGAACGCTTTGGCGTAGGAACTTACTTGGTATGCAGGTTGGTCATGACCAGTAGATGAACCCTATTGATTTTGATGTCAGAAGGTCAAAGGTGAAGGTCATGGTGACCTTGTGAGGTAAAAAATGGTTTCCGCTCAGTAACTGAAGAACGCTTGGGCCGAAGAACTCCTTACTTGGTATGAAGGTTTGCCATGCCCAGTAGAAGACCCCTATTGACTTTGAGGTCAGTATTTCTAAAGTCAAGGTCACAGTGACCTTGAGCTGAAAGGTCACAGTGACAATGAGCTGAAAAATTGGCTTTGGCCATGGAAGTTAATACTTTGTGTGCAGGTTGGTCACCACCAGCAAATGACCCCTATTGATTTTGAGGGCACTAGGTCAAAGGTCAAGGTCATGGTAACCTTCAGCTGAAAAATGGTTTCCGCTCAATAACTAAAGAATGATTGTGTCGAGGAACTTCATACTTGGTTTCGCACTTTGGTCCTAACCAGTAGATGACCCCTATTGATTTTGTTTGATTTTGAGGTCACAAGGTCAAAGGTCAAGGTCACAGTAACATCACCTCAATTACTCATACTTAGTGTGCAGGTTGGTCCTAATTAGTAGATGACCCTATTGATTTTGTTTGATTTTGAGATCACAAGGTCAAAGGTCAAGGTCACGGTAACCTTCAGCTGAAAAATCGTTTTTACTCAATAACTCAAGAACGCTTATGCCCTGGAACTTCATGCTTGGTGTGAAGGTTAGTCATAACCTCTAGATGACCCCTATTGATTTTGACTCCATCATTTCTTTTCCTCCCCTACGACCACACAAATGGGGAGACAAGCGCTTTTTCAAAAAAGCAATCTCTAGTTTATTCAGAACTTAGGTTGCTGCGGTATCAGAAAGGGAGGAAAATGCCCTATCTATAAAATTCTTCTAATCCGTTTCTGCATCTCCGATTCCAAGTTAATTAGGTAGAAATGTTGATATGGGTGACCCTCTTCAAAATGATTCATGCAATATTGATTGGTTGAAAAACATGGTGGCCAGGTTGCATCAGAGGGCAAAATGACAAAACTATCTTACTCTTATCCGATTTAAAAATGATTTACCGGTAGTAGAAATTTTCCTTCAGTGACTGACCCTCTACTTAATTTGTTTAAGCCATATTGATTGGTTGAAAAGCATTAACCCTTTCCCTCATATAGACGCTTTCTGACGCCTCTGCAGCAGACGGCTTTTTGAAAACATAGTGACAAAAGAAGAAATTGCACAAAACGTGCAATTTCTCCTTTTGCCACAATGTTTTCCACTTTTCGTCATAGGTTATCCATTCAATTATGGATATTTTCTATGTTTTGATAAAATACGTTCAAAGTCGTCTGCTGCAGAATTGTCGTATGAGGGAAAGGGTTAACAGCATGCAACACCAGAAAAGGGGTAAAATGAACTTCTAGCTTCAAACAACCTCACCTACTGACCACAGGACCAGTATCAACCAAACTTTACAGGAATGTTCCTTGGTGGTCATCTTTCAAAATTGTTCAAATATTTAATGCCTTATTACAAGTGTCCTTTATCATAAGCTGTTTCATTAACAGTGTCCACACCTTGCAAGTTCATTCCCACTCTTGATCAGAAATATTAGTAGTGAAAGATTAACCCTTTCCCTCATACGACAATTCTGCAGCAGACGACTTTAAACGTATTTTGTCAAAACATAGAAAATCTCCATAATTCAATGGATAACCTATGACAAAAAGTGGAAAACATTGTGGCAAAAGGAGAAATTGCACGTTTTGAGCAATTTCTTCTTTTGTTACTATGTTTTCAAAAAGCCTTCTGCTGCAGAGGCGTCAGAAAGTGTCTGTATGAAGGAAAGGGTTAAAGGCCATCTTGCATGTCCCTCTTGTTTACTGTTGTATTTTAATTCTGTAAATCATATATTTTCATTGTAATATTCTTATTGTTGCCCTCATATGATATTTTAACCCTTTTCCAAATTCAACAAATCTGCAGCAGAAGACTTTGAAAGCATCATTGCAAAATATATAAATCCCTTCAAGTAAATATATAAATATTGAATACAGTTGAAATCATTTTGTCAAAAGGATAACATTGTCTGCTCCAGAGGCGTCCAAAAGAGTCTATATGTGGGAAAAGGTTTAAGGATGTGTGCTTCGATATGAAGATGTAATTATATAGTCTGGCAATGGAAGTTCCATTTTGAGACAAGAGTTGAAAATGAAAATATTTTAGGGAAAAGAAAACTGATTTTGCTCAAATGGTTTCAAATGTCTGCTGCAGAGGCATCTAAAGATGAATGGAAATGTGAATAAATTTGACAAGGTTGGAGTAAATTGCCATTTTAGGTGGCACAAAGACTGTTGTTAACCCTTTACCTCATATAGACGCTTTCTGACGCCTCTGCAGCAGACAGCTTTTTGAAAACATAGTGACAAAATTGCTCAAAACAAGCAATTTCTCCGTTTGCCACTATGTTTTCCACTTTTTGTCATAGGTTATCCATTCAATTATAGAGATTTAATTTTTTGACAAAATATGTTCAAAGTAGTCTACTGCAGAATTGTCGTATGAGGGAAAGGGTTAAAATGATTCTCTTTTCCATTTTCAGCCCTATTTAGAAGAAATACGAAATTCCTTAAGGGGCCGAATATTTGAAAAGTTTTTACTTGGGTAAGTATTGGCTGTTTACTCGACTTTCTATACCCGAGTTTTTCTACTTTGAAAACACCTAATGAAGAAAATGTAACATGTAGAAAATTGGAAGGAAAGTTTTGATACAACAATGTAGAGAAGGACATTTTCCCTCAAACACACTCTTTCTGATGCCTCTATAGCAGACAGCTTTTGAAAACATTGTGGCAAAAGAGTAAATTGCTCATCATCACTATTCATATTAAATACTTTCCAATAATTGCCAATATGTTTGCAATGTCATCTGCTGCAGATTTGTTGTATGTAGGAAAGGGTTAAAAGGATTTCAAAAGTTGTCAGATTTAGAGGTTTTTTAACCCCCCTTTCCCACAAACAACAAATGTGCAGCAGACGACTTTGAATACATGTAGGCAAAAATATGGAAACAATTCTGTTGATAGTAAAATGATTGAATAGATTTAAAAACATTGTGTCAAAAGGAGAAAATGCTCATCATGAGCCATTTATCCTATTGCTACAATGTCTCCAAATGTTGTCTATTGCAGAAGCATCAGAATGCAGGTGGGAAAAGGTCATGCTTTTGTATCCTGGAAAGATATTTTTAATTTTCATAAAAATCCTTCTACAGAATTTCTAATAATTGTTTGTATTTGCAGGAAAGGGTTTATCTTTACCTTCATACAACACATCTAATAATTAGTATACCCCCCGCAAACTAAGTTTGGGGGGTATATAGGAATCACCCTGTCTGTCTGTCTGTCTGTCTGTCTGTATGTCCACATTTCTTGTAAGCACTACTCCTCCTCAACGGCTCAATGGATTTGGTACAAACTTTACATGAAGGTTACACATCATATGTAGATATGCATGAAGGAAGATCATATGCCTCAGATTTTTCCAAGGGCAGATAATTATGTCTCCCCCATTACATGGGGGTGACATATTGTTTTTGCCGTTCCGTCCGTCCTTCTGTCTGTCACACTTGTTTCCCCTCAATAACTGAAGAACGCTTGGGCGTAGGAACTTCATACTTGGTATGCAGGTTGGTCATGACCAGTAGCTGACCCCTATTGATTTTGATAACAGAAGGTCAAAGGTCATGGTCATGGTGACCTTGTGAGGTAAAAAATGGTTTCCGCTCAATAACTAAAGAACGCTTTGGATGAGGAACTCCATACTTGGTATGCAGGTTGGCCATGCCTAGTAGAAGACCCCTATTGATTTTGAGGTCAGTACGTCTAAGGTCAAGGTCACAGTGACCATGAGCTTGAAAGGTCACAGTGACAATGAGCTGATAAATAGTTTTTGCTTGGGCCCAGGAACTTCATACTTGATGTGCAGGTTGGTCACCACCAGCAAATGACCCCTATTAATTTTAAGGTCACTAGGTCAAAGGTCAAGGTCACAGTGGTCAAGGTCACATCCGTCACACTTCTTTCTGCTCAATAACTGAAGAACGCTTGGGCATAGGATCTTCATACTTGGTATGCAGGTTGGTCATGACCAGTAGATGAGACCTATTGATTTTGATGTCAAAAGGTCAAAGGTCAAGGTCATGGTGATCACACTTGTTTCCGCTCAATAACTGAAGAACGCTTGGGCCGAGGAACTCCATACTTGGTATGCAGGTTGGCCATGCCCAGTAGAAGACCCTATTAATTTTGAGGTCAAAGTCAAGGTCACAGTGACCTTGAGCTGAAAGGTCACAGTGACAATGAGCTGAAACATTGTTTTTGCTTAATAACTGTAGAATGCTTTGGCCATGGAAGTTAATACTTGGTGTGCAGGTTGGTCACCACCAGTAGATGACCCCTATTGATTTTGAGGTCACTAGCTTGACGGTCAAGGTCATGGTAACCTTCAGCTGAAAAATGGTTTCCTCAAAATAACTAAAGAATGCTTATGTTGAGGAACTTCATACCTGGTGTGCAGGTTGGTCCTAACCAGTAAATGACCTTTATTGAATTTGTTTGATTTTGAGGTCACAAGGTCAAATGTCGAAGGTCACGGTAACCTTCAGCTGAAAAATGTGTTTTACTCAATAACTCAAGAACGCTTATACTCAGGAACTTCATACTTGGTGTGCAGCTTGGTCCTAACCTGTAGATGACCCCTATTGATTTTGATGTTGGTAGGTCAAAGGTCAAGGTCGCAGTGACCTTTGGCTGAAAAATGGTTTCCGCTCAATAACTGAAGATTGCTTGGGCCCAGGAACTTCATACTTGGTCACCAGCAGCAAATGACCCCTATTGATTTTGAGGTCACTAGGTCAAAGACCAAGGTCATGGTAACCCTCAGCTGAAAAATGGTTTCCGCTCAATAACTGAGGATTGTCACTGTTGCTTCATCTCCAGTCCAAAACTAAAAAATTCATCTCCATCATTTCTTTTCCTCCCCTACGACCACACAAATGGGGAGACAAGCGCTTTTTCAAAAAAGCAATCTCTAGTTCAACTTAGAGGTTACCTGCGAGGGACTCCTGTGCACATACCTCCACATTTCTTTTAAGCACTACTCCTCCTAAATGGCTCAATGGATTTGGTTCAAACTTTACATGAAGGTTACACATCATATGTAGATATGCATGAAGGAAGATCATATGCCTCGGATTCTTCCAAGGGCAGATAATTCAACTTAGAGGTTACCTGCGAGGGACTCCTGTGCACATACCTCCACATTTCTTGTAAGCACTACTCCTCCTAAACGGCTCTATGGATTTGTTGCACATCATATGTAGATATGCATGAAGGAAGATCATACGCCGCGGATTCTTCCAAGGGCAGATAATTCAACTTAGAGGTTACCTGCGAGGGACTCCTGTGCACATACCTCCACATTTCTTGTAAGCACTACTCCTCCTGAAAGGCTCAATGGATTTGGTTCAAACTTTACATGAAGGTTACACATCATATGTAGATATGCATGAAGGAAGATCATATGCCTCGGATTCTTCCAAGGGCAGATAATTCAACTTAGAGGTTACCTACAAGGGACTCCTGTGCACATACCTCCACAATTCTTATAAGCACTACTCCTCCTGAACGGCTCAATGGATTTGGTTCAAACTTTACATGAAGGTTATACATCATATGTAGATATACATGAAGGAAGATCATAAGCCTCGGATTTTTCCAAGGGCAGATCATTCAACTTAGAGGTTACCTGCGAGGGACTCCTGTGCACATACCTCCACATTTCTTGTAAGCACTACTCCTCCTAATCGGCTCAATGGATTTGGTTCAAACTTTACATGAAGGTTACACATCATATGTAGATATGCATGAAGGAAGATCATACGCCTCGGATTCTTCCAAGGGCAGATAATTCAACTTAGAGGTTACCTGCGAGGGACTCCTGTGCACATACCTCCACATTTCTTGGAAGCACTACTCCTCCTAAACGGCTCAATGGATTTGTTGCACATCATATGTAGATATGCATGAAGGAAGATCATACGCCGCGGATTCTTCCAAGGGCAGATAATTCAACTTAGAGGTTACCTGCGAGGGACTCCTGTGCACATACCTCCACATTTCTTGTAAGCACTACTCCTCCTGAATGGCTCAATGGATTTGGTTCAAACTTTACATGAAGGTTACACATCATATGTAGATATGCATGAAGGAAGATCATATGCCTCGGATTCTTACAAGGGCAGATAATTCAACTTAGAGGTAACATACGAGGGACTCCTGTGCACATACCTCCACATTTCTTGTAAGCACTACTGATTCAAACTGTATATGAAGGCTACACATTATATGTAGATATGCATGAAGGAAGATTTTTCTCCTCAGATTCTTCCAAGGGAAGATAAGCAAAGTAGAAACTTTACCATTGTATCCGATGCTTTGGGCGGGGGGGGGGGGGGGGGGGGGGCGGTATTCTTCAGTGAGCTTTGCTCACAGTATTTCTAGTTTGTATTTGTAGGAAGGGCGGTATTCTTCAGTGAGCTTTGCTCACAGTATTTCTAGTTTGTATTTGTAGGAAGGGGTTTATCTTTACCTTCATACAACACATCTGATAATTGTTTGAAAGAACAATTATTGAATTAAGTTGGAAAACATTGAGGCAAAGGGAAAAATTGCTCATTATGAGCAATTTCTCCTTTTGTTACAATGTTTACAAACGTCATCTCATGTAGAGACCTCAAAAAGAGTCTGTATGTATGGGGGAAAAGTGTTAGAAGATTAACACATTCAGGTTAATACGTTTCTTGCTTGTTCTCTTGCAGTGACAAGTATACAAGATTTTGTCAATGGAAAAATTTAGAATTAAATTTACAGGTAAGCATTAATTTTTCTCTTCTTATTTAGTAATCACGCATTTAGCCCTTTTCCATCATAATGTTTGCCTAACAGATGCATTATTTTATTGCATTAGAGGATAAAGGTTAGGAATTTGACAGTAACATAAACAACATTGATGGGAAGGATAACAGCTAATTGAAATTGCTTTTATTTCATTCAAGATTTTTTGCCCCAACCTTTTCTTTTGTTTCTGAATATAATTTTAATGAAAGACGTTTTTTCCCCCAGCTTGAAATATTTTCCTTTACGCCCTTTCCTCATAGAAACACTTAATCTTTTGATCTCCGTCAGTTTGCCACTCTTGTTTGAGTAAATGTCAATTGTCATGTAGTAGCCCTTTACCACTTTCAGACACATTTTGATGCATATGACTTGAAAACATTGTGGCAAAAAGGAAAATTGCTCATGATGCGCAATTTCTCCTTTTGCCACAATGCTTTCAACTCTATTCAATATTAAACTTTGATTTAAAGGCACTTTCTGTGGTTAAGCAAAGATGTTTTCAAAGCCCTATGCTGCAGATTTGTTGTATGGGGGAAAGGGGATAAGGCGAAATTTACTCAGAATTGCCGTATTCTTCTGATGCTTACTTTTCCCATTTTGTTCCATTTTCTCCTAAATATCAAATGAGCCGATATTTGCGATAAAACCATTATGAACTCTGCGTAAAGTATCCACCCGGATCAGGCTAAGCATGCCACACAGGCTTACCCAGATAGACACTTTTCGCCTCCTGTGGGTTTTCCATTTCAGGAATCATTACTCTACATTGTGGCAAAAGTTGTCTGCTTCAGAGGCTTCAGACATCATCTTTATGTGTGAAAGGCTTAATACCAGCTTATTTTCCCTACAAGTTTACACCCAAATCTCTCTAAGTAAGGTTGTGAAAGGGTTAATGCATATCAGCAAAAGGGTTGTTAGAAAGTGCAACAATGTCATAGAAGATTGTGAACAAGTAATTGCAAAAAAAAAGTTGATTAAGATAAGTGTAGGCAGATCTTTTGTTTACGATAAGCTACTCTCGTTGTTATCTCTTTCCCACTTGCTGATCCATTTTGATGCATCTGCAGCAGACTACTTTTGAAAACATTGTGGCAACAGGAGAAATTGCTCAAGTTGACTTTTTGACATGCAATACCCATGATGCAGACACATTTGTAGCAGACTACTTTTGAAAACATTCCAGCAAAAGTAGAAATTGCTTACATTAAGCAATGGTTTTAACCCTTTCCCTCATATAGACACTATCCGACGCCTCTGCAGCAGACGGCTTTTTGAAAACATGGTAATAGTAACAAAACGTGCAATTTCTCCGTTTGACACAATGTTTTCCACTTTTAGTCATTGGTTATCCATTCAATTATAGAGATTTCCTATTTTTTGACAAAATATGTTGAAAAGTCGTCTGCTGCAGAATTGTCGTATGAGGGAAAGGGTTAAACTCGATTCAATAATTATACTGACATTGCTAGAGATTTTCCATATTTTTGTTCAGATGTTTTTAAAGTCACCTTCTGCAGATTTGTTTAACTCTTTCTCAAATACAACAAATCTGCAGCAGACAACGTTAAACATCTTGGCAAAAATATTTAATATTTCTACAAATAAATATATAACTAATGATTTGAGTTGAATATGTTGTGGCAAAAGGAGAGATTGCTCATTATGAATCAAAGATGTAACTTTGGACTAAAAAAAAAATGTTGAAATTAATTTATTAATGAGATGTCAAAAAGGGGCTACAGCAAGAGGGTCTTGCCTTTGTGGCGATTGTCAAACCAATCGCCACAAAAAACCTTTCTGTCAATAAACCCTATTTCTTAACCAGAAAATCTTGCAGTCATTAAAACCTATTCCTAAACCAGAAAACCTTGCAGTCAATATACCCTATTCCTAAATCAGAAAACCTTGCAGTCATTAAACCCCATTCCTAAACCAGAAAACCTTGCAGTCATTAAACCCTATTCCTAAATCAGAAAACCTTGCAGTCATTAAACCCTATTCCTAAATCAGAAAACCTTGCAGTCATTAAACCCTATTCCTAAACCAGAAAACCTTGCAGTCATTAAACCCTATTCCTAAATCAGAAAACCTTGCAGTCATTAAATACTATTCCTAAATCAGAAAACCTTGCAGTCAATAAACCCTATTCCTAAATCAGAAAACCTTGCAGTCATTAAACCCTATTCCTAAATCAGAAAACCTTGCAGTCATTAAACCCTATTCCTAAATCAGAAAATCTTGCAGTCATTAAAACCTATTCCTAAACCAGAAAACCTTGCAGTCAATAAACCATATTCCTTAACCATAAAATGGTGCAGTCAATAAACCCTTATCCTTAACCAGAAAACCGTGCATTCAATAAACCCTATGCCTTAACCAAGAAAAACCTTGCTGTCAATGAACTCTATTCCTTAACCAGAAAATGGTGCAGTCAATAAACCCTATTCCTTAAACAGAAAACGCCCTTGGGCAAGGCACATTTTCTAGCCTAGTACTGGTTTGTTCACCCAGGGAACATGAATAATGAAATATAAATGCGCGCTAAATGACTTTAAATAGCTGTCGATGCGCCATAAAACAATATACATTCATTTTAACCAGAAAACCGTGCAATCAATAAACCCTATTCCTTAACCAAGAAACCTTGCTGTCAATGAACTCTATTCCTTAACCAGAAAATGGTGCAGTCACATTGATATAATAGGAGGATTACCGAAAATAGAAAATTCTTCTTTTTCCACATTGTATTCACCATGTAGTGTATCAAAATTGTTCTACCAACATATTTGATATAATGGTTTTAAAGCGGGTGATCCTAAAATGATCATATGTGGTAAATAGTTAACCCTTTCCCTCATATAACAATTCTGCATTAGACAACTTTGAAAAATACCTGAAAAGAAATTGGAAACTCCCTTTAAATGAAAGTACAATAATTGAATAGAGTTGAATACATGTTGACAAAAGGAGCTGTCTGCTGCAAAGGTGTCAGAAAGCGTCTATATGAGGGAAAGGGTTATCTTCCAATTCACAAGATTTACTCAACAGTGTTTTAACCTTAGCCCACATGCCACAAATCTGCAGCTAATGACTTTCAAACATCTAGGCAAATAGATGAAAACTCTTCTGTCACAATGTTCTCAACTCTTCTCAATAAGTATATCTCCATTTGTAGAGATTATCCATTTTAATGCGTATTTGTTTTCAAAATTGTCTGCTCCAGATGTCTTTTATGATGGAAAGAGATAACCTTTTCCCTCATACGATAATTCTGTAGCAGATGACTTTGAACATATTTTGTCAAAAAATAGAAAATCTCTGTAATTGAATGGATAACCTATGACTAAAAGTGGAAAACATTGTGGCAAAAGGAGAAATTGCTCGTTTTGAGCAATTTCTTCTTTTGTCACTATGTATTCAACAAGCTGTCTGCTGCAGAAGTGTCAGAAAACGTCTATATGCGGGAATGAGTTAAATTGACATATTATCTGGTATTTACCTTGTGGAAAGGGTTGTAATGTTTTTGATTTGTTTTTAACATTTTCCCACATACAGTAAAATATACAGCAGATGACTTTGAATACAAATAGGCAAAAATATGGAAAATTTCTCTAAATGTAAATATAATTACTGAAGAAAGTTGAAAAGGTTGAAAACATTTCGGCAAACGGAGAAATTGCTTGTATTGAGCAATTTTTAGCTCGACTTTTGAAAAAACGAGAGCTATTGTCATGACCCTGGCGTCGTCGTCGGCGGCGGCGGCGGCTTGGTCGTCCGGTTAAGGTTTTTTGTTCAGCTCAGCTTTTTTTCTGTTTTCTATCAGTTGAGCGTCTGTGCCATACGCGGTGCTCTTGTTTCTTTTGTGACAATGTTTTCAAAAGTTGCCTGCTGCAGAGGCATCAGAAAGCGTTTATATGTGGGAAAGGGTTAAAGGTAGATTGATTCAGTGCAGTTCAGATAAAAGTGCCTAGCATGATACTCTCTTGGGTCTTTTGAAACCCTTTACCCCTATCCCACATATAGAATCAGATGTGTTTTGACATATCCCCAGTTTTAATCAAATCCTTCTAACAATATATGTCTTAGTTAAGCCTCACTTAGATATGACTTTGAACAGCAGGAAGGAAGAATGGCCGACTTCAACATATCATTTTGACGATGGCAGAGGGTCTTAAAAGTACACACGAAAGTCATCAAAAGCTTTTCTGTATCTCAAAAGTTCAACCCGTTCACCCTTTCAATGCTGAATTTGTTAAATGAACTTGTCCAGTTTTGTATTTCTAAAAAAAATACGAAGCCAATGTCAGAAATATCAAGATGAAAACGAAGAGTTGGTCAGCCAAAAGTATAGAGCCTGGTCAGATGCTCTGGCTGTTCTGGCTTTATGCTCCAGATGGTGCAAGATTCATGAAAGCGATTCCTGGGCAGTCAAAGGGATGATGAAGAATATTGAAGGCCTATCATCAAATATGCATGATCAGTCCGTTCCTTTAAATATAGACAGCTGTAAAAGTTAAAACATTAATTCATTTATAAATTATTTAATGGAATTGATATTGCCATAGATCTTTGAATATCGATTACTACATTCCAAACAGATAAGCTTATTCCTGAGCCTGCCTAGAACAGACGACTTTTGCCGCGTCTCTTGTAGATTACTTTTAAAATAAATATTGTTTGGAAGGGTTATAAATAAAATTGCAAATATCCTTGTTGGTGTCTGTATCAGAATTTTGGAAAATGTGTCATTCATATCCTTTACTTTGTAAAGATTGATTTGGTTTCAATAATTATAATTGTCATAGTCATTGTCATACGACTGACAATCAGTTTTAGCCCTTTCCCACGTACAATAAATATGCAGCAGATGAATTTAGTGGTATCTGGGCATTATAAAATACTACTGGTATATAGTACTGGTAATTTACACAGAAATTGCTATTATCTAACTGAAAGCAGTGTAAAATTGGCATCCATCCTTGATACTCAGGGTTGCAGGGGATAGTATCAGTGTGGGATAAATACTACATGTACTGGTAATTATACCCCCGCAAAGGTAGTTTGAAGGGGGTATACTGGAATCAGCCTGTCGGTCCGTCCGTCGGTCTGTCCGCAAAATCTGTTCCGTTGTACTCCTCCTTCAGTTTCATTTCGAAACCGGGTGTCCCGGGTTCGATCCCCAGTCACGACACTACGGTCATGGTGGAGTGCCCTTGGGCAAGGCACATTTTCTAGCCTAGTACTGGTTTGTTTACCCAGGGATCATGAATAATTAAATTTAATTGCGCGCTAAATGCCCTTAGCTGTCGATGCGCCATAAAACAATATACATTCATTCATTCATTCCTTCAGTTTCTACCTGATTTACTTGATACTTGGCATAAATGTTAATCAGGAGTAGAAGATGTGCAAGACGCAAATTTCATGTCCCTGTGACCTTCACCTTGACCTCTGACCTTGAAATAGGATGTTTATGCCCCCGCGGAATCTCCGATTCGGGGGGCATATAGTTTTTGGCCTGTCTGTTGGTCTGTCTGTTGGTCTGTCTGTCTGCACAAAAAAAACTTTAACCTTGACCACAACTTTTGAACCATAACAGGTACAGCTACCATATTTCACATGTGTATTCCTTGTGACATGACCTTTCTGTCAGTACCAAAATGTTTGACCTTGCGACCTTGACCTTTGACCTAGATGTTGCCATTCTCGAAAAAAACTTTAACCTTGGCCATTACTTTTGAACCATAACAGGTACGGCTACCATATTTCACATGTGTATTCCTTGTGACATGACCTTTCTGTCAGTACCAACATTTTTGACCTTGCGACCTTGACCTTTGACCTAGATGTAGTTTTTGGCCTGTCTGCACGAAAACAACTTTAACCTTGACCACTTCTTTTGAACCATAACAGGTACGGCTACCATATTTCACATGTGTATTCCTTGTGACATTACCTTTCTATCAGTACCAAAATGTTTGACCTTGCGACCTTGACCTAGATGTTGCCATTCTCGAAAAAAACTTTAACCTTGGCCATTCCTTTTGAACCATAACAGGTACGGCTACCATATTTCACATGTGTATTCCTTGTGACATGACCTTTCTTTCAGTACCAACATTTTTGACCTTGCGACCTTGACCACCTTTGACCTAGATGTTGCCATTCTCGAAAAAAACTTTAACCTTGACCACTACTTTTGAACCATAACAGGTACGGCTACCATATTTCACATGTGTATTCCTTGTGACATGACCTTTCTGTCAGTACCAACATTTTTGACCTGGCGACCTTGACCTTTGACCTAGATGTTGCCATTGGGGGGCATCAGTGTTTCACAAACACATCTTGTTTTTTGTTAAAATCTAATCTGTTGTACTCCTCCTTCAGTTTCAACCTGATTTACTTGATACTTGGCATAAATGTTAATCGGGAGTAGTAGATGTGCAAGACGCAAATTTCATGTCCCTGTGACCTTCACCTCTGACCTTGAAATAGGATTTTTTTTTGTTAAAATCTAATCTGTTGTACTCCTCCTTCAGTTTCAACCTGATTTACTTCATACTTGGCATAAATGTTAATCAGGAGTAGTAGGTGTGCAATACACAAATTTCATGTCCCTGTGACCTTCACCTCTGACCTTGAAATAGGAATTTTTTTCTTAAAATCTAATCTGGTGCGACACACTCCTCCAATTTCAACCGGATTTACTTGAAACATGGAAAAATGGAGCCGTTTTGTGTGGCATCAGCCTGTCGGTCGGTCGGGCGGTCGGTCCAGATAAAAGCAGCCGTTTTGTGTTTGATATCATCTTAGTATTTCTTTTTGATACTGATATTCAAATTGTCTGAGTCAAAGATAACACTGTGAAATATAATATGTCTCAGGGGTTGGGGCGGGGGTATTAATCACTTTTAGTGATAGTTCTAGTTTACACAGGAATTGCTATTATCTTACTGAAAGGAGTGTAAAAATGCCTCCCTCCTTGGTACTCGGGTTTGCAGGGGATAGTATCAGTGTGGGATAAATACAACCGATAGTACTGGTAATTTACACCGGAATTATCTGATTGAAAGCAGCGTAAAGGACCATTCAAACAAACCGAGGGCTTGGCGTGAAACGGTTGTATCTAAAATTGGTATTTTTTTACCAAGGTTAATCACCTCGCCATAAAGTCTTTATAAGCGTTAAATCACTTTTCTTGGTAAACAATGTAAATTTAGGTGCCATTGCTCGTTCTGAGCAATGGCACCTAAATTTGCATTGTTTACAAAAGGGTCAAAATTGCCCCTAAACCAGGGTTTTCAAAATAGGTTTTAAGTTACAACCGTTTCACGCCAAGCCCTCGAAACATTATGTTGTGGGTACTCAAATAATTATTTTGAGTACCCACACATTCGGGTTCAATTGAGTAATACGAGAGATAATGTGGAGGTAAAGACTGTTGTGAAATCCTCCTTTACTCTAACATCATCCAGTAAAGACATGATAAAGAAAAGAGAAAGGAGCACTATTGGTTACAAATGAAGTTGGATAGTGTATGTACTAAGACACATTGTCCTTTGGGGTTCGAGAAGAAAACTGGTGAAATCATAGGCTATCTAATTAACCTTTCTCTCACACGAAGACACATTTTGACACATCTGCAGCTGACGATTTTCCAAAACACGATTTTCCAAAACATTGTGGCAAGTGAGCCATTATGAGCAATTTCTCTTTTGGCCACAATGTTTCTAACTAGTTGATTATCTATTCATTTAGACAGAATTTCAATAGTTTTACCTTAATGTTTTCACAGTCGTCTGCTTTAGATTTGTTGTATGTATAGGAAAGAGATAAAACTTGTGTGGTTAGCGTCATGAAAGAGAGATAAATTGGTCTTTCGTCCACATTGTCTCTCTTTAATTTCTCACCCTTACCCTATGTTGTGGCAGCTGAGTCCCGGTAGCGACCCAGACTGTCAATCCAGGGGTTGTGAGTTTGAATCCTGGCTGGGCCAACTTTCTTTCCGAAGATTGACAAACGTCAATGCGACATGCGTCATTCGTCTTCCACCAATGGGCTAAGTCTATGTGGAAAAGCAGCCAGTTGCTTGGGAAGATTGTTATGTAGAGTACTGGTGTGAGAAAACCAGGAAATGCATGAGTAGGTGAACTGGCCGCCGTGATATAACTGAGAAATTGTTAAAAACGGTGTTAAACCCCAATCAATCAACTATGTTGTGGCAGTCAAGAGAACCGGCACCCTCCCAGAGACAATACTTTCAAGTACCCACAACATGATGGAGGTAGAAAAAGGATTTTAGAATCTGTGATACGGCTCTAACTAAGACCGACTTACTTATCCTCTTCGTCCCCAGTGAGAGCTGTTCCTGATCACTTTCCCACTTGCAGATTAATTTTGATGCAATAGCAGCAGACAACTTTTGAAAACATTGTGGCCAAAGGTAATTTCTCCTTTGGAGCAATTTCTCCTTTGGCCACAATGTTTTGAACTTTATTTAACAATTAAGTTATTTTTTATGGAGATTTTTCAGGTTTTTGTCAGTTTTTAAAGTCGTCTGCTGCAGATTTGTTGTTTGTGGGAAAGGGTTAACCTTCATTTTGACTTATTTTCTCAAAGAAGTTTTCAAAAAAAAAAAATATGAATTTCTTTCAGTGGGAAATCCAACAAAGCATGGATAATCCTAGACAGAGAAAGAAGAACACAGTCACAACCCTTTTCTAAATACAACAAATCTGCTGCAGATGACTTTGAAAACATAAATTCTGCAAATGAAAGAATAATTAGTGAATGAAATTGAAAACATTGTCTCAAAAGGAGAAATTGTTCATTCTGAAATAGACCTCTGGCTTCAGAGGCATGGGAAAGGATTAAGTAGGTTAGAAATTATATTGAATTTTGTATCAACATAGAAAATTCCCTGTTACATACATCTAACCTAATACATAATGAGTGTATTTAAGGTCATAGATGCTCATCAAGTCATCGATCATTGTCCTTTACTGTCCTTTATTGTTTCCTTGCTGGTCCACTAAATCAGTCAAAAGGACCCATTAGGTTGTAACCCTTTCTGGCTTGCAGACGCATTTGAGGGGCATCTGCAGCAGATGACTTCTGAAAACACATTGGCAACATGAGAATGAGCAATGTTTCCTTTTGCAGCAATGTTTCATTTGAAGAGATTTTTCATATCAAATATGTTGTATGCTGTAAAGGTAGAAGGGTTAACCTGTATCCTTAGGATAATGTAAATACATTTGACCCTTTCCAACATATAGATGCTTTCTGATGCCTCTGCAGCAGAAGACTTTTGAAAACATTGTGACAAAAGAAGAAATTGCTCAAAACGAGCAATTTCTCCTTTTGCCACAATGTTTTCATCTTTTTTCCGGTAAATATACCCTTATTTATAGGGATTTTCTTTATTTTTGTCCACATGTTTCCAAAGTCATCTGATGCAGATTTATTGTATGTGGGGAAGTGTTAATTGGTAAATTATTGTTTTGATGGATGATACTCCTGACCTTTTGACCCCTCTGAAGATGAGAAGTATTGATAACTTTGAGTAAAAAGGAGATTTTTCTGAGAAATTGTGTACAACAGTCTTTAGTTGGGACATTTTATGGGAACAGAAACTGTTGGTGTTGGTCTGATAATAGGATTGATCCTTGCTCTTTAACCCTTTCCCTCATACGACAATTCGGCAGCAGACGACTTTGAACATATTTTGTCTAAAAATAGAAAATCTCTATAATTAAATGGATGACCTATGGCTAAAAGTGGAAGACATAGTGACAAAAGAAGAAATTGCTCAAAACGAGCAATTTCTTTTGTCACTATGTTTTCAAAAAGCCGCCTGCTGCAGAGGCATCAGAAAGCGTCTATATGAGGGAAAGGGTTAATCCCCCTTTCCAACAAATCTGCAGCAGACAGCTTTGAAAATATCTAGGCAAATGTATTGATTAGTTGTCATGGCGGAGTGCCTTTGGGTAAGCCATAGCACCCAGGGATCATGAATAAGTGGTTCTGTCGCTGTTATATGACTGAAATACTATTGACAAGCGCGTAAAACCCCAATAAAACAATTGAAAAGAGTTGAAAACATTGTGGCTCAAGAGGAAATTGCTCATTATGAGCAATTTTTCCTTTTGCCATAATGTTGTCAAAAGTCATCTCCTGCAGAGGTGTCTAATTTCTTCTTCAGTGGGGTTACCTTGAACAATGCCTTATCCACTCTTCACAAATATTGAGGGCAATTTCTCGGCCAAGTTTATTAACCAGGTTTTATGCAGCAAGACACATCAATTTGTTTTGTCAGTCTTTAACCCTTTCCCTCATATAGATGCCTCTGCAGCAGAGAGCTTTTTGAAAACATAGTGACAAAAGAAGAAATTGCTCAAAACTTTGGCCACAATGTTTTCCACTTTTAGTCATAGTCCATTCAATTATAGAGAATATTTTTTTTTTCAAAGTTGTCTGCTGCAGGATTGTTGAATGAGGGAAAGCGTTAAGTGACAAGTATTGGAGGAAAAATGGTAAAATCCTCTATGAGCGTTTTTTCCCCCATTTTCCACAGTGTTTTCAATTCAGTATCCAAATTAAATTTCCAATTTCCGAAAAAAAAAAAGAATTCTTTCCAATTGATATATCAAAGAAGAAATCACATTTGGTAGACCACTATTGTTTTGTTTAAATGAATGATTAAAACAGATAATTCTCAGATCACTTTATGTCAGTTTTAGTAGGTGGAAGGTTAAAGTAAATGAATTAAATTGCTGCCATTTTCTCTGTAACAGCCCTGAATTACAGAAGTCAACTCTTTCCCAGATGCAGACGGCATTTGGAACATTTTTTTCGGCATGTCAGACAACCTTTGAACACATTGTGGCAAAGGTAAACAATTGCCATGATTACCAATTGCTCCTTATGTCAAAATATTTTTTCACTATTCAATATAATAAATCTTCTGTGTTTTTGCCTAAATATATTCCAAGTCATCTGCTGCAGGTTTGCTGTATTTGGGAAAAGGGTTTATGTATTGATTAACACAGACTAGATGCTGCTTCAACTGATGATATGGTGTAAAAACTCTGTCTTCCTTACAGGCAATAAATCCTAGCATAGCTTTTATTCCTTTCCCACATGCTGGCGCTTTTTTGAGGCATTTTAAGCAGATAACTTTTGAAAGCATTTAAGTTTAAAGACAAATTTTACTCAATTCAATAATTAAACTTTCCTTTATGGAGATTTTCCATTCCTTTTATTAACCCTTTTGCACATATAGACGCTTTCTGATACCTAGAGTAGCAGCTTTTGAAATCATTGTGGCAAAAGGCGAAATTGCAATTTCTCCTTTTACCTCAATGATTTCAACTCGATTCAATAATCATACTTTCTTTTATAGGTATTTTGTATATGTTGA
Organism: Serripes groenlandicus; assembly: GCA_031761405.1. Taxonomy (NCBI): domain Eukaryota; kingdom Metazoa; phylum Mollusca; class Bivalvia; order Cardiida; family Cardiidae; genus Serripes; species Serripes groenlandicus. The sequence goes on along the minus strand of JASEVX010000003.1, from coordinate 19,980,113 downwards.
CCTTGATCATTTCAAAGTCGTCTGCTCCAGGTTTGTTGTATGGGGGAAAGGGTTAACCAGATGTCTGCTGCAGTTTTGATGTATATGGGCAAGAGTTAATGAACTTTTACCTTATAAGATTTTTAGCTCGACTATTCGAAGAATAAGGGGAGCTATTGCAGTCACCCCGGCGTCGCCGTCGGCGTTGGTTAAAGTTTTTGTGCAAGCTAGCATTTACCCTTATTACTTACATACTTACAACTTCATAGCAAGTTGGTGATGCCTACACACTTTGGAGTCAGTAGGTCAAAGGTTAAGGTCAGCGTAACTTTCTATATAGAAACAGTTCATGGTTAAAGTTTTTGTGCTAGCTAGCATTTACCCTTATAACTAACATACGCCTAGGCCTATGGTCTTTAAACTTTGTATGGACATTCTTCATAGCAAGTTGGTGATGCCTATACACTTTGGAGTCAGTAGGTCAAAGGTTAAGGTCAGCGTAACTTTCTATATAGAAACAGTTCATGGTTAAAGTTTTCGTGCAAGCTAGCATTTACCCTTATAACTAACGTACACTTAGGCCTGTGATCTTCAAGTTGATTTTGCCTTGAGAGTTTGGAGTTACTTGGTCAAAGGTCAAGGTCACTGACCTTTCTGTAAAGAAACCATTAAAGTTTTTGTGAAAGCTAGCATTTACCCTTATAACTTATAACGCCTAGGCCTATGATCTTCAAACTTGGTATCGACATACATTATAGCAAGTTGGTGATGCCTAGAGAGTTTGGAGTCGATAGGTCAAAATTCAAGTTCACTGTGACCTTCAATACAGAAACATTCCTTGCTTTAAAACTACTGATTGCTTAGGCCTATGACCCTGAAACTTAGTTTGGGTAATGGTCATGATCAGCACTTGACTCAAACAGGTCATTGGATCATAAGGTCAAAGGTCAAGGTCACTTTGACCTTTAACAAAAAAAACACTATTTTTTGCAATAACTTTGAACTATAGTTGCATATGGTGCAAATTGTTGCCCTATGGTTAAAGGTTTGCGTGCAACTACATTAAGAGTCCATATCAAGAAAAACTACTTGATGCATTCCATTGAAACGTTATACAACCCTTCCCAACCATCACACCTATGAAAATAATCAAGTTAAATAACTCTATCCTGCATATAATGCAAATTATCACCCTTGAAGACATTGTGGTTAATGTTTAGCATGCAACTACATTAGAGTCCATTATCTCAGTAATCAAATAAGCGGTGGAATAGTCGAGCATGATGTCCTCCGACAGCTCTTGTTTTTAGTATCATCTGCTTTGAAATCATCTGAGTAAAATATTGTCACATCTAGAAAATTGGAAGTAAAATTAAAGAAACTTTGTTGGAATAAGGTGAAATTTCTGAATATGTCGGATACAGATGTGTTAAACTGCGTCTCCATCTCGGAAAGGGTTAAGGTATTGCTCATCCTAAGCTCATCCTAAGCTTGTTCTTCTTTTCCAACAATGTTATCAAAGAAGTTGTCTATTCAAGAGAGGAAAAATACAGTGAGTGGCAAAGAAATGGGTCCAAACACAAGTTTAACCCTCGTTTTGAGCAAATTCTTCTGTTGTTACTATGTTTTCAAAAAGTTGTCTGCTGCAGAGGCGTCAGAAAGTGTCTATATGAGGGAAAGGGTTAAAATTAAATAAAATTCAAGAATTTGAATTCAGTTCAAAACATTGTTGCAATTAAAGAAGAAATTGCTCATTATGTGATGTCTGATGCAGATGTTTATGTTAACCCTTTCCCTCATACGACAATTCTGCAGCAGACGACTTTGAACACATTTTGTCAAGAAATAGAAAATCTCTATAATTGAATAGATAATTAAATAGATAGCCTATGACTAAAAGTGGAAAACATTGTGGCAAAAAGAGTTATTGCTTGTTTTGAGCAATTTCTTCTTTCGTCGCTTTGTTTTTCAAAATGCCGTCTGCTGTAGATCGTCTATATGAGGGAAAGGGTTAAAATATTGCTCAATTCACAGGAGTAAGACAGATAGCGTATAAGGTAACTGGTTCGCTGCATGCCGGGAATATGAGATAGTGGTCTTTTTTGTAAAGGAAATATTGTTGTAACACAGACTGTGTGGCATCAGATAGAATATTTCTTACTTGAAAACACTTTCTTGCAGAGCTGTACATCAAATGCATATTTGTGATGTACTAAATTCCTTATTTGGCTTCCAAACCCTACGTTGTGGGTACTTTGCCCCCCTTTCCCACAAACAAAAAATCTGTAGCAGATATGACTTTAACCCTTTCCCTCATTTTGACGCCTCTGCAGCAGACGGCTTTTTGAAAAGATAGTGACAAAAGAAGAAATTGCTCAAAACAAGCAATTTCACCTTTTGCCACAATGTTTTCCACTTTAAGTCATAGGTCATCCATACAATTATAGAGATTTTCTATGTTTTGACAAAATATGTTCAAAGTCGTCTGCTGCAGAATTGTCGTATGAGGGAAAGGGTTAAAAAAAATTGGAGAAAACTATGGAAAATCTCTTTGAATATAGTTGAAAACATTGTGGAAAATGGTGAATTCCTCCATTAGCCACAATGTTTTCTTATGTTGTCTGCTGCAGACGCATCTTAAAGTGTCTATATGTTTAAAAGGGTTAAAAGAATCATCTATTTGAGACGATTGTTTGTAAGAGAGACATAATGGGGGAAAGGATATACCTCTTCGTTATCTAGAACACTGCTATCTTGTAGTTTGTGGTACTTTGATTTTTATCTTTCCACACATACAACAATTTTGCAGCAGAAAACTTTCAAAATACCTATAAGACAAGAATATGGAAATAAAATCTCTATAACCCTTTCCCTCATAAGACAATTCTGCAGCAGACGACTTTGAATGAATTTTGTCAAAAAATGGAAAATCTCTATAATTGAATGGATAACCTATGACAAAAAGTGGAAAACATTGTGGCAAAAGGAGAAATTGCACGTTATGTGCAATTTCTTCTTTTGTCACTATGTTTTCAAAAAGCCGTCTGCTGCAGAGGCGTCAGAAAGCGTCTATATGAGGGAAAGGGTTAAATGAATTTACAAGAGAAACTTGATGCAAGGCATCAATATTGCCAGAAGGCTGTTTTAATTTCTTTTTACCACACATCATAAAGAAGTTATGCAATTGATTCATCATGACATTTGTGACATTCATTAGTCTAAATATATTCATAGCGCTTTCATTAAGGACTAATTCAAAGATTTTCAAACTCAATTATAAATTTTCGAGGTCTTAATTCGGTTAAATCTGCTCCAGATTTTTTATATGTCGGAAAGGGTTAACCTCATTATACAGCAACACCTGTGGAATTCCGGGGAAAAGAAAAGAAGCGAAAGCATTCTTTCTCCTTTTCCCGGCATCTTTTTCAAGAGTCATGCATCTTATGCAAATCTGTCAAAATGCATCTGCATGTGGGTAATTAGGGTTAAGACCACTGGCTTTTCCATTTATGGATTTCAATTTACTTAACCCTTTCCCTCATATAGACGCTTTCTGATGCCTCTGCAGCAGACAGCTTTTTGAAAACATAGTGACAAATAGAAATTGCACAAAACGTGCAATTTCTCCTTTTGCCACAATCTTTTCCACTTTTTGTCATACATAGGTTATCCATTCAATTATGGAGATTTTCTATGTTTTGACAAAATACTTTCAAAGTCGTCTGCTGCAGAATTGTCGTATGAGGGAAAGGGTTAAATCCCTTTTCAACATACATGTACAATAAATTTGCAGCAGATGACTTGTATCATGTAGGCAAAAATATGGAAAACATCTGTCAGTGAAGGTATCATTATTAGATAGAATTGAAAACATTTCTGGCAAAATGAGAAAAAGCTCATTACAACAAATTTCTCGTTTTGCCACCTGCTGAATATTTATCCAAAGGCATCTAAATATGGAAAAAGGGAATAGCAGGAGTTATACGAAAAGGTGAAATTTTGATAGAAGCATGGTTAATGACTGCTCTGGAATGATAAATTGCCATATTTACACAGAAAGTTTGCTTATGCCCAGACAAGAAATCATTAATTACTTTTCCTCGGTCCCTGCAAGTGTTCTTGACGGGGAGGGCTAATTGCCTAACACTGTTTGCTTCTCTGGCAATAATTGCATTTCTTTTTCTCTGTCTATTTCAGTTAACAATGAATGATTTTAGCGTACACAGAATAATTGGTCGCGGAGGCTTTGGAGAGGTCTACGGCTGCCGAAAAGCTGATACAGGAAAAATGTAAACAATGTTTTCATTGTTTGTTTAATCATCCCCCCCTTTTCCCACATGCAGTTGCATTATGAGGCATCTGAACAACTCAGTTTTTAGCTCTACTGGCCAAAGGCCAGAAGGGCTTATGTCGTGGCGATTTGTCCGTGGTGCGTGCATGCGTGCGTGCTTCCGTCCGTCCGTCCGTCCGTCCGTAAACAATTTCTTGTTAACACGATACAGTCTTCACTTTTGATTGTATCTCAACCAAACTTATACAGTAGTTAGATATCCATGAGAGCTCGGTTCCTTTCGAAAACCAGCCAGATCCGCCCATGCATGACTGGATTATGGCCCTTGAAATGGTCAAAATTGCTATAAAAGAGCTTGTTAACACGATACAGTCTTCACTTTTGATTGTATCTCAACCAAACTTATACAGTAGTTAGATATTTATGAGAGATCGGTTCCTTTCGAAAACCAGCCAGATCTGCCCATGCATGACTGGATTATGGCCCTTGAAATGGTCAAAATTGCTATAAAAGAGCTTGTTTACACGATACAGTCTTCACTTTTGATTGTATCTCAAGCAAACTTATACAGTAGTTAGATATCCATGAGAGCTCGGTTCCTTTCGTAAACCAGCCAGATCCGCCCATGCAAGACTGGATTATGGCCCTTGAAATTGTTCAAATTGCTATAATTGAGCATGTGAACACATTAGAGGCTCTATTTACTATCTGATCTTCACCAAACTTAGATAGTAGTTAAATATTGATGAGAGCTTGGTTCCTTTTGAAAACCAGCCAGATTTGCCCATGCAAGACTGGATTATGGCCCATGAAATTGTAAAAATTGCTATAATACAGCTTGTGAACACAAAAGAGCCTCCATTTACTATCCGATCTTCACCATACATACATGCTCTGGATTGAAAATGACCAAAGAACCATACCAGTAGAGCATAGGCCCTCATGGGCCTCTTGTTTTAAAACACTGACAAAAGAAGAAATTGCTCATAATGAGCAAATTTCTCCTTTTGCCACTATGTTTTCATTGCTATAAAATAATCTTACTTTCATTTATAGAAGTTTTCGATATTTTTCCTTTGGTGTTTTCAAATCCTGAACTGCAAATTTTGTGGCTTTTAATCCTCAAGTATGCATTAGACGAGTTTAAAAAAACATCTTGGACAAATCTTGAACAAATTATTATCAAAATATTTCATTGTGGCTAACGAAGAAATGACACATATTAAGAAATTTCTCTTTTTCTAACACAGTTTTCAAATGTTGCCTGCATGCATAATTAATCTCAAGACATTTTCAATATTTGTGTTATCCAAGTAGTCTGCTGCAGATTTGTTGTCAGTGGGAAACGGTTGATTATTGGGTAATATGTAGTCTATACTGCCCATTAGATTATGCTGTCAATACAGTCTACTTACTTACCCTGCCATTTTGTGTGCTAAAAAAGGAAAGCAATTAGATGTACTTTCTTCTTAACCCTTACACATACAACAATAAGAAAGCATCTGTACTTTGGAAAATGATAGTAGTTTCTAAAGTGGACAATTCTCATAATAGATTTATTTTTAGCTCACCTGAGCTTTGCTCAAGGTGAGTTATTGTGATCGCCTTTTGTCCGTCGTGCATCGTGCGTCAACTTCTTCTCCTCAGTAACCAGTGGGTCAATTTTGATGAAACTTCACAGAAAGCATCCTCTCAATGACCTCACCAGAATTCCTTCAAATTTTTGGGATCCATGCAAAATTCTGGTTTCCATGGCAACGAAACGAAAAAAACTTCAAAATTCTTCTTCTCCCAAACTGGTTGGCAGATTTTGAAATTATTGTGTAGAAATGTTCCTTGGATGACCCTCTATCAGATTCCTTCAAGCCATGTTGATTGGTCGAAAAACATGGCTGCCATGGGGGCGGTGCTTTTTTGCCTTATATGGCTATAGTGAAAACTTAAAAAATCTTTTCCTCCGAAAGAGTCAAGCTGATTTTCAAATAATTTTGTAGAAATGTTCCTTGGGTCATCCTCTATCAGATTCCTTCAAGCCATGTTGATTGGTCGAGAAACATGGCCGCCAGGGGGGGCGGGGCTGTTTTGCCTTATATGGCTATAGTGAAAACTTAAAAAATCTTCTCCTCCATAAGTGTCAGGCCGATTTTCAAATAATTTTGTAGAAATGTTCCTTGGATGACCCACTTTCAGATTCCTTCAAGCCATGTTGATTGGTCAAAAAACATGGCCGCCAGTGGGCAGGGCTATTTTGCATTATATGGCTATAGTGAAAACTTAAAAAATCTTCTCCTCCAAAAGTATCTGGCCGATTTTCAAATAATTTTGTAGAAATGTTCCTAGGGTGACCCACTTTCAGTGACCATAGTGAAAACCTAAAAAATCTTCTCCTCCAAAAGTGTTTGGCTAATATTCAAATAATTTTGTAGAAATGTTCCTAGGCTTACCCTCTATCAGATTCCTTCAAGGTAAGTTAATTGGTCGGAAACTATGGCTGCCAGGGGGCGGGGCTTATATAGCTAAAGTGAAAAAAAAAAAAATCAGGTGAGCGATTCCAGGGCCATCATGGCCCTCTTGTTTAGATTCAGGCACATTTGAGCCCATCCATGTGAAGAGGTACAAGTTTGCTTTTTTAAACAGTATTATATATAGATCAAGATCAGCCTGATCATGTCCTAAACTGTTCACACTTTTGTAAACAGTATTATATATAGATCAAGATCAGCCTGATCATGTCCTAAACTGTTCACACTTTCCGTACACAAGCTTATAGGAAGCATCTGTTGGCTTGTGTGGATTCTGATAAGAAGGAGTAGATGTACAGGCTGATCTGAACCTACACTATTATGATATGCCAACTTGTACCTTTTGGGCTCAATACAGTTTTTGCCCTGTCGGACTGCCTCGCCGGTGTAGTGGTAGAGCATCTACTCTGGGTGCAGTAGGTCACAGGTTTGATCCCCAGCAGGGTCATACCAAAAACTTTAAAAATGGTAGTAATGGCTGCCCTCCTTGGCGCTCAGGGTTGTGGGGTTAGCATTACGACTGACTGGCTGGTGTCAGGATAAATGGACCAGTAGTACTGGTAACCTACCCAGGGAACACCGCGATATAACTGAAAAATTGTTGAAAGCGGTGTAAAAAACAATTAATCAATCAATATTCCTCTGTGGTAAAAACTTTGATATTGGTACATAACATTTGGATTGTCAGAAGTAGGGGTTGCATTCTAGGCATGTGTATACCTTTTGACAACAGTTTTGATAATGTCATTTTGACAACTTGTTTCATGAATCTTTTCTGACTTTTTTTTAGGTATGCCATGAAATGTTTAGATAAAAAACGAATCAAAATGAAAGGAGGCGAGTCACTGGCGATAAACGAACGAATAATGCTTTCACTAGTCAGTACAGGGGTGAGTTGATTGATTTTTACTTAAGTCTTTATGTAGAATGAAGAGAGTCACTGGTGTGGCAATGAAAGAATATATTTGCTTTCACTCGTCAGTTTGAAAGAAGAAGAAAATAACAGGAAAAGAAATTGATGTAATTTTCCTATTAAATGATAAACATTATCTTGATAGAACATTTAGACAGTCATCTGCTATGAAAACATCTGAGAAAATGTTGAAAAGTCTAAAATAAATGTGAAGTATGGTTTTAAATCAAGATTAAAACATTGTGGATAAATCAGAAATAGCTTGTTTGGAGCAATTTCTTCTCTTTCAACAGTCTTAAGCCGAACCCCAGTTGCTGTGATGGTAGCAATGCGGGCTGTCAATCAAGGGGGTTGCAAGTTTAAACCCCCAGCTTGACCAACATTCTTTCCGACATTTTACAAAAGTAACTGACAAGCATCATTTGGCTTCCACCAATGGGATAAAAGTCTATGTGAAAAAGCAGCCAGTTGCATGGAAAGACTGTTTATGGAGTACTGGTGGGAGAAAGACAAACACATGAGAAGGTGAACTGGCCGCCGTGATATGACTGATAAATTGTTTAAAGCACCGTTAAACCCCAATCAATCGACAATGTTAACTGCAAATTTGTTTCTGAATACATACCAAAATAATGGAAACTCCCTTTAACCCTTTCCCTCATTTAGACGCTTTCTGATGCCTCTGCAGCAGATGGCTTTTTGAAAACATAGTGACAAAAGAAGAAATTGCTCAAAACGTGCAATTTCTCCTTTTGCCACAATGTTTTCAACTTTTTGTCATAGGTTATCCATTCAATTATAGAGATTTTCTATTTTTTGTTCTCTTCCTTTCTCTTCCTATGGTGGTGGAATCCGCTGTGGTCGAGTGGTTAGCGTCGGGGATTTCGAAACCGGGTGTCCCGGGTTCGATCCCCAGTCGCGGCACTACGGTCATGGTGGAGTGCCCTTGGGCAAGGCACATTTTCTAGCCTAGTACTGGTTTGTTTACCCAGGGATCATGAATAATTAAATTTAATTGCGCGCTAAATGACCTTAGCTGTCGATGAGCCATAAAACAATATACATTCATTTATTCCTATGGTGGTCTTTAAACACAGGTTGTACACCATAATATTATAATTATTGAATACAGTCTGCATGTGAGAAAGGGTTAACATGGTTACATTGACCCTCTTGGTTGATATGATCTTTGTTGTCAATGGGTTTAGTTATAAATCTTGATGCTATAGCTGGCTTCAAGTAGAGGATGATATTCTAATATATATCTGTCACAGTACCTATCTCCAGACTGGAATCTTGGTTCACTAATTTATAAGTTTCCTATTGTATGACAATCAAACATCTCTATACAAGTCTGTCTGGGGTTCAATTTTGGCTTGTCAAGGACCCGCTTTGAGAAATGGCATGTTAGCCCAAAGAAACTGATATGTCTGCATGATAATGAAGTGTGTATGACAAGAGATCTTGATAAGAAGAGAATTCCAAACCCCCCAATCCTTATTTGAACATTTTGTTTGATTGAAGAATAATTTGGGGGAAATGTTCCTTGGGTGACCCTCTACCAAGATTGTTCAAATTATTTTGATCTATTTAAAAAAATGGCACATGATTACTTTACATATATATTTTATGTAGCTAAAGGTTATCAGTACAAACCTTGGTTACAGCATAACTCGATGACTTCATCAGGCAAATATGAGATTTGCTAAGTACAATACAGTCCAACCTGTGTTTAAAGACCACCCATGGGAGGAGAACATGTTGGTCTTTGTTCACAGGGTTGGTGGTCATTCATGCAGAATAAGAGTAATTGGGAAATTAAAAGTGTGGTTGCTATAGACATGGAATTGTTAAACAAACGTGGTCTTTAGCACAGGGTTGACTTTACTTCATAATATTTCAACAAAAAAGTATTCAACCCTTTCCCTCATACGACAATTCTGCAGCAGAGGACTTTGAACATATTTTGTCAAAAAGTAGAAAATCTCTATAATTGAATGGATAACCTATGACAAAAAGTGGAAACATTGTGGCAAAAGGAGAATTGCTCGTTTTGAGCAATTTCTTCTTTTGTCACTATGTTTTCAAAAAGCCGTCTGCTGCAGTGGCATCAGAAAGCATCTATATGAGGGAAAGGGCTAACATGTATTTAATTTCTATTAATTAAATCAGGAGAGCAATATAGGACCATCATGTTCCTCTTGTTAAGTCATCTGAGTTGACAGAGAGACATAATATTATAAGGATCGCTTCTCCATCGTCTATCCATCTTATCTGTCCATCATGCCTTCACTTACCTATTGGCAGGCACGCCACATTTGTTCCTCCAAACACTTGTAAAGTCATTGATTTGATCCGACCTTGTCAGGACTCTTATTTTCTTGCTCCCGAGATGGATGCTTTAACCATCCAGGATTTTAACCATTTCCCTCATATAGACGCTTTCTGACGCCTCTGCAGCAGACGGCTTTTTTGAAAACATACTGACAAAAGAAGAAATTGCACAAAACATGCAATTTCTCCTTTTGCCACAATGTTTTCCACTTTCTGTCATAGGTTCTCCATTCAATTATGGAGATTTTCTACGTTTTGACAAAATATGTTCAAAGTTGTTTGCTGCAGATTTGTTGTATGAGGGAAAGGGTTAAATATCATTTCAAGGATAATTTTTCTGCAGCTATTGAAAACATAGTGGCAAAAGGAGAAATTGCGCATAATGATTGAATAACTTTTTTTTCATTGTATAGACATTTGCCATAAAGAAAATGACATATCCCCCCCCCCCCCCCCCCCCCCCCCCCCCCCCCCCCCCCATCTCCTCTCCCCAGGATGGATTTCACCTTTCACACATATACAGCAAATGACTGAAACAATTTGAAGAAAAATAAAAGAAATCTGTATATAAAAGTTTTGTTTTTGAATAGAGTTGATTACATAGCTCACTGATTTCAGTAACAATTGCCTACATGTTTTCAAACATGCATTACTTTGGTATGTTTGGCAGGGTTAAGCGGGATCGAAAATGCTCATCATAATCAAAATCCGCTTTTCTAGCAATGTTTTCGAGAGTTGTCCGTCATCACTGAAAGGGTTGATTCTCATATTATGAGGAAGGTTATGACTGTAATAAGGTTAGCCTGTAACAATTTATAGGCTTTTAGAAAATTATATCCCGATTTCAGTCAGTAAATGATAGATGTTCCTGTCCTTTCGCTTAATCTTGAAGAATTCTTGGTAGCAGTTCTCTTCTTGTGTTACACATTCCCTGCGATAGTCTCCGACTTTTCTTCCCTCGTCTTCTTTCGTTGGACAGTTTTTGTGTCCTCTGTATTGGCAAGGTGACACATAGGATTAATTTATAACTGTCGTCTGAACTACTGTCACGCTTTGATTTTTTTGGCAGACAGCTTTTTATTGTCACTCTTCAGATATCTGAAAAATGGAGTAAATAGAAATACTAGAAATTATAGATCAATTTCAACTTGACATTCATTACTAACTTTAATCTACGTCCCTGCTTTAATGAGAAGAGTCTAAGAGAAGAATGTTGCTGAACATTTTCCCACAGGCAGATTTATTTCATCTTATCTGCATCAAATGTGTTATGATGAAATTGTTGAAAGGGATGAATTCCTGCAACAAGCAATATCTCCTTTTCGAACAATGCTTCCTTCTTCTCCAAACCAAAATTGTTCCTTCTTTAATCCTTTCCCTCATACGGCAATTCTGCAGCAGATGACTTTGAACATATATTGTTAAAAAATAGAAAATCTCCATAATTGAATGGACAACCTATGACAAAAAGTGGATAACATTGTGGCAAAAGGAGAAATTGCACGTTTTGTGCAATTTCTTCTTTTGTCACTATGTTTTCAAAAAGCCGTCTGCTGCAGAGGAAGGGTTTAAGAGATTTCCCCCTTGAAAACATCAAGCCAAAAATTTGGAAATCTCTATGAATTAAAAGTTAATTATTGGTTATAGTTTAACCCTTTCCCACATAAGGACGCTTTCTGGTGCCTCTGTAGCGGACGACCTTTGAAAAAATTGTGACAAAAGATGAAATTGCTTAAAACAAGCAACTTCTCCTTTTGCCACAATGTTTTCAACACTTTTCAATAGTTACATATTCATTTAATTAGATTTTCCATATTTTTGTCTAAATGTTTTCAAAGTTGTGTGCTGCAGATTTGTTGTATGTGGGAAAGGCTTAAAATATTGTGGCAAAAGGAGAATTGGTCAAGTGCAAGTAATTTCTTTGTTTTTAGCTCTACCGTGCGTCTGTGCGTCCTTAAACAATTGCTTGTGAACGCGATACAGTCTTCAGTTTTGATTGTATCTCAATCAAACTTATACAGTAGTTAGATATCCATGATAGCTCGGTTCCTTTAGCAAACCAGACAGATCTGCCAATGCAAGACTGGATTATGGCCCTTGAAATTGCTAAAATTGCTATAATACAGCTTGTGCACACAATAGAGCCTTTATTTACTATCCGATCTTCACCATACATACATGCTCTGGATTGAAAATAACCAAGGAACCATCCCAGTAGAGCATAGGCCCTCATGGGCCTCTTGTTTCAAAATGTTTTCAAAAGTTGTCTGCTGCAGATGTGGCAAAATATGTCTTCTGGTGGTGAAGGGTTTATGCTTTCCCTTATATGGACGCTAACTGATGCCTCTGCATCAGATGACTTTTGAAAACATTGTGGCACAAGGAGAAATTTCTCATCATGAGCAATTTCTCCATTTGCCACAATGTTTTCAATTCTATTTAATAATTAAACTCCCATTTATGGAGATTTTTTACATTGTTGCTAGGATGTTTTCGAATTCGTCTGCTGTAGATTTGTTGTATGTGGAAAACGGTTAAGTCATATCAGATTTAGAGAAATTAGGTGAAAACCTTGCATTGACAAAGTGTCCGCTGTACAGCATGTAAATGGTAAAAGGGTTACTGTAAAAAATGATGAGCTTTGGGCTGCATATTGTCTCCATGATACTCATGAACAATCACAAAGCTGTCAAATAAATCTGCAATGATTGATTGAACAATTGTCAGGTTATCATGGCTTTCCTGAGGTCTTTTAACCCTTTCCCACATAAAGACGCTTTTTGCAGCAGACGACTTTTTGAAAACCTTGTGACAAAAGAAGAAATTGCTCAAAACGAGCAATTTCTCTTTTTGCCACAACTCTTTTCAGCATGTACACTCTTATTTTTTTAGATATTCCATATTTTCAAAGTCGTCTGCTGCAGATTTATTGTATGTGAGAAAGGTTAAGCTCTTTACCTAATACAGAAGACATTTGACAACATTGCAGCAGAAGACTTTTGAAAATATCTGTGAAAGAGGGAGAATTGTTTCCGTTCCCGACAATGTTTTCAGCTCCTTCTCACTTGCAGACATGTTTCAATGTTATGTTCTCACACACACTCCTACAGATTTTTTATTATGCAACAAATCTGCAGCAGATGACATTTAAAACTTCTGGGCTAACATTTGGAAAATCTTCTATAAATGAAAGTTTAATTATTGAATAGAAATGTTGTGTTCATCTGCTGCAGATTTGTTGAATGTGGGAACTGGTTGAAGTATTGCAAAAAAAATGTGTGAGTAGTTTCTCCATTTTCCACGATGTTTATTAAAGTTACGACAAACTGTCTGTATTGGGAAAGAATTAACCCTTTTGCACACATCAAAGCATCTCCTGCAGATGACTTTAGCAAATCATTGTGGTAAAAGTATATTTATTCTTAATGAGCAATTTTACTTTCTGACACAATGTTTTCAATTCTATTCTATATGCATAATTTCATGTATAGAGATTTCCCTATGTTTGCCTGGACGTTGTTGTTTTTTACCTTTTCCCGCATGTAACAAATCCCATGCAGATCGCTTAGAAAAATATAGAAAATCAATAATTATCTACAATGGGGTTGAAGATATTTTGACAAAAGTCATCTGTTGAAGATGCATCAAATTGTACCTGCCTGGGGAATGGGTAAACGTCATCTGTTGCAGATGCATCAAAATGTGCCTGCCTGGGGGAATGGGTAAACGTCATCTTTTGCAGATGCATCAAATTGTACCTGCCTGGGGAATGGGTAAATGTCATCTGCTGCAGATGCATCAAATTGTGCCTGCCTGGGGGAATGGGTAAACATCATCTACTGCAGATGCATCAAAATGTGCCTGCCTGGGGGAATGGGTAAACATCATCTGTTGCAGATGCATCAAAATGTGCCTGCCTGGGGGAATGGGTAAACATCATCTGGTGCAGATGCATCAAATTGTGCCTGCCTAGGGGAATAGGTAAACGTCATCTGCTGCAGATGCGTCAAATTGTGCCTGCCTGCCTGGGGGAATGGGTAAACGTCATCTGTTGCAGATGCATCAAATTGTGCCTACCTGGGGGAATGGGTAAACGTCATCTGTTGCAGATGCATCAAAATGTGCCTGCCTGGGGAATGGAGAAACGTCATCTGTTTCAGATGCATCAAAATGTGCCTGCCTGGGGGAATGGGTAAACGTCATTGGTGCAGATGCATCAAATTGTGCCTGCCTAGGGGAATAGGTAAACATCATCTACTGCAGATGCGTCAAATTGTGCCTGCCTGGGGGAATAGGTAAACGTCATCTGCTGCAGATGCGTCAAATTGTGCCTGACTGCCTGGGGGATTGGGTAAACGTCATCTGTTGCAGATGCATCAAAATGTGCCTACCTGGGGGAATGAGTACATGTCATCTGTTGCAGATGCATTAAAATGTGCCCGCCTAGGGGAATGGGTAAACATCATCTGTTGCAGATGCAACAAATTGTGCCTACCTAGGGGAGTAGGTAAACATCATCTGCTGCACATTCATCAAATTGTGCCTGCCTGCCTGGGGGAATGGGTAAACGTCATCTGTTGCAGATGCATCAAAATGTGCCTGCATTGGGGAATGGGTAAACATCATCTGCTGCAGATGCATCAAATTGTGCCTGCCTGGGGGAATGGGTAAACATCATCTGTTGCAGATGCATCAAAATGTGCCTGCATGGGGGAATGGGTAAAAGTCATCTGCTGCATATGTAGTGTATGATTGTAAAAAGGTTAATTTATTTGTGACGGGAATAAAATGTCCTTAGGTTGTGCTATCATGGGGCGTTGATCTCAGCTTTGATTTACTCATTTCCATATAGGCAGAGAAAGCAAATGTAATTTTTTATTCCGAATATTCATGATTCGCAGATGAAATCTCATCAACCGTTTTGTCTGAATAGATTTAAAATGCAGAAGGAAACATAAACTTGCATTGCATGTTCCAAGGTGTGCCATGTTCAGTCTTACAGGATTGATCCATTCCATATGGCGGATTGGTTAACCC
This sequence comes from Serripes groenlandicus, assembly GCA_031761405.1. Taxonomy (NCBI): domain Eukaryota; kingdom Metazoa; phylum Mollusca; class Bivalvia; order Cardiida; family Cardiidae; genus Serripes; species Serripes groenlandicus. The sequence continues at coordinate 19,965,037 of JASEVX010000003.1, read as the reverse complement.
TTTCCCACATACAACAAATGTGCAGTAGAGTACTTTGAAAACATCTTAACCCTTTCCCTCGTACGGCAATTCTGCAGCAGACGACTTTGTACATGTTTAGTCAAAAGATAGAAAATCTCTATAATTGAATGGATAACCTATGACTTAAAGTGGAAAACATCGTGGCAAAAGAAGAAATTGCTTGTTTTGAGCAATTTCTTCTTTTGTCACTATGTTTTCAAAAAGCCTTTCTTCTTTTGTCACCATGATTTCAAAAAGCCGTCTGCTGCAGAGGCGTCAGAAAGCGTCTATTTGAGGGAAAGGGTTATCTGATAGTTTACTTACTGTCAAAATTTTAAAACATTGTGGCTAAAAGAAGAAATTGCTCGTTTTGAGCAATTTCTACTTTGTCACAATGTTTTCAAAAGTCGTCTGCTGCACAGACGTCAGAAAGCGTCTATATGAGGGTAAGGGTTAGTATGGTGGGATTTGAGATGGGGCATTACAAGTTGAATCATTCTCACATCGGTCTCGGTTAATCCTTTCTCACTTGCAGACGCTTTCTGACGCTTCTTCAGCAGACAGCTTATAAAACCATTGTGGAAAAAGACGAAATTGCTCATAATGAACAGTTTCTCCTTTTGTCACAATGTTTTCAACTTTATTAAATCAATTTACTTTCGGTTAAAGAGATGTTTCACAGTTTTGCATATATACATTGTCATTGTCGTCTGCTGCAGATCTATTTGTGGGAAAGGGTTTAGAGGAGATATTGATCAAAGACAAAGGCATAACACACAACTGACACAGGGAGGTCACAAAAGCTCATCTTGAGCACTTTGTACTCAGACAAGCTAATTAAAGGTCTGACTTTTTGTTAGCTCACCTGAGCACGAAGTGCTCAAGGTGTGTTATTGTGATCGTCTTTTATCCGGCTTCCGTCATTCAACATCTTCTCCTCTGTAACCAGAGGGTCATTTGGGATGAAACTTCACAGAAAGCCTCCTCTCAATTACCTGACCAGAATTCCTTCAAATTCTTGGGATCCATGCATAATTCTGGTTTCCATGGCAACCAAACAATATTTTATTCTTAAATTCTTCTTCGCCCAAATTGGTTGGCCGATTTTCAAATAATTTTGTAGAACTGGTCCTTTGGTGACCCTCTATCATATTCCTTCAAGCCATGTTGATTGGTAAAAATCATGACGCTGTTTTGTGTTATATGGTTATAGTGGAAACTTTAAAAATCTTCTCTTCTGAAAGTGTCTGGCCGATTTTCAAATAATTTTGTAGAAATGTGCCTTGGCTGACCCTATCAAATTCCTTCAAGCATGTTGATTGGTCAAAAACATGGCCACATTTTGTCACAATGTTTTCAAAAGCCGACTCACAGCTCAGATTCGTTAAAATGTGTCTGCAAGTGGGAAAGGGTTATGTCCTAAGCTATAATGTCTGTGTGAGAAACACAGCATTTGGCTGTCAAGAGATATTGATGTTGTTCTGTGGAAATCTGGTCCATCATCATGAACAAATCATATCTCCAGATCACAGACAGATATACAGGAAATTTGATTTACAATCAGTCAGTGAAAATAACATTGGGATATTTAAAAAAGGTTCTATAACCCTTTCTCTCATATAGACGTTTTCTGATGCTCTGCAGCAGACGGCTTTTTGAAAACATAGTGACAAAAGACGAAATTGCTCAAAACGAGCAATTTCTCCTTTTGCCACAATGTTTTCCACTTTTAGTCATAGGTTATCCATTCAATTATAGAGATTTTCTATTTTTTGACAAAATATGTTCAGTCGTCTGCTGAAGAATTGTCGTATGAGAAGAAGGGTTAAAACTGTCCCACATGCATGCATCTTGACACCTCAGCAGCAGACTACACTTGTCAAATGTCAAAAGTGGAATTACTGATTATGAGAAACTTCTCCTTTTGCAACATTGTTTTCAACTCTATCCTTTACAAGTACTTTTATTTGAAAATATTTTCCAAATTTATGCCTAGAGGTTTTCAAACTTAATTGTCTGCAGTAAATGTGTTGTATATTGGAAAGGGTTCGCATTTTCCAGATAGAAATACATGACTTTGGTTCAAATTTAAAAAACATATTTTTTGAAGAGGAGAAACTGTTCAAAATGACTAGTGATATGACCATTGTACTATTGAAAATGGTTTTAAACCTAAATAGAACCTGGTTGGGACCTTTCAAAGAACCGGACATATTCTACATAATTGCAGAACTTTTCATGACCAATTATCATTTTAACCAAATGTTTGCAATTGCATACATGTTAATGGGTTTGGTTGATGGACAGTTAATAATGGGACAAAAAAGGATAATGTTAACCCATTTCCCTCATGCATTTGGTTTCTGATGCATCTGCAGCAGACCACTTTTGAATTCATTGTGGCAAAAGGAGAAAATGCTCATAAACCTTTTCCCACACACAACAAATTGCCACTTTGTAATCGACTCTATTCAATAATTTCACATAATTATGTTTATAATGATTTGCCATATTTTTTACTACATGTTTGCGAAGTGGTCTCCTGCAGATTTGTTGCATGTGGGACAGGGTTAAGATTCTATTTGATGTGGAGTGTCTCCAAGTTTTATAACTGAACTTGAATCAATGTAAAGCAGTTCTTCCATACTTGCCTTGGATTTAGAGATTTTCCGTTTTTGTATTGATTCGTTTCCTTGGAAACAGATTAGGTAATAATAATGGATGACTGGGCGTCATTAGTGAACTTAATTTTGGCCCTGTTTTAGTTGCAGCCTGGTATGCTGTCATTATTTGGGCAAATAAGTGTTTTGTTTACCACCCAAATATGATGATTAGATTACCAGTCTAACTTGACGTCTGCAAAGAAAATGCAGACATCAAAGGTAGTCAATCATCATTTTTGTCTGCAGAAAGCAGATTTTCTTTAGGGGTTGGTTGTGTTAAAAAGAAAGTGTGTGTGTTTGAGAGAGAGAAGGTGAAAAAACCATTAATACGTTGTGATTTTTATCTTTGGTAGACTTTAATCTTCTCTCACATATAGACACTTTCTGATGCCTCTGCTGCAGAAGACTTTTGAAAACACTGGCCAAATAAACGATTTATAGAGATTTTGAATATTTTTTTACTTGTGTATGTCTTCATAGTCATCTGCTGCAGTTTTGTTGCTTTCCACATGCAGTCTCCCATTGATACATCGGCAGCAGTCAGTGTTTGAAAACACTAGCAATTTAACCCTTTTCCTATATACAACAAAATCTGCAGCAGACTACTTTGAAAGTAAATGGGAAAATCATGGAAAAGCTCTATAAATGAAGGTATAATTACTGAAAAGAGATAACACATTGTGGCAAAAGATTTGAGCATTTTCTTCTTTTGTTGACATGTTTTCAAAAAGCCATTTGCTGCAGAGGCGTCTTTATGAGGGAACGGTGAGCAATTTATCAATTAGCAACAATGTTTCCAACTCTTCACTAATTAAATTCTCTTTTATAGATATGTTTCATATTTGCGAAGTGTTCTGTTGTGGATTTGATGTAAATGGAAAAGGGTTTATGTCATTGCAGCAGACTCCTTTGATCATTAAAGTGGTATAACCCTTTTCCCCATACGACAATTCTGCAGCAGACGACTTTGAACATATTTTGTCAAAAAATAGAAAATCTCTATAATTGAATGGATAACCTATGACTTAAAGTGGAAAACATTGTGGCAAAAGGAGAAATTGCTCGTTTTGAGCAATTTCTTCTTTTGTCACTATGTTTTTAAAAAGCTGTTTGCTGCAGAGGCATCAAAAAGCGTTTATATGAGGGAAAGGGTTAAATTGGTATAAGAGAATTTGGTTTAATTGCACAATTTCCTGTTTTCTGTTTATTTTTCTGCATCTAAAAATTTCAGTTTTACCTTTTCTTAATTTTCTTTTGATTACTTCCTCAATTTGGTCTAAAGTTAGTAGATCCAATACCTTCATAATGGTATAATATATGTGAGAAACAGAGCTCTAGTCATTTGATCATTATTATACCCCCAGATACATAGTATATGGGGACTTTATAGGAGTCACGCTTGTCTGTTGGTCTGTGGACATTTCTTGTGAACACTATTTCTCAGCAACCCTTGGTCAGAATTCAATATAACTTCACAAGAATGATTGATACCAAGCCTAGTTGTGCAAATTGTCAGCGTGTTGCACTGGAATTATTTTTAAATGAGTTATGGCCCCTTGAATTTCTCATACATATGTATATTGTCAGGCACCAGCTGGGGGTATTCATCACCTTCAGTGATATTTCTAGTTAGAACTGTATTACGTTATGTAGATAGTCCGTGCAGGCTATGCACAAGCTCACCTGAGTCTTCACTGTTTGTTAATCAACAAGACAGTCTGAATCACCAATTCATTTCCCACATAAAAAAAATCTGCAGCAGGCGACTGATAACATGTTGGTAAAAAACATGAACAACATCTTCTAATGAGAGAATAATTACTGAATAAAGTTGACAACATGGTGACAAAAGGAGAAATAATTAATAATGATCAATTTCAAAAGTTGTCTTCTGTAGCTGCATCAAAATGAGTCTGCATGTGGGAAAGGGTAAATACTGCTCAAACTATATATTACCAATTAAATGACTTAAATGATTTTTTGTATTTTATTTGACAGGATGGAAGTCCATTTATAGTGTGCATGACTTATGCTTTCCAAACCCCAGAAAAATTGTGCTTTATTTTGGATTTAATGAATGGAGGCGATCTGCACTATCATCTGTCTCAGCATGGTGTCTTTCTTGAAAAGGAAGTCCGATTTTATGCAGCCGAGGTCATCTTGGGTCTCGAACATATGCACAGCCGATTTGTAGTGTATAGAGATTTAAAGGTAAGTTTTTGTCTTTGTTATTTTTCTGTTGTTTTTACCTTGACCCACTCACAGATGCATTATGACGTATTTGCAGAAGACAATTATTTGAAAATATTGTGAAGAAAGGAGAAATTGCTCAAAATGAGCAGTTCTCCTTTTGCCACAATATTTTCAATTCTATTCAATAATTATGCTTTCTTCTCTTAAGATTTTAATAGTTTTACCTGGATGCTCTCAAAGGCGTCTGTTGCAAATTTGTTTTATGTGGAGAAGGGTTATGTTTAACTGATGAAAAGATGTGCCTTGTTGATGGTGGTATCTAGATTAGTTAACCCTTTCTCTCATACGACAATTCTGCAGCAATCGACTTTGAACATATTGTGTCAAAAAATAGAAAATCTCTATAATTGAATGGATAACCTATGACTAAAAGTGGAAAACATTGTGGCAAAAGGAGAAATTGCTCATTTTGAGCAATTTCTTCTTTTGTCACTATGTTTTCAAAAAGCCGTCTGCTGCAGAGGCGTCAGAAAGCGTCTATGAGGGAAAGGGTCAAGCCTCTTATCCTTTTTCCATATACAAGAAATCTGCATCGGACGACTTAAAAAACATCTAGCTATGTATATTTTGAAAACATTGTGGCAAATGGAGATAATGCACATATCTAGCAAATTCTCCTTCTGCCAAAATGTTTTCAAAAGTCTCATGCTGCAAACCCAACAAAATGCGCCTGAAAGTGGGAAATGGTTAAACTTAATTGTACCTGATTATGATATTTGTAGTCGTCTGCTTTGAAAACATCGAAGAAAAGACAGACAAATTTGATTTTGAGATATAGAAGATAGCACTGAGAGAAAGGAGAACTTGCTTATTTTGAGCACAAAAGGGGCCTTACCATTATAAATATTTGATATTTGAAAACATTTCGCCAAAAGCAGATATTGATCACAATAAGCAAATTTTCCAATTGCCAAAATACTTTCAAAAGTTGTCTGCTGCAGATTCCTTAAAATGCTTTTGCAAATAAGAAAGGTTAAATTGAAACATTTAAAGCAATGAACTGGGTGGTTTGATAGATGCAAGTATAACAGGGAACGACAGTAATAGTGTGAAATTTACAACAAATTTACTAAATTGAATGTTTTCCTATGCTTACACAATTTGCTCGCGAAGCTTGTAATTATAAGCTAGCAACTTGTTAACCCTTTCCTTTATGCAGATGCATTTTAAAGCATGAAGCATACAGCTGCTGAAAATAATTCTGCAATATTTTTTATTTCTATTCAGTAACAATTATTCTTTTCTGGTCCATATTTTTTGCCTCGACGTTTTTAAAGATTTCTAGAAAAGGAGTCCTTTTTTTCATTTTCTCTAATTCTCTTATGTCTTTCAAAAGTCATCTGCTGCTAAAGTGGCTTGTGCCAATGAAAGCAATTTTGATTGAGTGATTGATTGATTGGGGTTTAACTCCATTTTCAACAATTTTTCTGTCAAAGCATGGTAGCCAGTTCAACTATTCATGTGTTTCCTGGCTTTCTCACACCAGTACTCCACACAACATTCTTTCCAAGCAACTGGCTTCTTTTTCACTTAGACCTTAAGCCCATTGGTAGAAGACAAATTACACTTGTCACAGTGACTTTTGTCTAACATCGGAAAGAATTTTGGCAGAGCTGGGGTTCGAACTCACAACCCCTGGATTGACAGCCCACGTCGCTATCGGGGCTCGGCAATGAAAGGAATAAGCGCAATTTATCTGTATTTCAGCCAGCAAATATTTTACTAGATGAAAATGGTCATGTACGAATATCAGACCTAGGACTTGCCTGTGATTTTTCAAAGAAAAAACCTCATGCCAGTGTGTAAGTATTCCTTTCAAAGACCTAGATTAGGGGGGTGTAAACTGGTCTTCATTTCTTATTACTCAACCAAACCCTATGTTGTGGGTGCTCAAAAGAATTTTTCTCTGTGAGATGTTTCTTTTGAGTAACTACAACAAGGTTTTGGGATTAACCCTTTCCCACATACAACAAATCTGCAGCAGACGACTTTGAAAACATCTGGGCATAAATATGGAAAATCCTTATATGAAAATGTAATTACAGAAAACGTTGTGGCATAAGCAGAAATTTCTTCTTTTGTCAAAATGTTTCAAAAGTCGTCTGCTGCAGATGCATCAGAAAGTGTCTATATGTGGGAAATGGTTAATTTAGATAAGAACTCTAAAACATGGAATACACCCCTGAGCTATAGCTCTGAAGTCTCTGGAATAGTATCGAACGCTTTTCTAGATGAAACTGCCATTTGATGCATCAACAACAGACAGCACAACGCTTATTCTTGGCTCTCCTAAGTTCATGCGACTAAGCATTAAAAGAAAAACTACCCTGTCGAGGACTATAAAGGAATCTTTTCAAATTGGAGAATAGTTAAATGCTTCTCATTTGACTGCTAGTACAAAGCCACACAAGAAAAGGGTGAGAATAAAGACGTCGGGGAATCTTGGATGATCAAGAAGTTTGAATGCTCTACGATAATAAATACTCTCCCACATACAATAAATCGGCAGCCGATAGCTATGCAAAACTAAGGAAAATCTCAATAACTGGAAATATATTTATTGAACAAAGTTGAAAAGATTGTGGCAAAAGGAGATGTATCAGAGTGTGTCTACAAGAGGGAAATCAGATATCGCCTGCTGCTGATATGTCTAAATTCTGTTGTCAATTGATAGGTTAACCCATTCCTAAATACAACAAATCTGCAGCAGACAACTTTGAAAAGATATTTGCAAAAATGTGAAAAATCATTATGAATAATAGTATAATAATTGAATAAAGTCGAAAACACTGTGGCAAATGGAGAAATTGCTCGTTCTGCTCTAAATAAATCAAAATATGAAAATGCTTTTGTCAAGGACAAATAATTTCATTGTCGTGTTACAAACGACTTCTGATGCCTTATCTCTTTCCCACATACGACTTATCTGCAGCAGACAACTTTGAAAAGCTTTATTAAAAAAAATATGGAAACTCTCTTTAAATGAAAGAGCACTCATTGAATAACGTAAATCATGCAGAGAAAATGCAGTAGAGGTATAGAAAATATGTAGACAAAATTATTGAAATTTCTATAATTGGGAGTATGATTATTCAATGTAGAAGAACTTATTAATATGGTAGAAGGAAAAGAATTCCTCATTACAAGCCATATCTCCATTTGTCACAATATTGTCAAAAGTTATCTTCTGCAGCTGACTCAAATTCCGTCTGTATGTGGGAAAGTTTTAACCCTTACCCTCATACAGACGCTTTCTGATGCCTCTGCAGCAGACGACTTTTAAAAACATTGTGGCAAAAGAAGAAATTGCTCAAAACCAGCAATTTCTTCTTTTGCCACAATGTTTTCAACTTCTTTAAGTGATAATACTTTAATTTATAGATATATTCCATACTTTTGTGTAGATACTTGTTCTCAAAGTTGTCTGCTACAAATTGTTGTATGTTGGAAAGGGTTAACGAAAAGGGTCATCTCAGTGCCTGCAGGAAATTCTTCATCAATAAAGTCGGCTCATCTTTGTGACAATCAAATAGACCTCTTTTGTCTATTTCCCTGGAAACTCCCATGTTTGCTCACTACTGCATCTTGTAAATCAGTAATTTGTTTCCGGATACAGACAACTTTACCAACATTGTGGGAAGAGAAGAAATGACTCATGATGGAAAATATTCTCATCTGAAACAACTTGTTTGATATCATGAATGTTCTTCAGGCGATCATCTTCCGATATAGTTCTTGCTATCGTTACTAATCTGATATGGTTTTGAGCTTACCTGAGCAATAAGTGCGTAGCCAGCTATTATTATCTGGCTTCAAGAGGCATCTGTCTGTTCAGCTGTTCACATTTTCCTACAAATGACCTCTCCTCCTTAACAAATGAAGCACCAAGTTCAAATTAATTTCACAGGATTGTTCCTTAGGTGGTCCTCTTTCAAATTTGTTTAAATAATTTCATTCCATGTAGAACTTTGGTTGCTGGGGCATCAGAAAGAGATGAAAGTACCAACATTTTAAAAACTTTCTTGTCCAAAAGCGCTTGCAAGATTTGAAAACAATTGTGCACAAATGTTCCTTCGGTGCTCTATCAGGATTGTTCAAGTTTTCGATATAAGTATATAGTGAAAACTTTAAAAATCTTCTTGATCAAAAGTACTGGCCTGATTTGGAAATAATTTGGCACAAAGGTTCCTTGGTTGACCCTCTAGCACGTTTGTTGAAATTACTCCTATCCGTTGATAAACATGGCCACCAGGGGGCAGGGCTTGTAACCTTATAATTATGTTTAATGAAAACTCGTTATGAACAATTTGTCTGTTTGTCACAATGTTTTCAAAAGGCTTCTGCTGCAGAGGCACCAGAAAGCAGCATCTGTATGTTGGAAAAGGGTTCATATTTGCAGAAAACCATCTATTTGCCTATCTATGCTATGTGATTTAATTACGGACGGCACTCAGAAGTTTCTTGAATGCTTCTTTTACTTTTTAGCTCACATGAGCACACAGTGCTCAAGGTGAGTTATTGTGATCGCCCTATATCCGGCGTCCTTCGTGCGCCATGCGTCCATCAACATCTTCTTTATTTAAGTACAAAATGTAAACATGCGTGTTTATGTTCGTCTGCAAATGTTGGTAAATTATGATTTCTAAAGTACTTCTACATTGACATTATCGATTGATGACACTGTTATGCAACCATCTATGCAAGGTTACCTGAAATAAACATGAAATTCATGTATATTTGTTTAAAATGTTCAAATTTCATATTTTTCAAAAAAAAGGGGAGGGGGGGGTAAACATTTATTTTACCAGGACCGATTGGGATTCAACATTTCCGGAGCCCTGCTTCAAGCCATGATGATTGGTTTAAAAACATGTCACCAGGGGGGGCTGGTGTTTTCCCATATATGGCTATACTGAACACTTTAAAATTCTTCTTTTCTAAACTTGGTTTGCTGATTTCCAAATAATTTTGTTGAAATGACCCTTGGGTGACCCACTATCATATTTCATCAAGCCATGTTGATTGGTCAAAAAACATGGGGCTGTTTTGCCTTATATGGCTATAGTGAAAACTTTTAAGAATCTTCTTCTCCAAAAGGATATGGCCAATTACCGAATTATTTGGTTTAAATGTTCCCATGATGACCCTCTACAAGATTACTCAAAAGAATGTCAGTTGGTAAAACAAATAATATTGTGGAAGGCATGATAAATCACGTCGCATAAATCAGGTGAGCGATCCAGGGCAATCGTGGCCCTCTTGTTTAAAGAAGAGTGCAGATGAGGATCTGACCGCACATATTTGAGGGGTAATTTGAATCTTTACTGATCCCCAATGTCATTTGGTTTGATTTTCTGTAGCTTCACTCAATATATTCTTCAATTTGGTTTTTTTCAGGGGCACACATGGGTATATGGCCCCAGAGGTTCTACAAAAGGGAACTACGTATGATTCCAGTGCGGATTGGTTCTCCTTTGGGTGTATGCTCTATAAATTATTGAAAGGGTAAGTATTACATATAGGAAGATTATCTGTTGAATGATTTACCTTATAAAAAAAATCTGGAGCAGACAAATTTGAAAACATCTAGGCGAAAAATATGAAAATGTGCAATTTCTCCTTTTGTCACCATGTTTTCAACTCTATTCAATTATTGTACTTTATTTTTACCCTTTCCCACCTATAGACGCATTTTGACGCATCTGCAGCAGACGATTTTTGAAAACATCGTGACAAAAGGAGAAATTGCTCAAACATTTTCAGTCGTCTGCTTCAGATTTGGTGTATGTGGGAAGGGTTAAAGGGAGATTCCAATTTTGTTTTAGTATGTTTTCAAAGTCGTCTGCTGCAGATTTGTTGTATGTGGGAAAGGGTTAATACATTGAGCTGCCAATTATATTTGCAGTGTCTCAATTCACTGTTCGTACACTGACTTGAACAATTCACTGTTCATACACTGACTTGAACACTCCACTGTTTGTACATCGACTTGAACAATTCATTGTTTATATACACTGACTTGAACAATTCACTGTTTGTGCATTGACTTGAACAATTCACTGTTCGTACACTGACTTGAACAATTCACTGTTCGAACCCTGACTTGAACAATTCACTGTTTGTATACACTGACTTGAACAATTCACTGTTTATGCATTGACTTGAAAAATTCACTGTTTGTACAATGACTTGAACAATTCACTGTTCGAACCCTGACTTGAACAATTCACTGTTTGTATACACTGACTTGAACAATTCACTGTTCATATACACTGACTTGGACATTTCCTTGTTCATACACCGACTTGAATCATTCCTCTAGGCAAGATCACAGCCATGTCTTTGCTTCTCATTATAGGTCAGACATGTCTGACATGTTTACCATTTAATCTGCTCTTCAGTTTTGAGAATAAGGCAAAATAGCAAGGCTCAAGGTGTGGTGAGTAAGATGATAAAGAAAGAATTTCAACCTCAAACTGAATAAGGATGTATGTACATGTGCATTATCCTGGCGAAGGATGTATTCAGATCATAATGCCCCCCAAAAAAAGATTTCATCAATTGTTTCAAAGTGCTTAACCCTTTCCCTCATACGACAATTCTGCAGCAGACGACATTGAACGTATGTTGTCAAAAAAAAAATCCATGGAGATTTTCTATGACAAAAAGTGGAAAACATTGTGGCAAAAGGAGAAATTGCACATTTTGTGCAATTTCTTCTTTTGTCACTATGTTTTCAAAAAGCCGTCTGCTGCAGAGGGTTTTCTCTCCATTCTGTCTCTTCATGTTCCAAATGTTTGAGCATAAAAGTCTTTTTCAAAGACTAATTCCCAGATCATTATTCAGCATTCCCTTCCATATTTGATACCTAGTCTGATACATATCTTATAAAAGGTGATGCACCTTTCTTTGTCAGCAAGTTTTTGTACCTGTCCAATATAACAATGTGTAGATTTAACCCTTTCCCTCATACAACAATTCTGCAGCAGACGACTTTGAACATATTTTGTCAAAACATAGAAAATTTCCATAATTGAATGGATAACCTTTTAGGGAGATTTTCCATGTTATTATGTCTCCCCCATACATGGGGGTGACATATTGTTTTTGCCCGTTCCGTCCTTCCGTCCCTCCGTCCTTCCGTCTGTCTGTCACACTTGTTTCCGCTCAATAACTGAAGAACGCTTGGGCGTAGGAAATTCATACTTGGTGTGCAGGTTGGTCATGACCAGTAGATGACCCCTATTGATTTTGATGTCAGAAGGTCAAAGGTCAAGGTCATGGTGACATTGTGAGGTAAAAAATGGTTTCCACTCAATAATTGAAGAACGCTTGGGCCGAAGAACTCCTTACTTGGTATGAAGGTTTGCCATGCCCAGTAGAAGACCCCTATTGATTTTGAGGTCATTACATCTAAAGTCAAGCTGAAAGGTCACAGTGACAATGAGCTGAACGATTGTTTTTGCTTAATGGCTTTGGCCATGGAAGTTAATACTTGTTGTGCAGGTTGGTCACCACAAGCAGATGACCCCTATTGATTTTGAGGTCACTAGGTCAAAGGTCAAGGTCATGATAACCTTCAGCTGAAAAATGGTTTCCGCTCAATAACTAAATGCTTATGTCGAGGAACTTCATACCTGGTGTGCAGGTTGGTCCTAACAAGTAGATGAACCGTATTGATTTTGTTTGATTTTGAGGTCACAAGGTCAAAGGTCAAGGTCACATTAACAATGAGCTGAGAAATAGTTTTTGCTTAATAAAGTAGAATGCTTTGGCCATGGAAGTTAATACATGGTGTGCAAGTTGGTCACTACCAGCAGATGACCCCTATTGATTGAAAAATGGTTTCCGCTCTATAACTAAAGAATGATTTTGTCAAGGAACTTCATACTTGGTGTGCAGGTTGGTCCTAACCAGTAGATGAACCTTATTGATTTTGTTTGATTTTGAGGTCACAAGGTCAAGGTCACAGTAACATTCACCTGAACAAATTCTACCCAATTACTCATACTTAGTGTGCAGGTTGGTTCTAATTAGTAGATGACCCCTATTGATTTTGTTTGATTTTGAGATCACAAGGTCAAAGGTCAAGGTCACGGTAACCTTCAGCTGAAAAATCGTTTTTACTCAATAACTCAAGAACGCTTATGCCCTGGAACTTCATACTTGGTGTGCAGGTTGGTCATAACTTGTAGATGACCCCTATTGATTTTGACTCCATCATTTCTTTTCCTCCCCTACGACCACACAAATGGGGAGACAAGCGCTTTTTCAAAAAAGCAATCTCTAGTTTTTCAGATGTTTTCAAAGTCGTCTGCTACACATTTTCTGTATGCGGGAGAGGGTTAAATACTGGGCTATCTGACCATCCATGACCATCTCTTGTCCATCCAAAAAAAAAGTTTTTCCCAATTAATTACTAATGAAAGGCTGACAGGAGACATTTTAAAAGCTTTGATTATCCTTGCATTGTTTGTACTATGTTTTCCTAAGTCTGACACAAAATTGTATCGTAGCACATACACTGTTTCAACATTTCATCAGACATCGTGGTCTGAGGGCTACTCACACCCTATTTTTGGCATAAGATGTTTTCGTTAACCGGTTTTGTATAGTTTTTTGTGTCACCTGCGTAGCATGGTAGGCAATTAGGGATTACTTTTTTTTTGTCCGGCGTCTGTCTGTCTGTCTGTCGTCACACTTTTTCGTCACGTTTTCAAATAACTTTTTTTCTACTCAAAGGATTACATTGAAACTTCTGATAACTGTTTGTATCAATGTGTGTGATTGGTTCACAAAAGGGGGATAATCCCAATATTTTATTTATATCAGAGTTATTGCCCCTTTTCTGTCAAAAATTAAAATTTTCTGACAAGGCGCCGGAGGTGACACACGTGCTCCGGGTTTATGTTTATGCTGTCTGTTCAATGTTATGAAGTTACCCACCAATTACACTTTTTAGCTCACCTAGGTGAGCTTTTGTGATCACCCTTCGTCAGTCGTCTCTCTATAATTTCTTGTGAACAAGTCTTCATTTATAATATGATGTTTACCAAACTTATTCAGTAGCTAGATATACATGAGAGCTCGGTTCCTTTCGAAAACCAGCCAGATCCATCCATGCATAACGGGATTATGGCCCTTTAAAATTTGGCAAAATTGCTATAATTGACCTTGTGAACAAGTTAGTCATCATTTATTATCCAATGTTTACCAAACTTATACAGTAAGTATACTAGGAGGTGAGATTTTGTGATCGCCCTTTGTCCGTCGTCTCTCTACAATTTCTTGTGAACAAGTCTTCATTTATTATATGATGTTTACCAAACTTATTCAGTAGCTAGACATACATGAGAGCTCGGTTCCTTTCGAAAACCAGCCAGATCCATCCATGCATAACGGGATTATGGCCCTTTAAAATTTGGCAAAATTGCTATAATTGACCTTGTGAACAAGTTAGTCATCATTTATTATCCAATATTTACCAAACTTATACAGTATCTAGATATTCATGAGGGCTCAGTTCCTCTCGAAAGCCAAATTGACTTCATTTATTTGTCACATGTCCTTTACATTGACAATATTGACACATTGTTTGATGATGCAGATATTGAAAACAGAGATTCTACCTTTACATTCGCTCCTGGAGAAGGTCAACAACCTCTCAGTATTTTTCAAGATAAAGATTCAGAATGTTCCTTAAGTGACCCTCTATCAGATTCCTTCAAACCATGTTGTTTGGTCGAAAACTATGGCCGCCAGGGGGCGGGGCTTATATGGGTAAAGTGAAAAAAACAAAAACAGGTGAGCTATCCTGGGCCATCGTGGCCCTCTTGTTCGGTTATATCTGACTTTGTGACATGATCAAAGTGCAATTATATGGTATTACAAATGCTTGTTACTATGGATATCATATGTTCCATTGGGAAATTATCCTATTGTCATTTTCAAAATGAAAAGCAAACATATTGAATTATTATACCCCCAGATACATAGTATATGGGGCTATATAGGAGTCACGCTTGTCGGTCGGTTGGTCTGTGGACATTTCTTGTGAACACTATTTCTCAGCAACCCTTGGTCAGAATTCAATATAACTTCACAAGAATGATTGATACCAAGCCTAGTTGTGCATATTGTCGGCGTGTTGCGCTGGAATTATTTTTAAATGAGTTATGGCCCCTTGAATTTCTCATACATATGTATATTGTCAGGCACCAGCTGGTGGTATTCATCACCTTCAGTGATATTTCTAGTAATTTCTGAAAATTTCATTTGTATACACATGAATATTCAATTACTTCATTTGCAGCAAGGCTTTAGAAAGTTGTCTTCTGCATATACGTCAAAATGTATCTGCAAGTGGTATTGGGTAAACTTACTAGACTGATTCCAGTTTATCCCTTTCCCTCATATAGACGCTTTCTGACGCCTCTGCAGCAGACAGCTTTTTGAAAACATAGTGACAAAAGGAGAAATTGCACAAAACGTGCAATTTCTCCTTTTGCCACAATGTTTTCCACTTTTTGGCATAAATTATCCATTCAATTATGGAGATTTTCTATGTTTTGACAAAATGCGTTCAAAGCCGTCTGCTGCAGAATTGTCGTAGGAGGGAAAGGGTTAAGTTGATTACTAGGTCATGGTTGATTTTAAAGACCATTTGTGGTAAATAGTCTGAGTTCCCTGTCTCATATGCAGATGCATTTTAACATGCAATAACAGACGACTTTTGAAAACATGACAAATGGACGATTTGCTCCACAAGGGCACTTTCTCCTTTTTCCATAATGTTTTCAACTCTTGTATACTTTCATTTATAGATGTTTTTCAATGATTCATCTTGCATGCTTTCAATGTGGTCTGCTCTAGATTTGTTGTATGTGGAAAAGGGTGAAATGTTTTAGGAAGAGTATGATCATGTTGGTTTACTGCTGAGTATGATTGCATTCTAGGTTAATCACTAAATCATGATAGATGAGGGTTAATCCTTTCTCCCATACAGCAATTCTGCAGCAGATAACTTTGACAATGCCTGTAAAAAAATGTGAAAAATCTCTCTAAGAAGGAGTATAATTATTGAATAAAGTTGAAAATAGTTTGACAAAAGGAGAATTTTTTCATTATGAGCAATTACTCCTTTCGTCAAACTGTTTTCAAAGCCGTCTGCTGCAGAGGCGTAGGAAAACGTCTATATGTGGGAAATGGTTAAATGACTGTTACATCAATAGTTAACCCTTTCCCTCATACAACAATTCTGCAGCAGACGGCTTTGAAGATATTTTGTCATAAAATAGCAAATCTCTATAATTGAATGGCTAACCTATGACTAAAAGTGGAAAACATTGTGTCAAAAGGAGAAATTGCTCGTTTTGAGCAATTTCTCCTTTTGTCACTATGTTTTCAAAAATCCGTCTGCTGCAGAGGCGTCAGAAAGCGTCTATATGAGGGAAAGGGTTAAAGTTTACTTCAGGGAATGATTCCAGTCTGACCCTGTCTCACATGCAGATGCGATTATAACATCTGAAGCACTCCTTTTCAAAACATTGTGGCAAGAGTAGGAATAGCTACTATTGAGCAATTTCTCCTTTTTCAACCTATTCAATAATTATGTTTTCATTGATGGAGATTTTCCATATTTTTGCCTAGATGTTTTCAAAGTTGTTTGCGGGAAAAGGGTTAAACTCCGCCTTTTACTGGACATCTTTATGGAGCAGCTGACAGAAGTTTGAGTTGGTTCATGAGTGTTCCAGAAATCCATTAACACTTTTCCCACATACAACTAATCTACACCAGATAACTTTAACCCTTTCCCTCATATAGACACTTTCGGACGCCTCTGCAGCAGACAGCTTTTTGAAAACATAGTGACAAAAGAAGAAATTGCTCAAAATGATCCTTTTGCCACATTTTTTTCCACTTTTAGTTATAGGTTATCCATTCAATAATAGAGATTTTCTATTTTTTGATAAAATATGTTCAAAGTCGTCTGCTGCAGTATTGTCGTATGAGGGAAAGGGTTAAAGACATCAAAGCAAAAATATGGGCAATCTCTATATATATCTGAAAAAAATGAGTATTGAATAAAGATTTGAAAATGTTTTGGCCGCTGGAGAAATTGCTTCTTTTGCCACAATATTTTCAAAAGTTGTCTGCTGCAAATGTTTCAGGATGTGTCTTGTGTGTGGGAAATGGTAAATTTATGACACACTATTTCAGAAATCCATTAACCCTTTCCCTCATATAGACGCTTTCTGACGCATCTGCAGCAGACAGCTTTTTGAAAACATAGTGACAAAAGAAGAAATTGCACAAAACGTGCAATTTCTCCTTTTGTCACAATGTTTTTTCCACTTTAAGTCATAGGTTATCCATTCAATTATAGAGATTTTCTATATTTTGACAAAATATGTTCAAAGTCGTCTGCTGCAGAATTGTCGTATGCAGGAATGCGTTAATCCCTTGTCTCACTCTGTAAGTCTGTTTTCAACCGTTTACCTTATAATTATAATTTTTTGTAGCAGGCTGCTTTGCAAAAATGTTTAAAAACCCTTTCTACATATAATCGCTTGCTCACGCTGCTGCAGCAGATGACTTCTGAAAACATTGTAGCAAAAAGGAGAAATTGCTCAAAGACTTTTGCCATTGGGAATGGGTCAGAATATCTGACCTGTGAGATGCCTAGAAAAAGGCCTGAAACCCCAATCAATCAATCAAATCAATCAATCAATCAATCAATCAGATGTTTTCAAAGTCACCTGATGCAGATTTGTTGTTTATGGGAATGGGTTTCATACCATTAATTTTACTTTTATTTTTCCCTCAGGCACAGCCCATTTCGACATAACAAACTTAAAGATAAACATGAAATAGACAGAATGACCATGACCATGGTAAGTTACTTTAAATAGAACTGTCCTTATAGATACAGGTATTAACCCTTTTCATGCAGGAATCTATATTATATATAAGGCTGTGCCACCAGTATAGAGCCAGGCAAGTCTGCATGTCTGCATCGTTTGACCTGGCTCTATACTATTGGCAATTCAACTCAACATTTTCAGCTCGTCTACATCTACGTCGTCACAAAACTTTAACCTTACCTCATAACTCAAAAACTGTTCAACATTTTCAAATAATACTTAGTACACATAGTCCTAGGAACAAAACACATGTCTATACCAAGTCATATAATAACTCTGGATTCAAATTTTATTCAATTATGCTTCTTTTTCGAGCCGAAACATTTTTCGGAAAAAAAATAGACCAGCATTGGTGTTCACTCGCCGGCGCTCTTGTTTTCTTGATATTCCTAAAGTTGGCTATGGACTCTTCAAAATACAAAGCTTGATAATTCAATTTTAATAAAATGAAACATTGAAAGGGTTAAATGCTTTTTAGAGCTACTCTTCAAGATTTATGTTTTGTTGACAACTTTATAATAGATAGTTGAATTTTGATAAGTTTATGATTCGTTTAGATGATCACCATAACAACATAATGTCCTTAGTCTCAAAGGTAAGGACACTGCTTAACCCTTTCCCACATACAGACGCTTTCTGATGCCTCTACAGACGACGACTTTCAATATTTACACTTTCATCTATAAAGACTTTCCAAATTTTAAGCGTGATCTGCTCAAATTCTTCTACTACAGATTTGTTGTATTGGGGGAAAGGGTTAAACTTAGATCACCTAAATGCTGTAAGCTACAGTATTTGGGTTATTCCAAAATATTTCTAGTAATAGTTTAGTTACAGTAGTTAGATTGATTAATTATATTTCAGTTTCAAGTGTGAAAGCTGTTTGCTTCATGATCGCTTATTAATCAACCCTTTCCTACCAGATGTAGAGTTGTAAACATGGGGGAAAGGAAAACAATTTTTGAAAACATTTTATTTACAGAGATTTTCTATATTTTTGACGAAATGTTTTCAAAGTTCTCTGCTGCAGGATTTCTGTGTTGGAAAGGGTCAATAGTATCTTCTCCCTACTTGAATATTATCTGATTTCCTACTGAAATATATTAATATCTCTGTAAATGAAATTTTTTAGAAAAAGAGTAAAACAAATTGTTGGAAAAGAGGGGGTATCACTTTGGGAGTTTTCCTGGTGCATTTTGATTGTTCTCAATTTTTATTAAAATCAATAAACTGATGTACTGTTCTTACACACATGCATAAGATTGATTTGCATGCTTTGACCACTTTTGACTTATATGGGGAATAATTTGGTTGGTAATTTACTATTATAACTAAGTTTGATTTTCTTAAACGAATATTTTCACATAACATTCAAACCAATATTGTACCTGTGCAATACATCAAATAAGAACATCGGAATACACCAGGAAAACAAAACGTCCAAAGTTATAACCCACCCCCCTATTTCCAACATCCTAAATCTGCAGGAGAATTATTTGAAATCACTTTGTCAAAATATCGACAAAAGTATACATTTTTAAATGTATAGTTCAAAGCATAACGGCAAAATGCGAAATTTCTCTGTTTGCCTCTGTTTGCCACAGTGATTTCAAAAATTGTCTGCTGCAGATGCGTCAAAAGCGGTCTATATGTGGGTACGGTTCAAGTTCCATATGACATAAGCGGTTAGACAGACGCGGATATATGAGTGACTATTGAGTTGACCCTTTACCTCATACGACAATTCTGCAGCAGACGACTTTGAACATCTTTTGTCAAAATATGGAAAATCTCTATAATTGAATGGATAACCTATGACTAAAAGTCGAAAACATTGTGGCAAAAGGAGAAATTGCTAGTTTTGAGCAATTTCTTCTTTTGTCGCTATGTTTTCAAAAAGCCGTCTGCTGCAGAAAGCATCTATATGAGTGACTATTGAGTTAAAGACAGAACTGTAAGGTACAATTTCACAATGGATGCCAATATGTAATTATATGGCTATAAGTTTGCGGCCAAGACAAAAACCACAATTAACTGTATTCCCTCTCGGTGAATACATTGTACAACTCTGCAGTAGAAGATTTCTTTGGGGGGAAGAATAAAAACATGGATCAAGGAGTGTTTTCTCGGAATGAGCAGAAACATTATTCGGAAAAACTGAGCATTTTATATTTGTTTTGTTGATTTAACATTATTTTGGTCCTATGTGTTGAATACTGAATGTTGTCAGAAGTGTCCACAAATAACTGAAGGCGGTAAATTGGTTTTCCCATATGATCCCACAATTCTCTAGCCTGTATTGTTGGTAACAGTTGATTTTTGATACAATCATTTTTAGGGTCACCTGTTTAATCAGGGCAAACCACCTCTGTCTTGTAGTGGTCGAGCGTGCAGGAGGGGGTTGTGGGTTTGATCCCCAGCTGGGTCATACCAAAGACTTTAAAAACGGTAGTAAATAGCTGCCCTCCTTAGCGCTCAGCATTACGACTGACTGGCTGATGTCAGGATAAATATACCAGTAGTACTGGTAATTTACCAAGGAAAAAAGGCTGTGATATAATTGAAAAAGTGGTGAAAGTGGTGAAAAGCACCATTCAATATATCAATCCTTAATTATGACAAGAAGCTTTTGATGAGAATTAGCAGGAGCAAAATTCTTTCCATTTTTAGCTCAACTATTTGAGGAATAAGAAGGGCTATTACTGTTGCTTTTGCGTTAATGTCAGCATTGCAGCCTTGGTTAAAATATTACATGCAAGGCCTTTTCTCAAAAACCACAGATGCTATAATTGCTTTGAAACTCCACACTTATTAGATGTTATCACATGAGCTTGCAGTTCCATAACTCTACATAAGAAATTGACATATCTCAGTAACCACTAAATGCAATGTATTGAAACTTTATACAAGCCTTCCCAATCATTACAACTATGTAAATAATCAAGTAAGATAACTTTGTCCTGCATATAATGCAAATTATGGCCCTTTTTCACCTACAAATTCTGTTAAAGTTTCGCGTACAACTGCATTAAGAGTCAATATCTAAATAACTACTTGAGGCATTGCATTCAAACGTTATACTACCCTTTCAAAGCATCACATCTATGTAAATATACAAGTAAGATAACTCTATCTTGCATATCATGCAAATAATGGCCCTTTATTATTTGACTTAGTGTGCTCGTCTTACAGACAGCTCTTGATACTTTCTTGATTTTTCATTTGTTTGGTCTTAAGTGTTGAATAATGAATGTCTACAACCACCCCATTGGTGTAGTGATAAAGCGTCCACTGCTGCATGATGTATGAAAATGTCTAGTGAAAAACTTGGCTGAAATGACAATGCTGTTGCTGTTATAAGGATCATGGGTACAATCCAGGACTAAGCTAAATAAACAATTAATTTCTCTTTTATAACTATTGTTAGGTATGACATCACCTTTTCTATATACTGACATTTTAAGATCTTTTCCTATTTTTGTATTGATCATTTTCAAAGACATCTGCTGCAGAATTGTTGAATGTGGGAAAGGGTTGACACTTTCCAAGTTACAGGCACATTTTGTTGCATCTGCAGCAAACACCTTTTGAAAACATTGTGGCAAAGGAAGAATTGCTCATAATGAGCAATTTTTCCGTTGGCCACCATGTTTCAATTGTATAAAATGATTAAAAATTATTTATAGAAATATTCAATATCTTTAGTTGTGATAACTTTTTGTCCCCTGTCTGTGCATCATGCTTTGTCTAAAATTGCCTTGTTAAGACACTTCATCAGAACAAACACCTCCTTCAAATTTTGGACAAGTTAAATACTGGGTCATGTGAAGTCAAAAACTAGGTCACAAGGTCGAAGTGAAAGGCAATCTTGGTAACATCCTGGAGGCAGCATTTTTAATTTTTCTCAAAATGTTTGTTTTGATAATATGTAGGCCAAGTTCAAACATTGGTCATGTTGGGTCAAAAACTAGATCACTGGACCAAATTGATGGATAATCTTGTTAAATCTCTAGAAGCAGCATTTTTTTGCTGCGGCAACTTTAATCGTTGTCAGTTTGTTTGTCTTAATGATATATAGGCCAAGTTCGAATATGGGTCATGTTGGGTCAAAAATTAGGTCACTTGGCCAAATTGAAGGAAAAAAAGTGTTAAATAGTACTGGTATTTTTTGCTTCAGTAGCTTGAAACTTTGTCAGAATGTTTGTCTTGGTGATATCTAGGGTATGTTTGAATATAGCTAGGTCATGTCTGGTCAAAATCTATGTCACTAGGCCAAATTTGAGGAAAATCTTGTTCACATTTGAGATTTTATCAGCTTTAAACGTTGTCAGAATGTTTGTCTTGATGATATCTAGCCAGACTAAAATTGAAGGAAAATCTTGTTAACACTGGCAGCTGTATTTTTACTTTGAGCATGATGTCAGAAGGTTGACTTGATCGTATCTAGACCAAGTGCCAATATTGATCATGTTGGATAAAAAACAAAGTCACTAGGCCAAATTGAAGTTAAATCTTGTTAGCCTAGACAAGTTTCCAAATTTTTCCTGGTTGTTTTCAAAGTCATCTGCTGCAAATTTGTTGTATGTGGGAAAGGGTTAACCACTATGTTCTCAAATGTTGTATATGATTCTGAGGCGTCATCAGTCATCAGGGAAATAGTTTCAGTGACATTGAAATTTGGTTTTCTCTCATTTAATCCCGCTCCTCGATTAGGAAGTTTTTCTTTCTTCCTGTAGAAGATAACTATTAGAATTTAAATGAGATGGGAATAAATTTTTTGCTCTCTGCAGCAGGCATCTCACTCGGTTGCTTCATGGATTTACCTCCTGCAGACATATTTTAAAGGATATGCAACCGATAATTTTTGTAAACATTGTCGCAAAATAAGTTTTAGTTTAAAAGTAGTTATTTAACATCGATTGCGAAACAAGCTTTTGGCTTATATTAATCACGCTTGATGTCCTGTAGACTTAACCAGTACTCGTGCCGAAAAAAATCCCAAAGCCAAAATTGCTCATTATGAGCTATTGCTTTCTCCTTTTGCCACAATGCTTTCAACTCTTTATGTTATAAATTTAATTTCATTTATATAGATGTTCCATATTATAGTCTATATGTTCAAAGTATTCTTGCTGTAGATTTATTGCAAGTGAGAAAGGGTTAACTCATCCCGACATACAGACGCTTCTACAGCAGGCGACTTTTGAAAACATTCTCCTTTTGCCACAATGTTTTAAATTTTATTCAATAATTTTGCTTTCATTTATAGAGAGTTACCATATTTTTTACTTTTTTGTTTTCAAAGTCGTCTATAGCAGATTTATTGTATGTGGGTTTGTTTAATAATGAAGAAGAGAAGAATAATTGGTCATCATGAGCAATTTCTCTTCTGCCACAAGTTTTCAAAGGACGTCTGCTGCAGAGGGCGTCAAAAAGCATCTATATGTGGGAAAAGGGTTAACACTTTTCCTCATACGACAATTCTGCAGCAGACGACTTTGAACATATTTTGTCAAAAAATAGAAAATGTCTATAATTGAATGGATAAATGACTAAAAGTGGAAAACATTGTGGCAAAAGGAGAAATTGTTCGTACTGAGCAATTTCTTCTTTTGTCACTATGTTTTCAAAAAGCTGTCTGCTGCAGAGGCATCAGAAAGCGTCTATATGTGGGAAAATCCTTTGATCAAGATGTTACCTGTTCAACATCTTATTTCACATTTAAGTATTCTTAATTCTTTTTCACATACAACAAATCTGCAGCAGGCAACTTTGACATTATGAAAAAAGCAATTTCCCCTTTTGCTACAATGTTTTCAGAAGTAGGTAGTTTGGCTGTTATTGCCCTTTAACACTCCCACATGCAAAGACGTTTTCACGCATCTAGAGCAGACGATTATTGAAAACATTGTGGCAAAGAGAGAAATTCTTTTAATATTAGAGATTTTCCCTCTTTCTGTTGCAGATTTTTGTGGTATGTGAGAAAGGGTAATTAAAAGACCCCAAAAGGTCAGTTTTTGTGTGACATAATTCATCTGGATATTGATTTTATTCCTTGCTCCTTCCACTACATTTTTTATATCTGGTTGAATAGAGATAAATTACATTTTAAATCCCGCGGGTGTATTAATTTCCCCGTCTTATTTATCTCGGCAATACGGACACGATAGATGCTTACGCTGATATATTGTTTTGTGCTGAGATTTTCGTTCCTTGTCAAATTAATCGCGTTACGGAGATCGACATTGTTGATATTAGTTTGTCAAATTTACTATTAAGACCTCGGAGTTATATTGTCGATTAGCATAATATGTCTACTAACAAAATTCTAAATGCAGAAATATTATGCCAATTATCTTAATTTGATTTTATGCCCTCCGAATCAAAGATATAGGACCATTAACCCTTTCCATCATACAACAAATCTACAGCAGTCGACTTTGAAAACTTATAGGCAAAAATATGGAAATGCTTTATAACTGCAGGTATAATTGCTGAAAAAAAATGAAAACATTGAGGCAAAAGGAGAAATTGCTTTTTTTTAGCAATTTCTCCTTTTTTTGTCACAATGTTTTCAAAAGTAGTCTGCTGCAGATGCGTCAAAATGCATCTATAGGTGGGTAAGGGTTAAGTGTTATAATTGGCCCTGTATGTCTGTCTGTGGCAATTTTGTTAAACCTTTCCCAAATACAAAAATCTGCAGCAGACGACTTTCAAAACATTAAGTCAAAAACATGGAATCTTTCTCTAAATGTTTATGAACAATTTCTCATCCACATTGTTTGAAATAGTCTCTGCTGTAGAAATGTCAGAAAGTGTCTGTTTGTTGGAAAGGGTGAACATTGACCATTACAATTCAACAAATACATGCACGTGTATTTCTTGTGACAAGTTCTTGCGCGTTAATTCAGTCCTGTTCACCTTGTCCTAAGAATCTGCAGTGGCCGAGTGGTTAGCGTCTGGTATTTGGAACCGGCTGTCAATGGTTTGATCTCCAATCACTGCGTAACAGTGATTTATAAATGAAGTGTTCTTGGGCATGGAACTTTTTATGGCCTAGTACTGGTTTGTTTACAAGGAATCATATCATGCATAAGTGAACTGTCGCCTTGATATAAGTGAAATAAGGTTGAGAGCAAAAGGCGTAAAACCGAAATAAAACAATCTCCTTGTCCTACTTTTCAAAAACTTTAACATTGACCATACCATTTGACACGTCATATTCCTTGACCTTTGACCTAGCTGCTTTTCAGTAATATCGATTGTTGAAATTCGCTTGCTTTTCCGGGGAGAGGTATTGTGTTTCATAAACAAATTTTGTACATCTCCTAAACCATTGACCCAATTTCAAAACACGAATGTTCCGTAGTGTACCCTCTACCAAAGTTTGACACACAATTTCACTTGGCTACACAAGATGACTGCCAGACCTAAAAATAGAAACATCTGTAAACACTATCTCCTACTAGACCATTGCTCCAATTTCAAAATATAGTCTTAACAATTTATTCCTTTAATTGGCCCTCTGCCAAATATTCTTTAAAAATGGTGGTTATGGCTGCCCTCCTTGGCGCTCAGGGTTGCAGGGTTAGCATTATGACTGACTGGCTGGTGTCAGGATAAATGAACCAGTAAGTAATGGTAACTTAATTACCAGGGAAATGCTGTGATATAACTGAAAAATTGTTGAAAACGGCATAAAACCCCAAACAATCAATCTGCCACATATGTTAACACGGCTAGATGGCAGCTGCTACAGCAAAAATGGTGAAATCTAAATTTTAAATATCTTTTCCTACTTCCTACTCAAAAACAACAATTATAGATCACAGTTGAGTCATAAAGTAGCATAGTTGTCCTCTTGTTTTTCTTTTTCTTAACCCTTTATCATTTGCAGATGCTTTTTGACGCCTCTGAAGGAGACTTCTTTTGAAAACATTGTGAAAAACGGAGAAAGTGCTTTTTACACATTCCCACTTACAGGATATCTGCAGCAGACAGGTTAAAAAGGTCCAGGAAAAAAAATATAGAAAATTTCTTTACATGAATTAATATATAATTACTGAAAAGAAAAGAAAACATTGTGGCAAAAGGAGAAATTGCTCACCATAATTCGTCTGCTTTAATGGTGTCAGAATGGGTCTCTGTGTGGGAAAGTTTTAATGATATTAATTTATATATAGACTACCTAAATTAAACTTCAAATATTCCAGTTGTTTCAACTCAGATGTTTTCTAAACGAACAACTCTTAACCCTTTCCCTCATACGACAATTCTGCAGCAGACGGCTTTGAACACATTTTCTAAAAAAATGGAAAATCTCTATAATTGAATGGATAGCCTATGACTAACAGAGGAAAACATTGTGGCAAAAGGAGAAATTGCTCGTTTTGAGCAATTTCTTCTTTTGTCACTATGTTTTCAAAAAGCCATCAGCTGCAGAGGCATCAGAAAGCGTCTATATGAGGGAAAGGGTTAAAACATTATAAACAGCATATTAATGTTCATGGGGGAGAGGGAGAGTAATTGAAGTTGGTAATATAATGTCAACTAAGAAATGTCATTTCATGCAAGACATTTTAAAAAGCTTTTAAGATAATTATAACACAGACTAATTGCCGCTTAACCCTTTCCCACATGCAGATGCATTTGGACACATCTGCAGCAGACGGCTTTTTGAAAACATAGTGACAAAAGAAAAAATTGCACAAAACGTGCAATTTCTCCTTTTGCCACAATGTTGTCCACTTTTTATACGCCGCCGGAGGCGGTCGTATATTGGCGTCATCTTCTCCGTCCGTACGTCCATTTCTTGTGAACGCAACTCCTCCTACGTTTCTGACCGTAGTCAATAGTACTAAGGAAATGTCCTTCTGACATAAATCTCTATCTATATTATGTAAGCTTTCATTTCTTTTAACCCTTTCCCTCATATAGACGCTTTCTGACGCCTCTGCAGCAGACAGCTTTTTGAAAACATAGTGACAAAAGCAGAAATTGCTCAAAACGAGCAATTTTTCCTTTTGCCACAATATTTTCCACTTTTAGTCATAGGTTATCCATTCAGTTATAGAGATTTTCTATGTTTTGACAAAATATGTTTAAAGTCGTCTGCTGCAGAATTGTCGTATGAGGGAAAGGGTTAAGTAAACTAAACAAGGTAATCCCTGGATGCTTAGAAATGTAACATTTGAAAAAGTCAGAGGATATTTTGATAAGAAAAGAGGGTCATTTTGAGAAAAGTAGATATTATACCTATTACAAAGTTATCTGCTGCACATTTGTTGCATCATGACATTATCATCATGTGGGAAGGGGTTAAACCTTTCCCTCATAAGACGATTCTGCAGCAGACGACTTTGAACATATTTTGTCAAAAAATAGAAAATCTCTAAACTGAATAACCTATGACTAAAAGTGGAAAACATTGTGGCAAAAGAAGAAATTGCTCGTTTTGAGCAATTTCTTCTTTTGTCACTGTTTTCAAAAAGCTGTCTGCTGCAGAGGCGTCAAAAAGCGTCTATATGAGGGAAAGGGTTAAAAGAAATGGAAGCTTACATAATATAGATAGAGATTTATGTCAGAAGGACATTTCCTTAGTACTATTGATTTCTGTTCTGAACAGGAACTCTGTCGTATTCAGTGGTTTTGTGTGATGGATTTCGAAGAAAATTCACGAAAAACCAATCTGCTCAGACTGTCTTTCCTGCGTCTCTGTTTCATATGCTGGTTTGTGCAATTTTTGTTAGAACCAATCATGTCAGTTTCAGCTTTTCCCAGACTCGGACGCTTTTTGACAAATCTACAGCAGATGACTTTTAAAAACATTGTAGCAAAAGCAGACATTGCTCATTAGCCTGGACATTTTCTCGTTTTGCAATAATATTTTCAAATGTATATTCAATAGTTCTACTTTCTTTATAAGAGATTTTCCATATTTTTGCCTAGATCTTCTGCTGTGGACAAAGTTGTTGCATATGGGAAAGGGACAACCAGCTTGAGATTTATGTAAAAGTTGCACAAAATTCCAATTTTAAATCGGCTCGTTTTGACTGGTGATGAATTGTTCTGTCACTGGTTGTTGTAGCTCCGCGCTACATGTAATCACCCCACACAGATTGATTTTTGCAGAACTGTTTCCATTATTGTGTCACAAAATGCCAGGTCTTGGAATATCTTTTATCATTGTCCATGTTTTCCAGAAACAAACATTCTACTTAAATGTTACCCTGGAGTGGCTTCCCCTTTTCATGATGAAGATGACTTTTAACCCTTTCCCTCATACGACAATTCTACAGCAGATGACTTCGAACATATTTTGTCAAAAAATGGAAATTCTCTATAATTATACCTCCTTCGAAGAAGAGGGGGTATATAGGAGTCACTGTGTCGGGCTGTATGTCTGGCCTATTTCTTACAAACCACTGGGTGGAATTCAATAAAACTTTACATGAAGCTTCTATACCAAGAGGAGATGTGCATATCCTAAAGGGGTTACAATTGCATGTTATTTTACAGAGTTATGGCCCTTTTACTTATTAAGTTATGGTGTAGGTCAAGGTGCTGTTTTAAGGGGGTATTTATCATCTTCAGTGATAGTTCTAGTTCTCTATGTAATGACTAAAAGTGGAAAACATTGTGGCAAAAGGAGAAATTGCTCGTTTTGAGCAATTTCTTCTTTTTTCACTTGTGTTTTCAAAAGCTGGCTGTCAAGACGAGCAATTTCTCCTTTTGCCACAATGTTTTCCACTTTTAGTCATAGTTTATCCATTCAATTAAAGAAAATTTCTATTTTTTGACAAAATATGTTCAAAGTCGTCTGCTGCAGAATTGTCGTATGAGGGAAAGGGTTAAAACAAATCAAAAGTATGCAATTGCTGGTCAACCTTTACCTATCAAAACAGTACTTTCAAATTTCCAAAAATATTTGGGTTAGGGTAAACACTTTCCAACGTACAACAAATCTTTGCAGCAGATATGACTGTGAAAATACCTAGACGAACATACTGAAACGATTTAAAGGAGATCTAGTGCATTTTTTTAAATGGAATTTCCAAATTCATGTGCATCAAAATACTTCTGCAATAGGGAAAGGGTAACCTATACTGGAACTAATGGGTCATAGATAGATTTTTATGAACTCACATGAGCATGAAGTGCTCAAGGTGAGTAAATATTTTGATCGTTGTTTATGTGGCAGTCGTCAACAATTTGACTTAAATTTTTAGGAGATTTCTTATATATGTTCTAGATCTGAATATATTATATTATAAACATGTCTAAACTCTTTCCCACAATCTGCAGCAGACGACTTTAACAGCACTGGAAAATCTCTTTAAATGAAAGTTCAAGTTGGAAAAAGTTCAATACATTGTGGCAAAAGGAGAAATTGCTTGTTTTGAGCAATTTCTCCTTTTGTCACAATGTTTTCAAAAGTCGTCTGCTGCAGATTTATCAAAATGCATCTATAGGGCTTTCCCACATATAATTAATTTGGATCGAGTTGAAAACATTGTGCCAATCATGGGCAAATTCTCCTTTTGTCACAATGTTTTCAAAAGCCATCAAAATGATACGACAAAATATGTGTTAGAGCGGGAAAGGGCTAAGTAGTTTCCTGAAACCAGGTTGATCAGATAGTACATTAACATTGTCTTACTTCACTCAACACTTTCCCACATACACAAATCTGCAGCAGACGACTTTGAAAACATTTATTATTATATTTGCAATTAAACTCTCTTTAAATGAAAGAAACAATTATTGATTAAAGTTGAAACATTGTGGCAAAAGGAGAAATTTCTCCTTTTGGCACTATGTTTTCAATAAGTTGTCTGCTTTAGAGGTGTCATAAAGTGTCTATATGTGGGAAAGGGTTAATTATCATTTATATGATTAATCTAGTTGTTACATTGGTTTGTATATTAATGTTTGATAGTTTTATTGCTATTTTTTGTCCAGATTTAATATTCCTTATATTTTATGATTGTTTACAACTGTCAGATGGACTTGGTATTTCTAATTTTAAAGTCACAGTTTTATTAAACCTTTCCCACATACAACAAATCTGTAGCAGAAGACTTTAATTGAAAACAGCAATATCAAAATATTGAATATCTCTATAAATGCAAGTATAATTAGTGAATAGAGTTGAAAACATTGTGGCAAAAGGTGAAATTACTGGTCATGTTTTCAAAGGTCTTCTGTTGCAGAGGCGGCAGAAAGCGTCTATATTTGGGAGAGGGTTAATTAAGTATAGCTTCAGGGAAAAACCACAAAGACAATAGATTAAAGGAGAGTTGATACTATTACTAACACCATCAACCTTTTCCCACTCTCAGCAAATATGCAGCGGAAGACTTTGAAATGATCTAGATTTTCTTTGTAAAATCTCCATTAAGAAAGATATGATTATTCAATTGAGTTGATAACATTGTGACCAAAGGTGTTATTGCTCATTACGAGCAATTTCTTCTTTTTGCCGCAATGTTTCAAAAGTCATCTGCTGCAGATGCTTCAAAATGTGTTTATATCTTGCAATAGAGGTTACATCATGTATGTACCATGCATTTCTTATGATTTGAGAGAGAAATAAAGCCGATTCTTGTGAAACAGAAAAAACAACATTTGTTCACTCAAATTGCCTTATCAAGACTTAGTGTCCTCAACTCTAGTTCCTAATACGACAATTCTGCAGCAGATGACTTTGAACATAATTTGTCAAAAAGTAGAAAATCTCTATAATTGAATGGATAACCTATATATATGATTAAAAGTGGAAAACATTGTAGCAAAAGGAGAAATTGCACGTTTCGTGCAATTTCTTCTTTTGTCACTATGTTTTCAAATAGCCGTCTGCTGCAGAGGCGTCAGAAAGCGTCTATATGAGGGAAAGGGTTAAACCTATCCCACATACAATACATTTGCAGCAGACAACATCGAAAACATCTAGGCAAAAATATGAAAGACCAGAGTGGAATTATTAAATAGAAATGATAACATTATGTCAAAAGGAGATATTGGTCATTATTTTTAATGCTTTCAAATACTGACTGCTACCGATGCGCCAAATTGCATCCGCATGTGGGAAAGGGTTATTATTAGTCTAGTGTCACATAAGTTTTCCCATGAACCTAATGACTTCAGTCTGTACTGAAACTCCGAAATATTACAATATGCCTTCCTCCTTCCTAGCAAACAAATATCCAATACTGTACTTCTGAATCTCCATATATCAAAAATACAAATATATTATACTAGTCACACACACCTCAGGAATACCAATCTTAGTGCATTCGAGACATATGTATAGATTGATAGCAGTTTGTACATATATATATGCTCAATCTCATTTGGGTCTTCAGAATTTATCAATTAGTCTAGCAAGCTTTGTCCAAAATGAATACTGTGGAGTCTTTGACTAGACTGTTCAGATGTTCAGGCTGGTCTTAAGACTTTGCTGGTCGCCAAATAATATACAATTGTTGGTATTCTTAAATTATGTACCATTGTTGGTTTTCTTAAAGTACAACTTGTATAAAGAGCCACAATGCATTAGGATACTTCTGTCACATGATGGATACCTTAAACCCTATCCCACATTTTGAAAACATTGTTGAAATTGAAGAAATTGCGCATAATAAGCAATGACTCCTTTTAACTATATTCTGTAGTTAAACTTTCAGTTATAGAGATTTTCCTTGCTTTTGCCTAGATGTTCCCTAAATTGACTAACACAGACTTGTTGTATGTGGGAAAGGGTTAAGAGTTAATAACATAGAGAATTTTGTCCAATGTCTATATTGGTCATGTGACTGTCAGATTAATGTGCAAGAGATATGTTAAGATTTGTGGGCAAGACCCATAAAGGGCTACATACATGTAAATGCAAAACGGATGTAACTACATTTCGTAACAAGAACGTTGTAGTTAAATCCGTTTTGCTAATGAAGCCATCAATTTTTCTGTGTAACTATTTGCCAGGGGAGCTCTGGCTTCTGTATATAACCCTTTCCCACATACAACACACCCTCTGAAGTAGATGACTGATGATTTTGTTAAGCATATTGGCAAAAGCATAAAAAATCTCCAAAAAGAAGAGTTAATTTTTTATATTCAGTTTAAAACATTGTGTTATTATATTCAGTTGAAAACATTATAGCAAAAGGAGAAATTGCTCATGATGAGCAATTTCTCCTTTTGCCACTATGTTTTCGAACGTTGTCTGCTCAAAAGTGTCAGAAAGTGTCTATGTGTAGGAAAGGGATAAATGGCTTTGAAGAGTTCCAATTAATGCATTGTGGTTTCAATTACTGTTTGCAGTGCTTCTACTATAATAAACCTCAATGTTCACTTTAGCACACTTTCAACTATTCCCCCTTGCACATGCATGTATACAGGCAAACAAATTCTCATAAAATCAAATGCTATAGATATATATATTTATCACATGACAATGCTTATATCCAATCATAGTCTTTAATATACCCATTACGTATTTCTTGATATGTAACGTGTATAATATAACACGACCGAATGGCTGAGAACGTGTATCCGGTAAACACAAACGTCACAATAGATGGACAAATGGTAAATGGATCATTATCGGTCATTTTTTTTTGTGATTAGTATATTAAGTATTACATGTTGGGACAATTTTCTGACCGCGAAAACCCGATTTTCTTTTTTTGTTTCATTATGTGATAAAAAGAAACTGACAATCGTTGTCATTACATAAAGTTTTATTAAGGTTGCCAAACAAATTTCTTGAACTCATTTAATAAAACTTTTTATGAAATAACAACTCATACACACCATGCAATCCGTATCATTTGTAAGTATATCACTGAATAGTAGAAGTTCAATGGACCAAAGCTCCAACTAGGTTATACCAAGGACTCTCAAAGTCATTGTATATAAATAGCTTTCTTATCTTGTTGTCCAGATTGCTGGATCACTAATGCTATTCCTGTTTGACTAAAACCTTTTCCCACTAATGGATGCATCTACATAGGACAACCTTTGAAAATATAGTGACAAACGGAGAAATTGTTTAAGACTAGCAATTTCTTCTTTTAACTGTTTTCAACTTACGTCACTGATTAACCCTTTCCCTCATACGACAATTCTGCAGCAGACGACTTTGAACGTATTTTTGTCAAAAAATAGAAAATCTCCATAATTGAATGGATAACCTATGACAAAAAGTGGAAAACATTGTGGCAAAAGGAGAAATTGCAAGTTTTGTGCAATTTCTTCTTTTGTTACTATGTTTTCAAAAAGCCGTCTGCTTTAGAGGCGTTAGAAAGCATCTATATGTGGGAAAGGGTTAAACCTTTCAATTGTAGAGATTCTTTATATTTTTGTCCGGATGTTTTCAAAGTCGTTTGCTGACAATCTGTTCTATGTGTCAAAAGGTTTGATATCATTAGGATTCTTCTCAAAGCCATCGTGTGTTTCTTATCTTGTTCAGATTGCTGTATAATTAACCTTTTCCAACATACAGAACATTGGCAGCAGACCACTTTGAAAACATGTATAGGTCATTATCTCTATAAATGAAAGTATAATTTAATTGAAGGAGGTAAAGAGATATTGTGGCAAAAGGAGAGACATGTATTGCCAATTTCTCAGTTCATCACAATATTTTTCAAAGGTCATCGGACACAAAAACACATCAAAATGTGCCTGCCAGTAGGAAAGGCTAAACCCTTTCCCAAATATAAGAAACCTGCAGCAGACGACTTTGAAATCATAGTGGCAAAAACCTGAAAAATCTCAATAAAATATTGATTTATAATTATTGTTAAACAAAGGTGAAAACATTGTGGCCAAGGGAGAAATTGCTCATCATGAGCAATTTCACCTTTGGCCACAATGTTTTCTAAAGTTGTCTGCTGCTATTGCGTCAAAATGCGCCTGCAGGTTGGAAAGGCGTAATATGAAAGGCAGTCATAAGACCTTTCTTTTGAAGTTATGAAGATCTGTAATAATTGTTGAAAATGATAACAAGGTAAAATGGCTTAATTAGGATTCATCATGTCCCACATAATCTCTGGGCTAAAATATAGAAAATCTCTATAAATGAAAGTGTAATTATTGACTAGGGTGGACATTTTGTGTTGAAAATTGTAGTGAGCAATTTCTTTTTTTGCCGCATTATGCTTTCAAAAGTAATGACTGCTTCATAAATGTGAGACAAGACTTAAAATGTCAAAGGTAAAACAAATTTAGATTGGATCTTGCTATTCAGATTTTGCTGCCTAATTGATTGGCGCCTTTCAGTATCACTTGATTTCCTTAGATATTAACCCTTTCCCTCATACGGCAATTCTGCAGCAGACGACTTTGAACATATTTTGTCTAAACATAGAAAATCTCCACAATTGAATGGATAACCTATGACAAAAAGTGGAAAACATTGTGGCAAAAGAGGAAATTGCACGTTTTGTGCAATTTCTTCTTTTGTCACTATGTTTTCAAAAAGCCGTCTGCTGCAGAGGCATCAGAAAGCGTCTATATGAGGGAAAGGGTTATATGAAATATTGTTGAAAAAGGCTTAAAACACCAATAATGATAATAAGAACAAATATGATTGCGATTATTCTAAACAATGTAAATTTAGTTGATCATGATGTTGTTACAGGGTGTCTCAGAATATCGGAATAACGTTTAGACGTTGTCATCTCACAAAAAGGACGTCATCTTGAACATATTCTATGATATGAACTAGAAAATATGTTCACGTAAGATGGAAAATGTGTATGTTTTATATGTCAGACAAAAAACTTTATTATGTGTACAATAACATGTGTTAACCCTTTCCCTCATATAGACGCTTTCTGACGCCTCTGCAGCAGACAGCTTTTTGAAAACATAGTGACAAAAGAAGAAATTGCTCAAAATTTTCTATTTTTTGACAAAATATATTCAAGGTCGTCTGCTGCAGAATTGTCGTATGAGGGAAAGGTTAAACATACCAATTGTGTAACGGGTTAAGAAGGCATTATTTTTTCTTTCTTTCAGAATGTGGATATGCCAGAAGATATGACACCAGAAATGTGGTCACTTTTAGAAGGTTTATTAAAACGAGATGTGGACGAGAGAATCGGGTGTAAGGGACGAGGGTATGTAACATTATCAGTCATTAACCATTTTACCCATGCAGACGCCTATATGTTTTCAAAGGCGTCTGCTACATACTTGCTGTATGTGGGAAAAGGTTTCTCACTGCAAATTAGCCATGTTTCTGGAGCACAGACCTAAGTGTTTGTGATGATTGTTGATACAAATCTACCTGTTCACTTTCCTTGAAATCTTCTATGACAAATTGACAGAAAGTGCAGATTTACACTTCCATCTAATTTTCCTTGAAATCTTCTATGACAAATTGACAGAAAGTATAAAGTTAGATAATACGGATGGGAAGACAGATCTGGTTGCAATAAATGCCCTGTGGTTGGTTCTAGAAAAGTCCTAGAAATGTTCTTTAACCCTTTCCCACACTCAACAAATGAGGTGCAGAGACTTTGAATGCATATAAGCAAAATACTGCAAAATCCCTATAGCTGATGTATAATTATTGTATTAAGTTAAAAACATTGACATTATGGATGAATGCTCATTACGATAAATTTCTTCTTTTGCCACAATGTTTTCAAAAGTTCTCTTGTTTTACTGGCATCAGAAAGTATTAATGCTTGTGGAGCAGAGGGCATTTTAAAACAGTGTAGCAATTTCTCCTTTTGCAACACAACATTGTGTTCAACTCGATTCAATAATTATACTTACATTTATAGAGATTTTCAATAATATTTTCAAAGGCGTTGGCTATAGATTTGTTGTATGTTGGAAAGGGTTCAATTCTGTTGCTTGATATTTAATGAAATTCTCATAGATAAAAATTTCCCATTGATAATGTTTCTCACCGACTTAATTTGACTTTAACCCTTTCCTGCATTATGTTTTATATTCCAGAGCTCAAGAATTGAAGGAGCACCCGTTTTTCAAATCAATAGATTGGAATCAGGTGTACCTACAAAAGTACCCCCCTCCTTTGATTCCACCCCGGGGCGAGGTGAATGCAGCAGATGCCTTTGATATTGGCTCGTTTGATGAGGAAGATACCAAAGGCATAAAGGTAGTATATATGTCATCAGTGTTAGTTTTAAACCTTTCAGCAGATCGACTTTGAACATATTTTGTCAAAAAAAAGAAAATCTCTATAACTGAATGGATAACCTATGACTAAAAGTGGAAAACATTGTGGCAAAAGGAGAAATTGCTTGTTTTGAGCAATTTCTTCTTTTGTCACTGTTTTCAAAAAAGCTGTCTGCTGCAGAGGTGTCAGAAAGTGTCTATATAAGAGAATGAGTGCTTTCATTTGTTTTTGCCTTAACCAATCTACTGATACAAACAACTTTGGAAAAATGTTTTTAACATTTGGAGAAATTTCTCTATTTTATCCGTTTCCCACAATGCTTTTTAGCTCTGTATCAAATTTCTTGATGTTTCAAATTATACTCTGATGAAATAAAAGCAGACAGCTTGTAAAGTATTTCTTGTTTTAAAAATTCTTTTGCCTAAGAATTACAAAAAGGTAAATTGCATCAGGGAAGAAAAATTAACAATTTTCTTGTTATCCAGGAGACAATGTTTAGAACACTTTGAATCAGCCCTATGCATGTTTATGGGTTTAAACAGGTTTTCATTTTAACCGTCAAACACCCCTAACCCTTTTTGCCACACACAATATTTTTGGAGCAGACGACTTTGATAACATCTGGACAAAAATGTGAACAATCTCTGTAAATGAAAACAATATTACTTAATCAAGTTGAAAATATTGTGGCAAAAGGAGAAATTACTTGTTTTGACTCTTTATGACACCTTTGTAGCAGGAGCCTTTTGAAAACATTGTGTCATGATGAGCAATTTCTCCTTTTGCCACATTGTTTTCAACTCTTTCCAATAATTACACTATCAATTTTTAGGGTTGTTTCTATATTTTTCTCCTGATGCATTCAAAGTCGTCCGCTTCAGATTTGATGTTTGTGGGGCAATGTTAAGTTATTGTTATATCTAGCAAGTGAACAGAAGATATCATACACTGGAGCAGGTTTATTCAGTAATATTTAACCCTTTCCCTCATATAGGCGCTTTCTGACGCCTCTGCAGCAGACGGCTTTTTGAAAACATAGTGACAAAATAAGAAATTGCACAAAACGTGCAATTTCTCCTTTTGGCACAATGTTTTCCACTTTAAGTCATAGGTTATCCATTCAATTATAGAGATATTCTATTTTTTGACAAAATATGTTCAAAGTCGTCTACTGCAGAATTGTTGTATGAGGGAAAGGATTAACTTTATACCTGATAGAAGTTAGTCCTTTCCCTCATATAGATGCTTTCTGACACCTCTGCAGCAGATGGCTTTTGAAAACATGGCGACAAAAGACGAAATTGCTCAAAAGAGCAATTTCTCGTTTTGTCACCATGTTTTCAACTCGATTCAATTATTGTACTTTCACTTAAAGGGAGTTTCAAAAAGATTTTGGGTCGGTTTTCAAAGTTAGCAGATTTGTTGAATGTGGGAAAGGGTTATTCTAGACACCTGCAGCAGGTGTGTTTAGCTCACCTGTGCACGAAGTGCTCAAGGTGAGCTTGTGTGATCACATTTTGTCCGGCGTGCATTTTCAACAATTGCCTTTTTAACACTCTACAGGCTTCATTTTGCATCCTATCTTAATGAAAGTTGATCAGAACATTCATCTCCAGCAAATCTTGGACAAGTTCGAAGCAGGGCCATATGAGGTCAAAAACTAAGTCACTATGACAAATTGAAGGAAAATCTTGTTAACACTGCAGGCCGTATTTTGAGCATGTTGAAACTTTATCAGAATGTTTGTCTTGATGATATGTAGGTCAAGTCTGAATATGGGTCATGTCGGGTCAAAAGGTAGGTCACAAGGTCAAATTGAAGGAAAATCATCGTTTACACCCTAGAGGCCTCAATTTTTTGCTTCAGCAGTTTGAAATTTGGCAGAATATTTATCTTAATAATATATCTAGGCCAAGTTCGAATATGCGTCATATTAGGTTGGAAAAAAAAATCACAAATTTGAAGGTCAATAAAGGAAAATAGTGTTAAAACTAGAGGCCGCATTTTTACTTTGAGCAAACTAAAACTTTTTCAGAATGTTTGTCTTGATGATATCTAGTCCTTGTTCGAATATGTGTCATATTTGGTAAAAAAAATAGGTCTTTATACCAAATAAAGAAAAATCTTGTTAACACTTGAGGTTTCATTTGAATCTTTGTCAGATTAATTGTCTTGATATGATTTGCATTAGAAATCACATTGCACAATTCAGGTGAGCAATCTAGGGCCATCAAGGCCCTCTTGTTTGAAAAATATGGTTGGGAAAAAGAGATAATGGTCAAGATGAGCAATTTCTTAATTTCTCCGCAATATTTTCTACGACATTCAATATAAGTCTTTTAATTTTCCCACATACTACAGTTTTGTGGACAACTCTTAAGCCTTCCTCACATGTAGACTCTTTCTGACGCCTCTGCTGCAGACAGCTTCTGAAAACATTGTGGCAAATGGAGAAAGTTCTCAAAACTAGCATTTGCCACAATGTTTTTAACTCTTTTAAAATAGTGTCCTTTCATTTTCCTATTTTGCTACATATTTTCAAAGTCTTCTGCTGCAGATATTTATATATGCAGAAGAGGATTAAAATATTTTTTATGTGAACTGTTAAAAGAAAGTCATTTTAAAGTACAATCTTTTGAGATTTGTTTTTTGTTTGTTGCAGCTAAACGAAGCCGATCAAGATAATTATAGTAATTTCACATTAATGATATCAGAACGCTGGCAACAGGAGGTTGCAGAGACGGTTTTCGATGCAATCAATACAGAAACAGATAAGATTGAGCAGAAGAAAAAGCAAAAACCAAGGATTGACGATTTAGAAGATGGTAGGTATTGATATGAATGGGCCAGTCAGATGCCAAGATAATGAGAAACCAGAGGGTATATCTCTCATACTTTGGAGTCAGACACTAAATTGTGGGTACTCAAAAGACTACTATCAATTTTGGGTTTAGCTCTTTTGCTGCCAAAGGCAATTAATCCTTTCCCACATACAACAAACTGCAGCAGATGACTTTGAAAAAATCTAGGTAAAAACATGGAAAATCAGCATAAATGAAGGTATTTTTTACTGAAAACATTGTAGCTAGCAAAAGGAGAAATTGCTCGTTTTGTCAAATTGTTTTCAAAAATCATCTGCTGCAAAGGTGTCTATATGTGGGAAAGGGTTAAAGGCTTTTGCAAACAATGCAGATTCGTAACAAGCTGTCTCTCCTGAAATCTGCATTGTTTAAATTGCCACTTAGACATTAAATTTTACTAAATTTCCTGTTGGACGAAGAAATGGAGTGGTCCAGTTTTCAACATAGAAGAGTCGACTTTGTGAAGTTGGGCAGTGAAAGAGTTAGAGGTCAAATAAGGAGTTTAGAACAGGGGCGTAGCTTTTCAATAATCAATGTGTAGGCCGTCTCGTGCGAAAATCAACATTGTGCGTAAAGTATTGACCCGGATAAGCCTAAGCATGCCACACAGGCCTACCCGGATAGATACTTTTCGCCTCCTGTGGATTTTCTGTTTCAGGAATCACTACTCTATACATCTATCCCCCTAAGACGGAATGTGTCGGGCGGATCAGTCTGCGCGGACAGCGCAGGCTGATCTGGTCGATACATTACGCAGATGTATATCGCCGAGCTGCATTTTGGGGCATTTTGAGAAAAAATGTGTAGGCACGTGCCTACAGTGCCTAAAGGGAGCTACGCCCCTGTAGGAGATGATTTATGCCCTTTACAAAGAGCCCTGGCTTTTATAGAAGGTCATTACTGGGATATAGTCTGCAGGAGACGACTTTAAAAAAAAAACTACCAAGGTAAAAATATGCAAAATTTCTATAAATTAATTGGTAACTATTTAGAAGAGTCAAAAACATTTTGCTACATTGATTTCAAGTGTTTGCTTCAAATGCAGTCTATAAGTGTGAAAGGGTTAATCAGGCTTTCAAGATTATTTAACCCTTTCCCACATATAGACGCTTTCTGATGCCTCTGCAGCAGACGACTTTTGAAAACATTGTGGCAAAAGGAGAAATTGGTCATTACGAGCAACATCTCCATTTGCTACAATGTTTTCAACTTTATTCACTGATTATACTCATTGGCAGACCATTTTCATATTTTTGTCTTGATGTTTTCAAAATTGTCTGCTGCAGATTTGTTGTATGTGGGAAAGGGTAAATTCTGTCTCTATTCAAGAAAGTGTTTATTTATGTAAAAGGCTTGATGTTTTCAAAGTCATCTGCTGCAGATTTGTTGTATGTGAGAAAGGGTTAATAATCTGGCTCTATTCAAGAAAGTGGTTATTTATGTAAAAGGCTTGAATGGGGGTAGACTTGCATATAATTGACATGTTTCATGCAATATGGCCAGAAAGATCTGATTGATTGCATCTAAAATTCATGAGATAGATAAGTTAGTTGGTGATTAAGGTTTGGAATTTAACCCTTCCCTGCGATACATGTGACATTTAATCCTTTCCCACATACAGCAAACATGCAGCAGACAACTTTCAATATATCTAGACAAAACCACAGAAAATCTCTTTAAATTAAGGTATCATTACTGAAATTTTTTTAAAACATTGTGACAAAAGGAGAAATTGCTCACTTTGTGTCTGGCGCAAAGACGTCAAAATGTGTCTGTATGTGGAAAAGTATCAATTCATTTGTAGCATTAACTTTTAAAAAGCATTATTCAAAGAGGAGAAATTGTTAAAAAATAAATAATTTCAACTTTTGCCCTAATGTTTTCATTTATATTAAATAAGTATACCCCCTTCGAAGAAAAGGGGGTATATAGGAGTCACTGTGTCGGGCTGTCTTGTCTGTCTGTCGGTCGGAAGCCATATTTTGTCCGGCCTATTTCTTACAAACCACTGGGTGGAATTCAATAAAATTTTACATGAAGCTTCTATACCAAGAGGAGATGTGCATATCCTAAAGGGGTTTTAATTGCATGTTATTAACTCGACTTTTGAAAAAAACGAGAGCTATTGTCATGACCCTGGCGTCGTCGGCGGCGGCGGCAGCGTGGTCGTCCGGTTAAGGTTTTTTGTTCATCTCAGCTTTTTTTCTGTTTTCTAACAAACTACTACTGTTAAGGTCACTAAACTTCATAAACATAATCATAATATGTTAAATAATAAAAGTATATAGCTGGAAATCTTTATTTGTTTCACTTAAAACTTCAAAACGTAAGGTTAAGGTTTTTTGTTTAGCTCAGGTTTTTGACAATTTTTTACTCATGATTTTTCATATCTTAAAAACCTATCTTTTTTTTTGCTTGAAACTTCACAAACTTGCTGAGTGTCTTAAGTTGACCTTATATAACAAGTTTCATAACTCTGTAAATAGTATTGACAAAATTATCTCCCCATTTCGATTTAGAAAATCTACTTTGAAGGGAGAAAAATGGTGATAACTGAAACACAATTTAACCTATAGCTTTGAAACTTCCTAAACTTATTCAATGTCTTAACATAACTTGATACAACAAGTTCCATAACCCTGAACTTAATATTGACCAAATTATCCCCCCTTTTGGACTTAGAAAATCTACACTGAAGGTGTTGTTATCCGGTTAAGGTTTTTGATTAGCTCGACTTTTGAAAAAAACGAGAGCTATTGTCATGACCCTGGCGTCGTCGTCTGGTTAAGGTTTTTTGTTTAGCTCATTTTTAGCTCCACTGGCTGAAAGCCAGTCGAGCTTATGTCATGGCGAATTGTCCGTCGTGCGTGCGTAAACTTTTTCCTTTAAACAACTTCTTCTCACTAACCACTTGGCCAATTTGGTTGAAACTTCATAGGAAGCATCCTCTCAATGTCCTCTCTTAAATTCCTTCAATTTTTTTTTATCCATCCATAATTCTGGTTTCCATGGCAACCAAAAGAAAAAAATAGTGAAAACTTAAAAAATCTTCTTCTCTGAAAGTGTAAGGCCGATTTTCAAATAATTTTGTAGAAATGTTCCTTGGGTGACCC
Source organism: Serripes groenlandicus (assembly GCA_031761405.1). Classification (NCBI taxonomy): domain Eukaryota; kingdom Metazoa; phylum Mollusca; class Bivalvia; order Cardiida; family Cardiidae; genus Serripes; species Serripes groenlandicus. The sequence goes on along the minus strand of JASEVX010000003.1, from coordinate 19,923,064 downwards.
TTTATTAGATTCCTTCAAGAAATGTTGATTGGTCGAAAAACATGGTCGCCAGAGGGCGGGGCTATTTTGCCTTATATGACCATAGTGAAAACTTAAAAAATCTTCTTCTCCGAAAGTGTTCAGCCGATTTTCAAATAATTTTGTAGAAATGTTCATCGGGTGACCCTCTATCAGATTCCTTCAAGCCATGTTGATTGGTCGAAAAATATGGCCACCAGAGGGCGGGGCTATTTTGCTTTATATGACCATAGTGAAAATTTAAAAAATCTTCTTCTCCGAAAGTGTTGAGCAGATTTTCAAATAATTTTGTAGAAATGTTCTTTGGGTGACCCACTATCAGATTCCTTCAAGCCATGTTGATTGGTTTAAAAATATGGCCGCCATGGGGTGGGGCTATTTTGCCTTATATGGCTATTGTGAAAACTTAAAAAATCTTTTCCTCCGAAAGTGTCAGGCCGATTTTCAAATAATTTTGCAGAAACATTCCTTGGGTGACACTCTACAAGATTCCTTTAAGCCATGGTGGTTGGTAAAAAATATGGCCACTAGGGGGCAGGGCTGTTTGGAGATTTGATTTTTGCCTTATGGCCGTGGAGCGATACTGGCCCTCTTGGGCCTCTTGTTTTATTTATTTTTTCTCCCTATCAGTCGAGCGTCTGTGCCGTACGCGGTGCTCTTGTTTTACAGAGTTATGGCCCTTTTACTTATTAAGTTATGGTGTAGGTCAAGGTGCTGTTTAGGGGGTATTTATCATCTTCAATGATAGTTCTAGTTATACTTTCAGTTATAGATATTTTGAATATTTTTTACTGAGTGTTTTGAAAGTCTTCTGTGCAGATTTGTTGAATGTTGGAAAGTGATGTGGTTTAAATCAGTTACTAAGAAAAACATTCTTCATAACCTTTTAGTTTGTTTTTATGACATTTACTATGTTTTTTGTTCATTTACTATGTATATGTTTTATTTAATTACTTATTATTTTATAGTTTATGTTTCTTTTATGTTATAACAGATGACACAGAATGTAAAGATTGTAAGAAAGAACGAAAACATATATAGACAATTGTATGAAAATGTGCCATTTCCCCATCTTTTGTATACTTCTGATTATAATGTAGACATGTTTTTCATACACATATGTATATTTCTTTGTTACCTTAAACATACCCAATATGTATGGTTGAAGTGTTTATATCATAACTTATAATATACTATTAATATACTTTAAATTGGAAAAATGGGCTCTGTTGAACAATGCAAACAGTTATCCACATTATAGGCACATTCAACGACATTGCAGCAAACGACTGTTGAAAACATTGTGGCAAAAGGAGAAATTGCTCATAATGAGCATAATTTTTCCTTTTGCCACAATGTTTTCAACTTTATTTACAATAATTAAACTGTCAATAAGTGTGAAGTTAAGAAAACAAGTTACATCTGGTAAAAGGAAGTTAAGCATTTTCCCGCATTCTGATGCCTGCAACAGACTATTCATGAAAACATTGTGGCAAAGGAAGAAATTATAAATAATTATCAATTTTTCCATTTTCTCAATGTTTTAAACTTTATTCAATAATTGAGCTTCCATTTATAGACTTCTATAATGTTTCTATATTTTCACCAATTAGTTTTCAAAGTTGTCTATGGCAGATTAGTTGTATACATGTTTGGGTTAAATACCATAATTATGATCCCTGGACTTTGGGAATTGGTCTCATATCTTATGCTCTCTTTATCTTCTACTTGAAAATTGACTCTTCCAAATTGTAAATCCCAAACAAATAAGATGGAAGATTGGAATAAAACAAACAAAAATTAGCTCCTATTTTTCAAAGAAAAAAAAATTGGCCTATTGTGATACCCTTGGCATTGCTGTCACATAACTTTAACCTTTAATCTCATTTGCCAAAAACAGTTACACATATTCAAATGAAACTTGGTACACATGTTCCTTAAAACAATACACATGTCTATACCAAGTCACATAACTCTGGCTTTAATAATTATTCAGTTATGGCCCTTTATGGACTTTCATGGAAAAAAAAGACTGGCGTTCGCTCTGCGGCGCTCTTGTTTAAACAATGTTGAAATCGTTGTTAGAAAAGGAGGTGTTGTAAAAATTGTCTGTATCATAAATTTGAAGTACTTACCATAAAATTCAATGACTTTCGCAATTGATTTCTTATAAGAATTTAAGTTCATCATACAGATTTGACAAATTCATGAAGCCTCTGCAGCAGATGACATTCAATTAAATTGTTGGAAGTTCAACTAACTTTCATGTATGTTTTGAGCCCTTTTCAACTTGCAGACCTATTTTGATACATATGCAGTGGATGCAAATTGAAATCATTGTGGCACAAGGAGAGATTGCTCATACTTTCTTATACAAATATTTATCATAGTTTTGCAGAAATGTTTTCAAAGTCATCTGCTACAGACTTGTAGTATGTTGGAAAGGGTTATTCATTTTATGTAAGTTTGTCATGATAAAATAAACTTATGGATCTATAGGGGCAAATAATTATATATAGCTCAACTATATTACTTAACCCTTTCCCTCATATAGACGCTACGCTTTCTGATGCCTCTGCAGCAGACGGCTTTTTGAAAACATAGTGACAAAAGAAGAAATTGCACAAAACATGCAATTTCTCCTTTTGCCTCAATGTTTTCCACTTTTTGTCATAGGTTATCCATTCAATTATGGAGATTTTCTATGTTTTGACAAAATACGTTCAAAGTCGTCATTGTCGTATGAGGGAAAGGTTTAATTAAAATGTACTTTTTCGATTGATTCATTAAACCCTTTTTAGCTCACCTAAGCACGAAGTGCAAGGTGAGCTTTTGTGATCACTCACCGTCCGGCGTCGTCGGCGTCTGTTAACAATTTCCTACAAATGACTTCTCCTACTAAACAAATGGACAGATTTCAAAATAACTTCACAGGAATGGTCCTTAGGTAGTCCTCTTTCAAAGTTGTTCAAAGAAATTAATTCCAAGTAGAACTTTGGTTACTGCGGCATCAGAAAAGGGGAAAATTGCCAAATCTTAAAAAATCTTCTTGTCCAAAAGTACTGGCCCGATTTGAAAATTATTTTGCACAAATGTTCCTTGGGGTACCCTCTACCAAGATTGTTCAAATATTTCCGATCCGTTAAAAAACATGGCCGCCAGGGGGCGGAGCTTATTTTTAGCTCACCTGAGCTTTGCTCAAGGTGAGTTATTGTGATCGCCTTTTGTCCGGCGTCCGTCGTGCGTCGTCCGTCGTGCGTCAACTTTTTCTCCTCAGTAACCAGTGGGTCAATTGGGATGAAACTTCACAGAAAGCATCCTCTCAATGACCTCATCAGATTTCCTTCAAATTTTTGGGATCCATGCAGAATTCTGGTTTCCATGGCAACGAAATGAAAAAAACTTCAAAATTCTTCTTCTCCCAAACTGGTTGGCAGATTTTCAAATAATTTTGTAGAAATGTTCCTTGGATGACCCTCTATCAGATTCCTTCAAGCCATGTTGATTGGTCAAAAAACATGGCTGCCAGGGGGGCGGGGCTATTTTGCCTTACATGGCTATAGTGAAAACTTAAAAAATCTTCTCCTCCGAAAGGGTCTGACCGATTTTCAAATAATTTTGTAGAAATGTTCCTTGGATGACCCTCTATCAGATTCCTTCAAGCCATGTTGATTGGTTGAAAAACATGGCCGCCAGGGGGGGGCAGGGTTATTTTGCATTATATGGCTATAGTGAAAACTTAAAAAATCTTCTTCTCCGAAAGTGTCAGGCCAATTTTCAAATAATTTTGTAGAAATGTTCCTTAAGTGACCCACTTTCAGATTCCTTCAAGCCATGTTGATTGGTAAAAAAACATGGCCACCAGGGGGGCAGGGCTATTTTGCCTTATATGGCTATAGTGAAAACATCTTCTTCTCCGAAAGTGTCAGGCTGATTTTTAAATAATTTTATAGAAATGTTCCTAGTGTGACCCTCTATCAGATTCCTTCAAGCCCTGTTGATTGGTCGAAAAACATGGCCACCAGGGGGGGGCGGGGCTATTTTGCCTTATATGGCTATAGTGAAAACTTAAAAAATCTTCTTCTCCGAAAGTGTCAGGCCGATTTTCAAATAATTTTGTAGAAATGTTCCTAGGGTGACCCTCTATCAGATTCCTTCAAGCCCTGTTGATTGGTCGAAAAACATGGCCACCAGGGGGGGCGGGGTTATTTTGCCTTATATGGCTATAGTGAAAACTTAAAAAATCTTCTTCTCCGAAAGTGTCAGGCCGATTTTCAAATAATTTTGTAGAAATGTTCCTAGGGTGACCCTCTATCAGATTCCTTCAAGCCAAGTTGATTGGTCGGAAACTATGGCCGCCAGGGGGCGGGGCTTATATAGTTAAATTGAAAAAAAAAAATCAGGTGAGCGATCCAGGGCCATCATGGCCCTCTTGTTCTTATATGTGCATTGTTAAAAGTTTAAAAATCTTCTTGTCCAAAAGTACTGGCCCGATTTGAAAATTATTTTGCACAAATGTTCCTTGGGACACTCTTTACCAAGATTGTTCAAATATTTCCAATCCGTTGAAAAACATGGCCGCCAGGGGGCGGAGCCTGTTTTCCTTATATGTGCATTGTTTAAACTTTGAAAAATCTTCTTGTCCAAAAGTACTGGCCTGATTTAAAAATTATTTTGCACAAATGTTCCATGGTGCACCTTTTACCAAGATTGTTCAAATATTTTTGATCCGTTGAAAAACATGGCCGCCAGGAGGCGGAGCTTGTTTTCCTTATATGTGCATTGTTAAAACTTTAAAAATCTTCTTGTCCAAAAGTACTGGCCTGATTTAAAAATTATTTTGCACAAATGTTCCTTGGGGCACCCTTTACGAATATTGTTCAAATATTTTTGATCCGTTGAAAAACATGGCCGCCAGGGGGCGGAGCTTGTTTTCCTTATATGTGCATTGTTAAAACTTTAAAAATCTTCTTGTCCAAAAATATAGGCCTAAAATGTGTAAAAACTTTGAAAACTATTGAAGTTCTATTAAATCAGGTGAGCGATATAGGGCCATCATGGCCCTCTTGTTTCACATACACATACGTCTGCAACAGACAACTTTTGGAAAACATTGTGACAAAAGGAGGGCAAGTACTTCTTTGCCGCAAAGTTTTCTACTTTGTTTGATATTTATATTTTGATTTAAGTGGATTCTTTTATTTTTTTTGCAAAGATACTTTCAAAGTCCTCTGCTGCAGAATTATTGGTTGTGGGAAAGGGTTACAAAAAAAGGAACCCCATTTACCTGTCCATTTACTTATATATGTAATGCAATATTTGTATTTATCACATGACAATGCTTGTATCCGATCTAATACACCCATTACATATTTCCTTATATGTAACATGTGTAATATAACATGACTGAATCAATATTTTTGTATTCATCCATGAATGTTTTCAAAATTGCTGAGAACGTGTATCCGATGAACACAAAGGTATTTCATTTGTGATTAGTTAACAGTTTATTAAGTATTAGGCCAAAGGCTGACTTAACCCTTTCCCTCATATAGACGCTGAATGATATACATTCACCTACATTTTTAATTGTTTTAACCCTTTACCTCATATAGACGCTTTCTGACGCCTCTGCAGAAGACAGCTTTTTGAAAACATAGTGACAAAAGAAGAAATTGCTCAAAACGAGCAATTTCTCCTTTTGCCACAATGTTTTCCACTTTTAGTCATAGGTTATCCAATCAATTATAGATATTTTCTATTTCTTTGACAAAGTATGTTCAAAGTCGTCCGCTGCAGAATTGTCATATGAGGGAAAGGGTAAATAACAAATTTCTTGAACTTGTTTAATAAAACTTTAAATGAAATGACAACTCATGTCAGATCCTTTACCCGGTATATCATTTCTGAAATATCTGGATCATTCTATACTCGAGGGATGCCCTGCGAAGTAAACCGTAATCATAATTATTACATTTGTGGAAAAGGGCTTGTGTGAACTTCAAATAGATACTGGTTTACAAAAGTTTCTGGAAACCTTCAGTGCAAACCAAGATCATACCGCGTAGATAAATTAATGCAGGTTGACCTGGATCCACACTTGTCGCAATTGCCTTACAGTTTGTTATGCAGAGCACCTCTCATTTACTCCTTCCTCCCTGTTAACACTTTCCCACATACAGACGCCTTTTGATGCCTCTGCAGAAGACAACTTTTGAAAACATTGGGACGAAAGAAGAAATTGCTCATAAAGAGCAATATCTCCTTTTGTCACAATGTTTTCAACTCAATTTTATTATTAAAAACTCTCATTTATTGAAGTCTTCAAATTTGTCTGCTGCAGATTTAATCTATGAGGGATAACAGCTAACATTATATTTGAACCAAAACTGTAGATAATCTTATTTGCATGATGATCAGTATCAACAGCAGAGTATAGTTTCTAAGATATGGAGGCTTATAACCCTTGCCAACATACTACATATCTGTAGCAGACCCCTTTGAAAACATCTAGGCACAAATATAAAAAAACCTTTTACAAATGTAAATTTATTTATGAATAGAGTTGAGCAATGTTTGGCAATAAGTTAAAATGCTCATAATGATCAATTCTTCTTTTTGCCACATTGTGTTAAAACATCATCTGCAGTAAAGGCATCAGAAAGCGTGTGTTGGAAAGGGTTAATTTCTTGTTTTATTAAAATCATGGGAAATATTATGGGAAAAGAAGAAGGAGCTGGTTTTGATCAGTTTATCCTTGTCCCTCAAAGGACAATTCTGCAGCAGACGACTTGGAACATATTTTGTCAAAAAATAGAAAATCTCTATGATTGAATGGATAACCTATGACTAAAAGTGGAAAACATTGTGGCAAAAGGAGAAATTGCACGTTTTGAGCAATTTCTTCTTTTGTCACTATGATTTCAAAAAGCCATCTGCTACAGAGGCGTCAGAAAGCGTCTATATGAGGGAAAGGGTTAAAACAGTGTTCAAACATGTCTACAGGTTACTATTATCCTTACCCACAAAATGATAACTTAGAAGACAATTTTTAAACATTTCTTAAAAAATGGGGGAAATGCTCTGAATGTACTGGTATGTGTTATTTTAAAACATTTTTGAAAATATTGTGGCATAACGTTAATTAGCTCATTATGAGCAATCTCTCCTTTTGCTTCAATGTTTTCAAAAGTTGTGCCCTTCTTGGCGCTCAGGGTTGTGGGGTTAGAATTATGACTGACTGACTGGTGTCAGGATAAATGGACCAATAGTATGGATAACCCTTTCCCTCATATAGACGTGTTTTGACGCCTCTGCAGCAGACGACTTTTTGAAAACATAGTGACAAAAGAAGAAATTGCTCAAAATGAGCAATTTCTCCTTTTTACACAATGTTTTCCACTTTCTGTCATAGATAATCCATTCATTTATAGAGATTTTATATTTTTTGACAAAATATGTTCAAAGTCGTCTGCTGCAGAATTGTCGTATGAGGGAAAGGGTTAACTTACCCAAGAATCGATGTTATATAACTGAAAGATTGTTGAAAGCAGTGTAAAACACCAAACAAACATGGTTGTGCTGGGAGATGTTTATCTGCTCATGCCTTGGCTTTCCTTGAGAACTTCTCATACTCATGGACCACATAATGATCAAGGGAGTTATCCCTCCGTTTATGGAATGTTATCAGGATTTCCTATTTGGTAATTAACTGTCACCATATTGGTTTCTATTTCTAGGTCCAACAGACTGCATTGTTGAAGGGGAGGTCTTGAAACTTGGCGGTCCATTCTTACAAACATGGCAGAAGAAACATTTAAAACTCTATCCAAACAGACTGGAATTTTATCACAAAAATAGGGATGGGCAGGTGGTGAGGGGAAAAGGTGTGGAGGTAAGAATGATGTACATGTTGTTAAACCATTCCCCAGTTACAACAAATCTGCAGTAGACGACATTTTGAAAACATCTAGGCAAAACCCAGAACATCAATATAAATGAAGGTATAATTACAGAAAAAAAGTTGAAAACATTGTGGCCAAAAGTGCTTGTTTTGAGCAATTTCTCCTTTTGTCACACTGTTTTAAAAAGTCTTAATCTGCAGAGAAGTCAGAAAGCTTTTATGTGCGGGAAAGGGTTTACGAAGGCAGGGTACAGCTAACCTTTGACAATTAAACGTAATGTTACCTGTGTAATGCACGAGAGACACCACTCACTTCTTAATAAAATCCTTTATGAATATGTATTCATGTATCTTTTATGAATATGTATTCATGTATCATTGACAATTAGGTTAATTCTTTAACCCTTTCCTTCATACGACAATTCTGCAGCAGACGACTTTGAACATATTTTGTCAAAAAATGGAAAATCTCTATAATTGAATGGATAACCTATGACTAAAAGTGGAAAACATTGTGACAAAAGGAGAAATTGCACGTTTTGTGCAATTTCTTCTTTTGTCACTATGTTTTCCAAAAGCCATCTGCTGCAGAGGCATCAGAAAGCAAGCGTCTATATGAGGGAAAGGGTTAACAAACAATTATTGATGTAGGATTCACTCGGGGATAGCATAACCCTATTTCAAACTTTACTATCTAGTTCTGCTGTCCCAAAGCATTCTATCAAACACTTTTAAACCTTTCCCACGTACAACTTATTTTCAGCAGATGACTTTGAAAACATCTAGGCAAAAAATGAAATATCTCTATAAATGAAGGTGTAAATACTGAAAAAAAAAAGTTGAAAACATTGTGGCAAAAGGAGAAATGGCTCATTTTGAGCAATTTCTCCTTTTGTCACACTGTTTTCAAAAGTTGTCTTTGCAGAGGCATGAGAAAGCATATATATGTGGGAAAGGGTTAAACATATGCATTTGCAGATTTAGTTTTAGTTTGTGAGTGTATTTGGTTAGCCAAAGATATCTAAACAGGAAATAATACTCATTTTGACACAACTAGTTCATACAAAAAAAGGAAGATTATATTCACAATGATCCAGTATTTACATGTTTTACCATAGATTTTGTTTGAAGTCATGTTCTTGTAAAATTTCATATTCTAGAAAGAGAAAATCTATTTGTTTCTATTTCAGCTGGTATCCATGCTTGATATAAAAGAAATAAATCCAGAATTCCAAAAAATTAACAAGACAGACAATTGTATTGTGATACTAAATAAAAATGATACTAGACTAGCCATTACCTCACCAGTGAGTATGAATATCTGTATATAAAACTGTAAAAACATCCTGGAAATAGTCTTAAAGGCTTAGTCTTTATTGAAATCATATCTGGAAATCCGCTGTGGCCAAGTGGTAAGCTTCAAGGACTGGATTGCTCTCCCATGGATCATGAATAAGTGATCTCTCACTGTGATATAACTGAAATAATGTTGAAAACAGTATACATTCCCAATGAAACACACAAACTTAATTATAAGTTCCATATAATAGCTTAAGGAACACCAGAGTTACAGCCCCTTTTAGCTTGGATAATTAGAAATCATTTAAACTAATCTGCATCTTGGTTTTGGAAGGTTTCTTGTAAACGGTTTATATTCGAATAAGGCGCATAAATGCAGTCAAATTTGTATCTAGACTTTCTAAGGTTTTACTCAATTGTTCTTTTATTTTCTTCAATGCAGGATAAAGTTCTCATAAACCAATGGAAAGACGAGATTATCAACGGATTTAAATTGTCTACACAGATTATGGCAAACATGAATAAAAAAGCCAGTAAAATGTACGGGGCGGATTTGAACAGTACCAACAGTGACAATTGTCGCCCTATACTGGAACACAGAAATAGTAATGGCAGTTAGGACAGAGTTACCTACCTTGGGATTAAAACAATAGAAAACAACAGAGTGCTTTTTTTCTATACTTTTTTTTTCTGGAGGCGTATTCTTTGTGTCGTGGGAGAGTCATCCTGTTTTATCAGTGTTTGTAGGAAGAGAGGAAAAAAAGTGTTTTTTTGTATAACAAACCTGGGAACAGCTGAAACCGTCAGATGGTGCACACAAACTGAAAGACTGGAGCCTGTATGGTGTTCTCCATGTCTGGTCTGTCAGCTAGAAGAAAAGTTGAATCTTCAATATCCATCTACATTGGGTGCCCCGAAGATCTGTCTCATCACACACAGACTGATTAAAGTTTACACTGTTGGCACTCGCAAATGTTTGGTTAATCCTGCAGAACTCTAGATAGGGGGCTTGTTTCATATTCTAAAATCCTTAGTTCACACTCAAACCCTATGTTGTGGGTACTCAAAAGAATCGTCTTTTTTTTTAGTACCCACAACATAGGGTTTGGTTAAGTGATAGGAGAGATATTGTGGGGAATGACAAGTTTACTCCCCCTTATTTAGTCCCTTGTCCTGTGATCAAGCTCAGCAAACATACTAGTAATGCATTCTCACATGCATGTAAATTTTCTCTTGCTGCCAGTCTTAGTGAGACATACTTGAACTGTTTACCTGATAAGATATTATTTGTGTTGTCTGCTTCAAAAGAAAAGCACAGAGAAAGATGCAAATGGTTTTGAAATAAAGTTGATAACTTTCTCGGAAAAGGAGAATTTTTCTGAGTATGCTTGTCTGACGCGAAGTGTCGAAAGTCATCTTTATCTGAGTAAGGGATAAACAAAATTTCTACTAGAAGTGCCCATAGCTACTACCATTATTAGCTACTTTTTATACGGTGTTTTTCTTTTCTTTTCTATTTAGTATTGAGACAAATCCAGACATTTTTGTACTCACAGATCTAGATTTGAATTGTGGTTTCAAAGTCTTGTTCATTAGGCAGAGAGCCGACAACAATCATGTACGTGAAACAGTGTTTAGAGATGTGTATTCTGTAGACGAAAGTTGGAATATGAAAGATGTTTGTTATACTATTTATTCAGATGACTATAGTTTCTCTACAAAAATTCCTAATTGTTTTATGTGCTTATTATTAGAATCTCCTTTTCTTCCTTTTCTACCTAGAACCTGATGTATGTTTTATCAACCCTTTCCCACTTACAACAAATCTGCAGCAGACAACTTGGAAAACATTTGGTCAAAAGTATGGTATCTCTCTTTATATGAGAGCCCAACTATTAAATAAAGTTATAAATGATGTGAGACAAGTAAAAATTTATCAATATTTGTAATGTTCTCCTTTTGTCACAATGTTTTCAAAAGTCAAATGTTGCAGTGGTTTTAGAAAGCGCCTGTATCTTAGAAAGAGTTATAATTGATCAGCTTTGATAAGATCTGAAGACAGACTTGTAACACTTTGAAAATTAGAAGTGTACTTTCTACATATCTGAACATTTTGTGACAGATGAGGGGAATTTTTTCATTTTGACCAATTTCTCCTTCTTCCATCATGTTTTCATTTCTGCAAAACGCTTTCCAACATGCAACAAATCTGCAGCAGAAGACAACTTTGAAAACATGGTGACAAAAACCGGAAAAATCTCCGTTAAAGATGGCTTAATTGTTAAATAAAACTGAAAACATTGTGGCCAAAGGAGAAATTGCTCATCATGATCAATTCCACCTTTGGCCACAACGTTTTCAAAAGTCGTCTGCTGCAGAGGCCACAGAAAGGGTCTGTATGTGTATGTGGGGAAAAAAGGTTAATAAATTATACTTTCACCATAGAATTGTCCATATTTTTTGCATAGATATTTTCAAAGTCGTCTGCTTCAGATTTGTGGTAAAGGGGAGAAGATTAAGGTGGTTTTTCCATGATCTTTCTCATATACCTAATGAGAATTATTCCTGAATGATATACATTCACCTACGTTTTTAATTGTTTTAACCCTTTACCTCATATAGACGCTTTCTGACGCCTCTGCAGCAGGCGGCTTTTTGAAAACATAGTGACAAAAGAAAAAATGCACAAAACGTGCAATTTCTCCTTTTGCCACAATGTTTTCCACTTTTATTCATAGGTTATCCATTCAATTACAGAGATTTTCCTTTTTTTGACAAAATATGTTCAAAGTCGTCTGCTGCAGAATTGTCGTATGAGGGAAAGGGTTAATGATGTGTTATTTACATAATCATCTTCATTGAAATAGTATGATGGAAAATATTCTTTTAAATAGTATGTGTAATTTTACACATTGTGTTAAAAGGAGAAGTTACATGTTATGGGACAGGATATCTGCCCAAGACAACTTCTGAAAGGATTTCAGGAAAAGGAGAAATTATTACTTTTCTCCAAATCTCTTTTACGCTATTTTCAAATTATAAATAATTCAGGTTTCCAAGTCTATTCTGCCAATTTGAAAGACTCTTAAACAATCTATGAGGTAACAAGTTAAACCTACCCTTAATAAAGAAGAGTTCAGTAACCTTTTCCTCATGAGCGCTTTCTCCTTTGTTCACAATGTTTAACCCTTTTCCTCATACAGATGCAATTTGACACCTCTGCAACAGACGACTTTAAAAATCATTTTGTCACAAAAGGAGACATAGCTCATAACAAGCAATTTCTATTTTTGCCTCAATGTTTTCAACTTTGTTCAATTAATTTGCTTTCATTTTACAGAGACTTTTCATATTTTTGCCAATATATTTTCAAAGTCAACTGCTGCAGATTTTGTTGTTGTATGTTGAAAAGGGTTAAAAGAAAAAGTCATTTGCTGCGGGTAAATTGAAAGTCATGTGTATCATGCAAGGATTAATTGAATAGTGAAGATGATTAAACTGTACAGACATCTCATTTGGTTCATTTTTGGTCATAAGATTAATGACACAATGTTGTATTTACCCTCATCAGGCTTCAACTTCGAACTTAATTTCTTTTTACATATCACAATACTCTAATTATATTAACATAATAGATTTCTTTTTCCTAATATATTCTAAGCGTCTAGACTATTAACCCTTTCCCTCATATAAACGCTTTTGGACGCCTCTGCAGCAGACAGCTTTTTGAAAACATAGTGACAAAAGAAGAAATTGCACAAAACGTGCAATTTCTCCTTTTGCCACAATGTTTTCCACTTTTAGTAATAGGTTATCCATTCAATTATGGAGATTTTCTATGTTTTGACAAAATACGTTCAAAGTCGTCTGCTGCAGAATTGTTGTATGAGGGAAAGGGTCAACATATACTGTTTAACCCTTTCCAAAATACAAATAAATCTATCTTCAGCAGTCGTCTTTGAAAACGTAGAGTTGATTATATTGTGGCAAAAGTTGAAATTGCTTATTATAAGCAATTTCACCTCTGGCACAATGATTTCAAAATTTGTCTACTGCAGAGGCGTCAGAAAGTGGCTGTATGTGGGAAAGAGTTAACAGATTTTGTTTTCCCTCCCCACAATTTGTTCTATGTTTGTAGATTAACCCTTTCCCACATACAACAAATCTGCAACAGATGACTTTGAACACGTCTTATAAAAATTACGAAAAACCTCGATATATGAAGGTTAACTTACTGACAAAAGCAGAAAACATCGTGGCAAAAGGAGAAATTGCTCTTTTTGGCTAGTTCTACTTTTGTCACAGTGTTTTGAAAAGTTGTCTGCTGCAGAGGCATCTGAAAGCATCTATATATGGGAAAGGGTTAACACATGAGTGAATAGTTAACCTTTAACCTCATAATAATCATTGTATGTATCCAGAAGACTGGAGGAAGAAAGAAAAAGGAATTGCTTTGGAACAGAGACATATAAATACAGAGATGAGAAACTAGATTACTTAAAGAATAAATATCGCAAAAATATCACGGGTATGGCGAGATGTGTTAGTCATGTAACGTAACTAATATCGTGTCTGTGACATGACGCCAAAAGTGTCAAAAGAAATATAAATATAGACTGGACAAATAAGACTTTATTTTAATATATAATAGTGGTCATTCTATTACCTTAAATTCTATTTCAATTAAGTGAACTGAGAGATGCTGATCGAGTTATCGGGATTGTCAGACACTTGTTATTTTATAGTGTGTGTGCAGAACAAGGATCATGATCCAAAGATTCTTGCCTACCCGCGATAGAATGCGAGATTTTGCTGTGATTCACATCTCTGTATTTATATGTCTCTGTTATGAAACATTGAAGAGGAAAGGAGAAATTGCTTTTTTTTCCTGCAATGTCTTCAACAGAGGGGTCAAAATCCATCTGTATCAGGATATGGTTATTTATCAATTCTTTTTTTGTAGTTGGCTTTTGACACTTGTGCATTAAACTTGTTATCAAAACAATATGGATATTGAAAAGTTGCTTATAATGACCAATTTCTATTGTTGCTCATAGTTTCTGCTCCATTTCCAAATTATGCCTACATTTTGTACAGATTTTCTTTTTGCATTTTTCAAATATTTTTTGTTGAGAAGGTCCAAAATCGCATATCAGGTAACGGCGTTATTTTGCTTCACAAATAAATTTTAAAAATAAATGAAGAATATAATCAGAAGATTAGAGGAAACGGAGAATTTCTTTTAGTGTAGGTAAACAATTTATTTTTTATTGGAGATGGGACAATAATGATATATAGCAACTGGCAAAAAATAAAGTTTCTTTACAGCAGACAAAAATATTATTTTGTACTGTAGATGTTAAGTATTTATTTTATTTATGTAGTATGAGTAATATTTCATTATTTACTGAAATTTTATTTGTTACATACAGAAAAGAAAGAATTTCAGTAAAGCCTGAGCAAAGAGTAAGAATTTCATTAATGCAAATAGTATAAGTATTTTTTCATAGAATTTCATTATTGCAAATGTTTAAGTAATTTTTCATAAATTTCATTTATGCAAGTGCTAAAGTGATTTGTCATAGTATTTCATTTTTGAAAACGAAAAGAAGTATTTTTCATAGATTAGAATGTCATTAATACCAGTGAAAAAGTAAAATTACATAGAAATTTCATTTATGCAAATGAAAAGTAATTTTTCATAGAATTTCATTGAAGTTTTTCACAAGTGAATGAAAAGTTAAATTTCAGAGTATCCCTTTCCCCTTTCCCACATATAGATACTCCCTTATGCCTCTGCAGCAGACGACTTTTGAAAACATTGTGGCGAAAGTAGAAATTACTCAAAACGGGCAATATCTCATTTTGCTACAATATTTTCAACCTTTTTCAGTAACTATACCTTCATTTATAGAGATTTTCTGTGTTTTTGCCTAGACGTTTTCAAAGCCGTCTGCTGCAGATTTTGTTGTATGTGGGAAAGGGTTATAGAAATGATTATCTTATCCAAAGCCCACATTTCATGATCAATATATTTGATGAAAGGCTAAGAAACTGGATATTGCTTGTGAGAAAATGTCATTATTTAACCCTTTGCCACATCTGACAAATCTGCAGCAGACGCCTTTGTAAACGTCTAAGCAATAATAAAGAAAATATCTACTCATGAAAGATATTATTGAAAAGAGTTGAAAACAGTTTGACAAAAGGAGAAATTGCTCATTATGAGTTTTTAAAAGTTCTACTGCAGAGGCATCAGAAAGCATCTATATGTGGAAAAGGGTTTAAAACCTTTCTCACGGTATGTACCACTTTTAAGGACTTCAGCGGGTGACTTCTGACAGTACTTTCAACTCTCTTAAGTAATTCATCCAATATTGTTCATATTCCTAATTGTGTTGACTAAGCAAAATTTTGCATGAGGTAAATTGCTAAGTCTTTCCCACATAAAACCAATATGCAGCAGATGACTTTGAAGACCTTTGTATATTAAATCAGAAAATCTATACAAATTAAATGGAAATTACTGAATATTGTTTAAAACATTGTGACAAAAAAGAAGCAATTCCTTCTTTGTTATAATGTTTTCAAAAGCTGTCTGCTGCAGATGCGTTTAGATGCACCTGCTAGTGGGAAAGAGTTAGCCCTTTCCCCCATTTAGACGCTATCTGACGCCTCTGCAGCAGACGACTTTTGAAAACATTCTGACAAAGGGAGAAATTGCTCAAAACAAGCAATTTCTCCTTTTGTCACAATGTTTTAGTGGTTATACCCTTATTTCTAAAGAATTTCCGTTCTTTGTCTAAATGTTTTCAAGGTCGTCTGCTGCAGATTTGTTGTATGTGGGAAAGGGATAATAGAATCCTAAGCATATGAACCTCTAACAAAATTGCTGTTTAACCTTTCCCTAATACGACTGCCACAGACAACTTTAAAAACATACCCTGATTGTTTAAGAAACTCCCTTTAAATGAAGGTACAATAATTGAATCGAGTTGAAAACATGGTGACAAAAGGAGAAATTGCACGTTTTGAGCAATTTCTTCTTTTGTTGCCATGTGTTTCAAAAAGCCGTCTGCTGCAGATGCGTTGAAATAAACGGTTACTATATGAGGGAAAGGGTTAACCTTTTCCAACATGAAGACCCGTGCTTAGTCATTTTACTCGGGAGACTCTTCAGTTATCCCTTTCCCTCATACAGACGCTTTCTGACGCCTCTACAGCAGACGGCTTTTTGAAAACATAGTAACAAAAGAAGAAATGGCACAAAACGTGCAATTTCTCCTTTTGTCACAATGTTTTCCACTTTTAGTCATAGTAACATTATCCTTTCAATTATAGAGATTTTCCATTATTTGACAAAATATGTTCAAAGTCGTCTGCTGCAGAATTGTCGTATGAGGGAAAGGGTTATGAAACTTTCATTTTAGAGATTTTTATCCCATTTTTTCCCCAAGATTTTTTCAGTAGTCTGCTGCATATTAGTTGTTTATGAAGGAAATCAATAAGGAAGAAAATGTCAAACAATGTTATGCAAGAGAATTCTAGTCAAACTCTTTGTTACCTCTTAAAGGGTTAAATGTGCTATATTTTCAAGGGCTTTTATAATGCAACACAATTGTTGTTCGTCAAATACACTCTTTCCCACATATAGCAAATCTGCCGCGGATGACTTTCAAAACATCTACCGGTTGACAAAATTTCTCCATTTGCCACACTGTTTTCAAAAATCATCTTCTGCAGTGGCGTCATAAAGCGTCTGTATGTGGGGAAGAACTGACAATTTCCGTAATATGAAAGGACAACTTAGAAATATTATATAGATACCTAGTTGAAAACATCATTTTGAATAATTTCTTGTTTTTCCTGCAATGTTTTCATAATGATCTGCTGCAAAGGATGAACAATGTTTCATTTGGCCACAATGTTTCCAACTCTATTCAGTGATTTTTCTACAGAAAATTTCAATTATTTTGCTTGGACATTTTTAATGTTGTCTGATGCAGATTTGTAGTTAGTGGGATAGGGTTAAAAGATGAAGATACAGTTTGTTTCTAATTGGGTCTACTATTGTTTAACCAGTTACCTTGTACAGTATACTGTGCTTGTATAAAATGAATGGAAATACATTGCCTGATTTCTTAAAATGTGATCAATTCTACATCAAAATCAAGTTCCTAGTTTTCAAGACGTCAATGTTTTTTCCTTGGATGTTTTTAGATATTTAATTATATCAGGTAAAAAGGTTTCCCCAACAATTATAACCTTGTTAATTTGAAAAAGGTACACATTGTCTTATCTAGATCTCCACAGTTCTCTGGTCTAGGTCACTAGGTCAAATTGAAGGAAATCTTGTTAACACTGAAGGCTGCATTTTTAACTTTTTTTTTGAAAATATTGAATTTTTGTCAGAATGTTTGTCTTAATGATATCTAGGTCATACCCATGTGGGTCATGTCCAGTCAAAAACAAGGTCACATTTAAGGAAAACACTCTAGAGCTAGCATTTTTTGCTACAGCAGCTTGAAATTTTGTCAGAATGTTTGTCTTAATGATATCTAGGTCAAGTTCGAATACGGGTCATATTGACTCTAAAACTAGGTCACTAGGCCAAATTGAAGGAAAATCTTTTCAACACTGCAGACTGCATTTTTTTATTTCCTCAGTTTGAGACTTTGTCATGTGTTTTACATTAGAAATCTCATTTCATAACTCAGGTGAGCGATCTAGGGCCATTATGGCCCTCTTGTTAACTCACATGAGCACAAGGGTGCTTAAGGTGAGCTAATGTGATCACCAAGTTTACTGTGTGTGCTGTCAAAAATTTCTTTTTTAACACATCTTTTCTTAACTACTGGTCCATTTGCAACAAAGTTTTCTTAGTGGTCGCCTGTCCAATTTGTTCAAGGATGTATCATCTATGAATATGTACTCTGATCGTTGAGCTATCAGAAAAGTTAAACAATGATGCATACAAATGTTCTCCTCTGTAACTGATTTTAAGATAAATTGGCAGATAAATTGGCAGAAACGTTCCTAAGAAGACCTGCACTCAAATATTGTTCAAGTCATATTAATTGGTTGAAAAAATGTGTACTGCAGAGGTTTTAATACATGTAGTTATCCTATCCCTGATATAGAAATCAGTTAATGCCTTTGCAGCAGATGTGTTAATATCTAGAAAAGAATGTGGGAAAAGAAGAAATAATTAAAAAGTTATATTTACACTAAAAAATAAAACTTCTAGTTAACCCTTTCCCACCAATATACACTTTCTGACGTCTCTGCAGCAGATGATTTTTGAAAACTTTGTGACAAAATAAGAAATTGCTTATAATGAGAAATTTCTCCTTTTGCCACAATGTTTTCAACTTTATCAAATAATTAAACTTTCTTTTGTAGAGTTTTTCAATTTTCTTGCCTCAGTGTTTTCAAAGTCGTCTGCTGCGGATGTGTTATATGTGGGTAAGGGTTAACATAATTAAAATACAACTTTTATCTCTGATGTTTTCAAAGTGATCATATCAAGTAAACAAATAACAGGGAAAGGTCTAAAACAGTTTATTCCTTAGCTATGGCCATGTATATATTTGCCTTTGAATTAATTCATAAGGTGCATCAGGAAGTGGCCTTTTGCCATTTGCTTTTTTATTTAATTAACATTGTATTCTAAATCCTAATTCATTCTCAATGCAATTACAGCTTATACCAATTAGTTAATCTTACCATTTGTTCATATCAATTGTTTAATTAACCCTTTCCCTCATACGATAATTCTGCAGCAGACGACTTTGAACGTATTTTGTCAAAACATAGAAAATCTCCATAATTGAATGGATAACCTATGACTAAAAGTGGAAAACATTGTGGCAAAAGGAGAAATTGCACGTTTTGTGCAATTTTTTCTTTTGTCACTATGTTTTCAAAAAGGCGTCTGCTGCAGAGGCGTCCGAAAGCGTTTATATGAGGGAAAGGGTTAAGATGAACTATTCATTGTTTTAACCTTTTAACATTTTCCTAAAAACAACAATTTTTCAGCAGACGACTTTGAAAACATTAAGGCAAAAGTATGGAAGATCTCAGTAAATGATCATTTTATCTTTTCCCACAATGATTTCAAATTTGTCTGCTGGAGATGTATCAAAATTGCGTCTGTACCGGGTAACTTGCCAATGCTATTGGTTGACTCATTCAATTGAACCCGTTCCAACTGGCAGACACATTTTGAATCATCTGCTGCAAATATTTGAAACATTGTGAAAATGACCAGTATTGTTAACCCTTTCCCTCATACGACAATTCTGCAGCAGTCGACTTTAAATATATTTTGTCAAAAATCTCTATAAAATCTCTATAATTGAATGGATAACCTATCACTAAAACCAGAAAACATTGTGCCAAAAGGAGAAATTGCTCGTTTTGAGCAATTTCTTCTTTTGTCACTATGTTTTCAAAAAGCCATCTGCTGCAGAGGAGTCAGAAAGCGTCTATATGAGGTAAAGGGTTAATAACACTTTTATTTGTGAAGACATTTCCTTCTGTTCTTTTCTCATGATGTTAAAACCTTTTACCTGATTATATATTTGTAGTTGTTGTCTTTCAAAACATGGAAGAAATATTTTAAGAGGTTTTTTTAACATTCAGTTGAAAACGTTATGGGAAATGGAGAAATTACTCATATTTTGCAACACCACGAGGAATTTCCTATAAACAACAAATTAGCAGCAGATGACAGTGAAAACATCAAAGCAAAATTATTGAAACTCTCTATAAAGGAAAGTTAAAATATTGAAAAGGGTTTTTGGCAAAAGTCTTCTGCTGCACAGGCGTTAAAACGGGTCTATATGAGGGAAAGGGTAAACTGTTTACCATATACAGCATTTGGTCTGTAGCCCCCTTTAATGAACCCTTTTCCGCATACAGACATTTGCTGACGCCTCTGCAGCAGATGACTTCTGAAAACATTGTGGCAAAAGGTGAAATTGATCATAATGAGCAATTTCACCTTTTGACACAATATTTTCAACTCATTTAAATTATTATGCTTTCATTTTACAAAGATTGTTCATTGTTTTACACCGATTCCTTCAAAGTCATCTGCTGCCAATTTGTTTATGAGAGAAAGGGAGGGTTAAAAATGTGTTGGGTGAAAAAAGATGTAGCCTGTAGACAATTTTGAGTACAATTTTCATAAAGAGTTGAAAAATGTTGTTTGAAAAGGAGTAATAGCTCATTTTGAGCCATTTTTACCTCAACAATGATTGCAAAATGCGTCTGCTCCAAATGCATCAAATATAGTCTGTGTCAGGGGAAGGAGATATAGAGGTTATCAGTAGAGTAGAATTTGTCCATTAAGTATTTTAGGCATTGCCAGAAGAAATTGGAGTACTTTATATTGAACATTTTTCATATCATTGACTGTTTTCCACCTACAACAAATCTGCAGCAGATGACTTTGAATAGAGTTGAAAATATAGTGGCAAAAGGGGAAATTACTATTTATGACAGATTTCTCGTTTCGCCACAATGTTTCGAAAACCTTCTACTGCAGACGCGTCAAAATGCATCTACATGTGAGGAAATGTTAATACCCATGTATTACATAACATAACTGTTATTTAATCTGTGAAAATATTGTCTATGGATAAACATTATTTATATGGACTCACCATTTTGTTTTTGTCAACTAATTTCTTTTGATTCATGCTGAACAAGAAGACACCCTGAATACTATTCAGCCGTCATGTGTACAAGCAAGACGTTGTCATGCTGGAACATCTTCTAATGTGTCTTATCTTTCTCTAATCCTTTCCATCACTTTTGAAAACATTGTGACAAAGGAGACATTGGTCATGCTGAGCAATTTCTCATTTTGCAATAATCATTTTCAGTTCTATCCAATAGCTATACTTTCATTAACAGAAATTTCCGGGGGGTGCGGTTTACTAAATGTTTTCAAGTTCTGCTGCAGATTAGATATGTATGTTACAAAGTGGGACATTTTATGGAAAATTGGACATATGATTCAAGAGTTCAATTTCACCTACTTTCCACAATGTTTTAATAAAGCTGTCTGTATCATAGAAAGGGTTGATCATAGGAACAACTAAGTCATGTATAAAATCACTTAGAAATGCGAAGTGCATACTTTTCTCCGCCAATTTAATGTACTTATATGCTTAGGAAGAGGTTAGTCGTTTAAATCATTAATTTCTTTTTACACTGATGGATATTGAAAAAGGGTTTTTTACTTATCTTCCAAAAATAGTCATACAATGAAAAGGTTAATTCAAAAGCCTTCTGTCAGAGTATTATATATCACTATTTGGTGTAAGTCATATTTTTATTAAATTGTTTGGATTAAAAAGGCACAAATGACTTATTCATGTACCTTGGTACACAAACCAATTAGGATCATAGCTTATTGGCCAAGTGATGTCACTGTTAAATGGCCTAATCACCAGATTGTTTTCTAACACATTGCATTTGCACTGAGGAACAGATTAGAAATTAACTTCTTGGCAAATAACAGATTCTAGTAGAGTCAGAAACATTATGCCAAATTATTTATTTTATTTCCAAAAAGTTATCTGTAGCAGGAGAAAGGAATTGGTCTGTATTAGGTAAAGGGTTTATCAGTTTTTTTGTTTTGCATGTCTCAAAATATGACTGAAACTAATTTTGTCATAAAAAAAAAGACTGGATCTTTAAAGATGACTTTAAATTATGTTTGTTAATTCGTAAAATTTTAACTGTTTTTGTGTTCTTTAGTCTTTATATTTAAAATAAATGTTAAAGATCTCTTCCAAGGTTTGTTTTTTATGTTCTTTACTCACTGGTTACCCTCGATACCCGGTTGCGGCGACATTCTTTCGGGCGATGTTTTCCATTGCCTCTCACCTCTGATCTATGTGAGAAAGTAGTCAGTGGCTTCGAAAGAATGTTGTGTAAGTACTGGTGTGGGAAAGCCAGGAAAACATGGGTAGGTGCACTGACCGCCGTGATATGACCAAAGCTGTTGAAAGCGGCGTTAAACTCCAAACAAACAAACAAACAAACACTGGTTACCCTATTCTTAGGACAGAGAACCAACAGTTCAAGCTTGCACGGCAGACAACCTAACCCTTTCCCCTCATATAGACGCTTTCTGACGCCTCTGCAGCAGACGGCTTTTTGAAAACATAGTGATAAAAGAAGAAATTGCTCAAAACAAGCAATTTCTCCTTTTGCCACATAATGTTTTCCGCTTTTAGTCATAGGTTATCCATTCAATTATAGAGATTTTCTATTTTGAGCTCACCTATGCACGAAGTGCAAGGTGAGCTATTGTGATCACATTTTGTCCGGCGTGCGTCGTCAACATTTGAGCTTGTTAACACGCTTCAGGCTACATTTTGCATCCAATCTTGGACAAGTTCGAAACTGGGCCATATGAGGTCAAAAACTAGGTCACTAGGTCAAATTAAAGAAAAAATCTTATTAACACTCTGGAGGTCACATTATCAACTTGAGCATGTTGAAAACTTATCGGACTGTTTGGCTTGATGATATGTAGGTCAAGTCCGAACATGGGTCATGTTGGGTCAAAAGGTAGGTCACTAGGTCAAATTGAAGGAAAATATTGTTAACACTCCAGAGGCCGCAATTTTTGCTTCAGCAGTTTAAAATTTTGTCACAATGTTTGTCTTAAAAACATCTAGGTCAAGTTCGAATATGGGTCATATTGGGTCAGAAACTAGGTCAATAGGCAGCAGCTTGAAATTTGGTCAGAATGTTGAGCTGAATGATATCTAGGCCATGTTCAAATATGGGTCATGCTGGTTCACAAACTAGGTCACTAGGCCAAATTGTAGGATAATCTTATTAACACTGTAGAGGCCAAATTTTCAACTTGAGCATGTTGAAACTTTATCAGAATGTTTGTCACAATGTTTGTCTTAAAAATATCTAGGTCAAGTTTGAATATGGGTCATGATGGTTCAAAAACTAGGTCAATAGGCCAAATTAAAGGGTAATCTTGTTAACACTGTCGAGGCCACATTTTCAACTTGAGCATGTTGAAACTTTATCAGAATGTTTGGCTTGATGATATGTAGGTCAAGTTCGAACATGGGTTATGATGGGTAAAAAAGAAAGTAGGTCACTATGTCAAATTGAAGTTAAAATCTTCTTAACACCTTAGAGGCCGCAATTTTTGCTTCAGAAGTTTGAAATTGTCAGAATGTTTGTCTTAAAGATATCTAGGTCAAGTTCAAATATGGGTCATATTGGGTCAGAAACTAGGTCACTAGGCCAAAATGAAGGAAAATCTTGTTAACTCTGTAGAAGACGCATATTTTGTTACAGCAGCTTGACATTTAATGAGAATGTTTATCTAAATGATATCTGAGCCAAGTGAGAATATGGGTCATGTAGGGTCAAAACCTAGGACTAACTAAGGAAAATCTTGTTAAAACTTTGGATGCTGCATTATTTGCTTCAGCAGCTTGAAATTTGGTCAGAATGTTGTTCTGAATTATATCTAGGTCAAGTTCGAATATGGGTCAATAAAGGAAAATATTGTTCAAACTCCGGAGGTCGCACTTTTACTTTGAGCAACTTTGTCAGAATGTTGTCTTGATGATATCTAGTCCATGTTGGAATATGGGTCATATATCAGGTAAAAAAATATAGATCACTAGGCCAAATGAAGGAAAATCTTGTTAACACTGTGGAGGTTGCATTCAGAATAATTGTCTTGATGTGTTTTGCATTGCAGTACATTGTATAATTAAGGTGAGTGATCCAGGACCATCATGGCCCTCTTGTTTAACAAAATATATTCAAAGTCGTTTGCTGCAGAATTGTTGTATGAGGGAAGGTGTTCAAAGTCGTTTTTGCAGAATCGTTGTATGGGGGAAAGGGTTAAAGGACGGCCTTTTGAAAACATAGTGACAAAAGAAGAAATTGCACAAAACGTGCAATTTCTCCTTTTGCCACAATGTTTTCCACTTTTAGTCATAGGTTATCCATTCAATTATAGAGATTTTCCATTATTTGACAAAATATGTTCAAAGTCGTCTGCTGCAGAATTGTTGTATGAGGGAAAGGGTTCAAAGTCGTTTGCTGCAGAATTGTTGTATGGGGGAAAGGGTTAAAGGACGGCCTTTTGAAAACATAGTGACAAAAGAAGAAATTGCACAAAACGTGCAATTTCTCCTTTTGCCACAATGTTTTCCACTTTTAGTCATAGTTTATCCATTCAATTATAGAGATTTTCCATTATTTGACAAAATACTTTCAAAGTCGTCTGCTGCAGAATTGTTGTATGGGGGAAAGGGTTAAAGGACTGCTTTTTGAAAACATAGTGACAAAAGAAGAAATTGCACAAAACGTGCAATTTCTCCTTTTGCCACAATGTTTTCCACTTTTAGTCATAGGTTATCCATTCAATTATAGAGATTTTCCATTATTTGACAATAATTTCAAAGTCGTCTGCAGAACATCCAGGGAAAACTAGGGAAAACTTTAAAAAATGTAAACAAAAAAATTGAATAAAATTGAATCAAGTGCCACACTGTTTTCAAGAGTTGTCTACAGGTGTGTCTGTAAGTGGAGAAGGGTTAGAAAGAAGTAGAAGAAAAATTATGATTGGAAAAGGAGGGAGTTTTTCATTAAACCCTGTCCAACATGCAGAAAGCAAATGCAGCAGAACACATGAAAATATTTTGGCCGAAGAAGAAATTGCTTATGATGACCAATTTCTCCTTTTCCTGCAATGGTTATCGATAATATATTCCTATTTTCCTAGTTTCCAAATGTTCAGTTTATCTCATTTGATTTCAAATACGATGCTCGTTTTGAGGCTATGCCTTTTCCATATTATAATTTCAACACTTTCCCACATACAGACACATTTCAATGTAGACAACTCAGCAATCAACGTTTGAAAACATTGTGGCAAATGGAGAAATTGCTTGTAATAAGCAATTTTTCCTTTTGCGACAATGTTTTCAACCCTATTCAATCATTTTCCTTTCATTTATAGAAAGTTCCATATTTTGTTTCCCCAAGTTATCTGCTGCAGATTTTTCTTATGCAGGAAAGCTTTACCTCCTTTATGAACAAAATAATTGTATACAAACCATTTAGCCACTAAAGGCAAAAAGGTGCATAATATGCATTTTAGAATGGAGAAGGCCGAAATAAGCCTGTGCATCTGTTCAGTTTTTAGCTCCCCTTTCTTGTTAGAGAGTCACATGGAGATCACCTCTCCATCCCCTATCTGTCCGTCCGTCCGTCCAGCTGTCACTGTCACTGACTGACAGAAGACACCCTTGTATCATAATTTTCTCAACTCACTTGTAGATGAAAGGTTTTATGAATGATATGCGGAAGTTAGGTCTTGATCAGACTGAATAGATGTGCAGTCCTATCTGTATCTTGTCACTGCTTATCCCTTTCCCTCATATAGATGCTTTATGACGCCTCTGCAGCAGACGGCTTTTTGAAAACATGGCAACAAAAGAAGAAATTGCTCAAAATGAGCAATTTCTCCCTTTGTTACCATGTTTTCATTTCTAATCAATTATTGTTCTTTTATTAAAAGGGATGTTCTGTTCTTTTGCCTAAAGGATAAAATAGCGAAAATTCTCAAAATTTATGTTCACAACATTTTTCCAAAGTTGTTTGTATAAGTAGATTGGTTAAGGCAAATACAAATGAAAGCACCCATTCTCTTATATAGACGCTTTCTGAAGCCTCTGCAGCAGATTGATTGCACAACCCTTTAACGCTTTTCCTCATACGACAATTCTGCAGCAGATGACTTTGAACATATTTTGTCAAAAAATAGAAAATCTCTATAATTGAATGGATAACCTATGACTACAAGTGGAAAACATTGTGTCAAAAGGAGAAATTGCTCATCTTGAGCAATTTCTTCTTTTGTCACTATGTTTTCAAAAAGCCGTCTGCTGCAGAGGCGTCAGAAAGCAATCCTCGCGTTCAATTTTGTTGAGCGCTTTCCCGCTTGCAGTCACTGTTTCACTCATATGCAGACTTTTGAGAACATTGTGATCCATAGGAGCCTCGGAAGGGAACGGTTTGAGCATCTTTTGTAGAGGACCAACCTGATATAATGTAATCTATACAGGACCTTTAAAGGCGTATACACCCTTTCCCACATACAGGACCCTTAAAGGCTCGTTCACCCTTTCCCACATACAGGACCCTTAAAGTCTCATTCACCCTTTCCTATATACAGGACCCTTAAAGGCTCATTCACCCTTTCCCACATACAGGACCCTTAAAGGCTCATTCACCCTTTCCCACATACAGGACCTTTAAAGGCGTATACACCCTTTCCCACATACAGGACCCTTAAAGGCTCGTTCACCCTTTCCCACATACAGGACCCTTAAAGTCTCATTCACCCTTTCCTATATACAGGACCCTTAAAGGCTCATTCACCCTTTCCCACATACAGGACCCTTAAAGGCTCATTCACCCTTTCCCACATACAGGACCCTTAAAGGCTAATTCACCCTTTCCTACATACAGGACCCTTAAAGGCTCATTCACCCTTTCCCACATACAGGACCCTTAAAGGCTCATTCACCCTTTCCTACATGCAGGACCCTTAAAGTCTCATTCACCCTTTCCCACATACAGGACCCTTAAAGTCTCATTCAACCTTTCCTACATACAGGACCCTTAAAGGCTCATTCACCCTTTCCCACATACAGGACCCTTAAAGGCTCATTCACCCTTTCCTACATACAGGACCCTTAAAGGCTCATTCACCCTTTCCCACATACAGGACCCTTAAAGGCTCATTCACCCTTTCCTACATACAGGACCCTTAAAGGCTCATTCACCCTTTCCTACATACAGGACCCGTAAAGGCTCATTCACCCTTTCCCACATACAGGACCCGTAAAGGCTCATTCACCCTTTCCTACATACAGGACCCTTAAAGGCTCATTCACCCTTTCCCACATACAGGACCCTTAAAGGCTCATTCACCCTTTCCCACATACAGGACCCTTAAAGGCTAATTCACCCTTTCCCACATACAGGACCCTTAAAGGCTCATTCACTCTTTCCCACATACAGGACCCTTAAAGTTTCATTCACCCTTTCCCACATACAGGACCCTTAAAGTTTCATTCACCCTTTCCCACATACAGGACCCGTAAAGGCTCATTCACCCTTTCCTACATACAGGACCCTTAAAGGCTCATTCACCCTTTCCCACATACAGGACCCTTAAAGGCTCATTCACCCTTTCCCACATACAGGACCCGTAAAGGCTCATTCACCCTTTCCCACATACAGGACCCTTAAATGCTCATTCACCCTTTCCCACATACAGGACCCTTAAAGTCTCATTCACCCTTTCCCACATACAGGACCCTTAAAGTCTCATTCACCCTTTCCTACATACAGTACCCGTAAATGCTCATTCACCCTTTACCACATACAGGACCCTTAAAGGCTAATTCACCCTTTCCCACATACAGGACCCGTAAAGGCTCATTCAACCTTTCCCACATACAGGACCCTTAAAGTCTCATTCACCCTTTCCCACATACAGGACCCTTAAAGTTTCATTCAACCTTTCCCACATACAGGACCCTTAAAGTCTCATTCAACCTTTCCCACATACAGGACCCTTAAAGTCTCATTCACCCTTTTCTATATACAGGACCCTTAAAGTCTAATTCACCCTTTCCCACATACAGGACCCTTAAAGTCTCATTCAACCTTTCCCACATACAGGACCCTTAAAGTCTCATTCACCCTTTCCTACATACAGGACCCTTAAAGTCTCATTCACCCTTTCCTATATACAGGACCCTTAAAGTCTCATTCACCCTTTCCTATATACAGGACCCTTAAAGTCTCATTCACTCTTTCCTATATACAGGACCCTTAAAGTCTCATTCATCCTTTTCTATATACAGGACCCTTAAAGTCTCATTCACCCTTTCCTATATATAGGACCCTTAAATTCTCATTCACCCTTTCCTATATACAGGACCCTTAAAGTCTCATTCACCCTTTCCTATATGTAGGACCCTTAAAGGCTCATTCACCCTTTCCTACATATAGGACCCTTAAAGTCTCATTCACCCTTTCCTATATGTAGGACCCTTAAAGGCTCATTCACCCTTTCCCACATACAGGACCCGTAAAGGCTAATTCACCCTTTCCCACATACAGGACCCGTAAAGGCTCATTCACCCTTTCCTACATACAGGACCCTTAAAGTCTCATTCACCCTTTCCCACATACAGGACCCTTAAAGTCTCATTCAACCTTTCCCACATACAGGACCCTTAAAGTCTCATTCAACCTTTCCCACATACAGAACCCTTAGGCTCATTCACCCTTTCCTACATACAGGACCCTTAAAGTCTCATTCACCCTTTCCTATATACAGGACCCTTAAAGTCTCATTCACCCTTTCCTATATACAGGACCCTTAAAGTCTCATTCACTCTTTCCTATATACAGGACCCTTAAAGTCTCATTCACCCTTTTCTATATACAGGACCCTTAAAGTCTCATTCACCCTTTCCTATATATAGGACCCTTAAATTCTCATTCACCCTTTCCTATATACAGGACCCTTAAAGTCTCATTCACCCTTTCCTATATGTAGGACCCTTAAAGGCTCATTCACCCTTTTCTACATATAGGACCCTTAAAGTCTCATTCACCCTTTCCTATATGTAGGACCCTTAAAGTCTCATTCACCCTTTCCTACATACAGGACCCTTAAAGTCTCATTCACCCTTTCCTATATACAGGACCCGTAAAGGCTAATTCACCCTTTCCCACATACAGGACCCTTAAAGTCTCATTCACCCTTTCCCACATACAGGACCCGTAAAGGCTAATTCACCCTTTCCCTCATACAGGACCCTTAAAGGCTCATTCACCCTTTCCCACATACAGGACCCTTAAAGTCTCATTCACCCTTTCCCATATACAGGACCCTTAAAGTCTCATTCAACCTTTCCCACATACAGGACCCTTAAAGTCTCATTCAACCTTTCCCACATACAGGAGCCGTAAAGGCTAATTCACCCTTTCCCACATACAGGACCCTTAAAGGCTCATTCACCCTTTCCCACATACAGGACCCGTAAATGCTCATTCACCCTTTCCCACATACAGGACCCTTAAAGTCTCATTCAACCTTTCCCACATACAGGAGCCGTAAAGGCTAATTCACCCTTTCCCACATACAGGACCCTTAAAGGCTCATTCACCCTTTCCCACATACAGGAGCCGTAAAGGCTAATTCACCCTTTCCCACATACAGGACCCTTTAAGGCTCATTCACCCTTTCCCACATACAGGACCCGTAAATGCTCATTCACCCTTTCCCACATACAGGACCCTTAACGGCTCATTCACCCTTTCCCACATACAGGACCCTTAAAGGCTCATTCACCCTTTCCCACATACAGGACCCGTAAAGGCTCATTCACCCTTTCCCACATACAGGACCCTTAAAGGCTCATTCACCCTTTCCCACATACAGGACCCTTAAAGGCTCATTCACCCTTTCCCACATACAGGACCCGTAAAGGCTCATTCACCCTTTCCCACATACAGGACCCTTAAAGGCTCATTCACCCTTTCCCACATACAGGACCCTTAAAGGCTCATTCACCCTTTCCTACATACAGGACCCTTAAAGGCTCATTCAACCTTTCCCACATACAGGACCCGTAAAGGCTCATTCACCCTTTCCCACATACAGGACCCTTAAAGGCTCATTCACCCTTTCCCACATACAGGACCCTTAAAGGCTCATTCACCCTTTCCCACATACAGGACCCTTAAAGGCTCATTCACCCTTTCCCACATACAGGACCCTTAAAGGCTCATTCACCCTTTCCCACATACAGGACCCGTAAAGGCTCATTCACCCTTTCCCACATACAGGACCCTTAAAGGCTCATTCACCCTTTCCCACATACAGGACCCTTAAAGGCTCATTCACCCTTTCCCACATACAGGACCCTTAAAGGCTCATTCACCCTTTCCCACATACAGGACCCGTAAAGGCTCATTCACCCTTTCCCACATACAGGACCCTTAAAGGCTCATTCACCCTTTCCCACATACAGGACCCTTAAAGGCTCATTCACCCTTTCCCACATACAGGACCCTTAAAGGCTCATTCACCCTTTCCTACATACAGGACCCTTAAAGTCTCATTCACCCTTTCCTACATACAGTACCCGTAAAGGCTCATTCACCCTTTCCTACATACAGGACCCTTAAAGTCTCATTCACCCTTTCCCACATACAGGACCCGTAAAGGCTCATTCACCCTTTCCTACATACAGGACCCTTAAAGTCTCATTCACCCTTTCCTACATACAGAACCCTTAAAGTCTCATTCACCCTTTCCCACATACAGGACCCGTAAAGGCTCATTCACCCTTTCCTACATACAGGGCCCTTAAAGTCTCATTCACCCTTTCCCCACATGCAGGAGACAGCTTTGAAAACATTTAGTGAAAGATATGGAATTTCTAAAAATGAAAGAACTGCTTAAATAATGTTTAAATTATTGTGACAAAAGGACAACTTCACCTTTCACCTTTTGGCACGTTTTCAAAAGTTGTATTCTCCAGAGGCATCAGACAGTATCTGGGAAATGGAAAAGATTGTTTGTTGTCTGCGGTCAGTACTTGTTGGTGTCATCAATCAACATTGTTCTTAATCTCTCGCGACATGTAGACACCTCAGACACGCTGCAGCAGTCTCTTTTGAAAACATTGTGAAAAAATGAGAAGTTACTCAACATGAGCAATTTCTCTTTTTGCCACAACGTTTTCACCTCTATTCAGTAATCTTACTTTTACTTTAAAGAGGTTTTTCCTATTTTGCCAATATGTGTTCAAAATGTTCTGCTGCAGATTTGTGATGTCTGGGACAGGGTTAACCCTTTCCCTCATATAGACGCTTTCTGACGCCTCTGCAGCAGAGTTGATTTGAAAACAATGTTTTCCACTTTTTGTCATAGGTTATCCATTCAATTATGGAGATTTTCTATGTTTTGACAAAATACGTTCAAAGTCGTGTGCTGCAGAATTATTGTATGAGGGAAAGGGTTAAAGAAACCCTCCTTTGAAAACCAATTGCCATATATAAGTAATTGCTAACGAGCTTATTTTGCAATCTACCAAAGTTGCCCAATTTGTTCCACCGTACTTTCTTGTTCAGACTGAAAAAAAATACTAGCAATGGCACTCAGGATTGTATGGTTATAATCATTGCAAGTGACAGACTGGTTTAGGGATACTGTAAATGGAACAGTAGTACTGGTAACTTACACTGGAAACACAGTGACAGACTGGTTTAGGGATACTGTAAATGAAACAGTAGTACTGGTAACTTACACTGGAAACACAGTGACAGACTGGTTTAGGGATACTGTAAATGAAACAGTAGTACTGGTAACTTACACTGGAAACACAGTGACAGACTGGTTTAGGGATACTGTAAATGAAACAGTAGTACTGGTAACTTACACTGAAAAACACAGTGACAGACTGGTTTAGGGATACTGTAAATGAAACAGTAGTACTGGTAACTTACACTGGAAACACAGTGACAGACTGGTTTAGGGATACTGTAAATGAAACAGTAGTACTGGTAACTTACACTGGAAACACAGTGACAGACTGGTTTAGGGATACTGTAAATGAAACAGTAGTACTGGTAACTTACACTGGAAACACAGTGACAGACTGGTTTAGGGATACTGTAAATGAAACAGTAGTACTGGTAACTTACACTGGAAACACAGTGACAGACTGGTTTAGGGATACTGTAAATGAAACAGTAGTACTGGTAACTTACACTGGAAACACAGTAACAGACTGGTTTAGGGATACTGTAAATGAAACAGTAGTACTGGTAACTTACACTGGAAACACAGTGACAGACTGGTTTAGGGATACTGTAAATGAAACAGTAGTACTGGTAACTTACACTGAAAAACACAGTGACAGACTGGTTTAGGGATACTGTAAATGAAACAGTAGTACTGGTAACTTACACTGGAAACACAGTGACAGACTGGTTTAGGGATACTGTAAAGGAAACAGTAGTACTGGTAACTTACACTGGAAACACAGTGACATACTGGTTTAGGGATACTGTAAATGAAACAGTAGTACTGGTAACTTACACTGGAAACACAGTGACAGACTGGTTTAGGGATACTGTAAATGAAACAGTAGTACTGGTAACTTACACTGAAAAACACAGTGACAGACTGGTTTAGGGATACTGTAAATGAAACAGTAGTACTGGTAACTTACACTGGAAACACAGTGACAGACTGGTTTAGGGATACTGTAAATGAAACAGTAGTACTGGTAACTTACACTGGAAACACAGTGACAGACTGGTTTAGGGATACTGTAAATGAAACAGTAGTACTGGTAACTTACACTGGAAACACAGTGACAGACTGGTTTAGGGATACTGTAAATGAAACAGTAGTACTGATAACTTACACTGAAAAACACAGTGACAGACTGGTTTAGGGATACTGTAAATGAAACAGTAGTACTGGTAACTTACACTGGAAACACAGTGACAGACTGGTTTAGGGATACTGTAAATGAAACAGTAGTACTGGTAACTTACACTGAAAAACACAGTGACAGACTGGTTTAGGGATACTGTAAATGAAACAGTAGTACTGGTAACTTACACTGGAAACACAGTGACAGACTGGTTTAGGGATACTGTAAATGAAACAGTAGTACTGGTAACTTACACTGGAAACACAGTGACAGACTGGTTTAGGGATACTGTAAATGAAACAGTAGTACTGGTAACTTACACTGGAAACACAGTGACAGACTGGTTTAGGGATACTGTAAATGAAACAGTAGTACTGGTAACTTACACTGAAAAACACAGTGACAGACTGGTTTAGGGATACTGTAAATGAAACAGTAGTACTGGTAACTTACACTGGAAACACAGTGACAGACTGGTTTAGGGATACTGTAAATGAAACAGTAGTACTGGTAACTTACACTGGAAACACAGTGACAGACTGGTTTAGGGATACTGTAAATGAAACAGTAGTACTGGTAACTTACACTGGAAACACAGTGACAGACTGGTTTAGGGATACTGTAAATGAAACAGTAGTACTGGTAACTTACACTGAAAAACACAGTGACAGAACATGGGTGAAAGTGGTGCAGTAGACGACTTTGAACGTATTTTGTCAAAAACTAGATAATCTCTATAATTGAATGTATAACCTATGACTAAAAGTGAAAAACATTGTGGCAAAAGGAGAAATTGCTCGTTTCTTCTTTTGTCAATATGTTTTCAAAAAGCTGTCTGCTGCAGAGGCGTCAGAAAGCGTCTATATGAGGGAAAGGGTTAAACGTTATCAGGCATTTAACCCGTTACCCACTTACAGACACATTTCCACCCGACGACTTATGAAAACATTATGAAAAAAGGATAAATTGCTCAAAATGAGCAATTTATCCTTTTGCCACAATGTTTTCAACCCTATTCAATAATTATTCTTTCCATTTATAGAGAGTTCCCATATTTTTGCCTGGATGTTTTCCAAGTGGTCTGCTGCAGATTTGTTGTATGGGGAAAAAGGTCAATGTAAAACCTAAGTAATTTACACTTTTAAATTGGCAATATTTGAGTCCATGGCTAGTCATTATTTTGTGTACATTTTGATGTTTTTCCTCGTTTGTGATTGTTTAGTTTGAAACAAATGACTTTATATGTATGTTCAAGCCTTTCCCTCTTGCAGACGCATTTTGACTGTAGAAAGTATTGTGGCAAAAGGTTAAATTGCTCAAAATGAACAATATTTCTCCTTTTGCCAAATGTTTTCAATCCTATTCAATAATTATACTTTCGTTTAAGACGGTTTCTTATATTTTTGCCTAGATGTTTTCCAAGTTGTCTGCTGCAGGTGTGATGTATGGGGGAAAGGATTATTGTCAGAAACCTAAGTTATAATTAGGACTTTTGCAAACTGAACAACCTTAAATCCATGATTCGTCATTATTGTGTGTCATTTTGATGATTTGTATTGTGTATAACATATGGATATATATATATATACATGTATTTGTGTTTTTTTTTAATATTATTATCATTGATTATAAAACTATGAATCCTTTTTTAAAATAACCCAAAATGACTGTACAGTAAATTATTATCTTTTTTTAATATGTGTTAATACTTTTCTTCTTTTTTATTTTGTAAGTATTTGTTGTTGTTATTAATTTATTAATGGAGAGATGATTGGTAAAGAACCATTCTTCTTTTATGTGTTTATATTGTTGCCCTCATTTTGTACCTTTCATGTTTTATCATAGCAGCGTCGTCAGCCAAACCTACATGAGCCAGTCACGCAAATTCATCAAGGCCATACATGTATATTTATGCCTTTATGTACTATACTATAAAAACATATGGGCTGCGTCTATTGAATTGGGAGCTTTTTGCATATCCCAGAATGCATCACATGAAAAGCATATCCCAGAATGCATCACATGAAAACTGACCTTCAAAGGTTTTGAAATAAACATTTTGCCACAGACAGAAAAATATGCAGAAATCTCTATGAATATATGTGTTATAATTACAGTTGAAAACATTGTGATAAAAAGAGAAATTTCTTCTTTTGCCACAATGCTTTCACAACTCGTCAATTGCTTGAGAGTCATCAGAAAGCGTCTGTATATTGGAAAGATCTGACACCTATGTAGCAGACAACTTTTGAAAGCATTGTGGCAAAAGGAGAAATTGCTCAAAACTAGCAATTTCTCCAGTTGCCATGTTTCCAACTTTTTGCAGTAATTATACCTTCATTTATAGAGATTTTCCGGGTTTTTGCAAACATGCTTTTAAGGTCGTCTGCTGCAAGATTGCTGTATACGGGAAAGGCTTGAATGACATTCATGATTAAATAACTAAAGTGCTTGTATGACTAGATGGCCAAGAGGGATGATCTGAATCTGGATCTAGCCTGAAGGCCGCTGTTTGTGAAACATGGCCTGAAGGTCAATGTTTGTGAAAACATGGCGTGAAGGTCGCTGTTTATGAAACATGGCCTGTACGAAACATGGCCTGTATCTGCAGATACTTTTTGAAAACATTGTCACAAAAGGAGAAATTCCTCAGATTGAGCGGTGTCCCCTTTTTCACAATGTTTTCAAAAGTTGTGTGATTTAAAGGCATCAGAATGCATCTGCATGTGGGAAAGGGTTGAGAGACAATTGTTTTCTCAAAAAACATATTACCATTGTTCATTGTTATCCCATTCATGCCATTGTTTTTCATGACTTAATGTTCTGTTTGTTAAATTCTATTTAAACCTTTCCCTTATACGACAATTCTGCAGCAGACGACGTTGAACATATTTTGTCAAAACATAGAAAATCTCTTTAATTGAATGGTTTACCTATGACTAAAAGTGGAAAACATTGTTGCAAAACGAGAAATTGCACGTTTTGTGCAATTTCTTCTTTAGTCACTATGTTTTCAAAAAGCCGTCTGCTGTAGAGGCGTCATAAAGTATCTATATGAGGGAAAGGGTTAAGGAAGTATATAAATGTTTGAGTCCTATCAAATGTGAAACGATCTGAAACCGTTACCGAGAATGGTGAGTTTGTAGTAGAGCTTAATCTATTCTTTCATACGATAACTTTTGATACATTTGCGGGTTTGTTTGAGAAATACAGAGTTGAAAACATTGTAGGTTAGCCGTTTCCCTCATATAGACGCTTTCTGACGCCTCTGCAGCAGACAGCTTTTTAAAAACATAGTGACAAAAGAAGAAATTGCTCAAAACGAGCAATTTCTCCTTTTGACACAATGTTTTCAACTTTTAGTCATAGGTTATTCATGCAATTATAGTCGTCTGCTGCAGAATTGTCGTATGAGGGAAAAGGCTAAAGAGAACCTGCTTGTTTTGAGCACTTTCTTCTGTTCCCACACTATTTTGAAGTAGTCATGCAGCTACAGAGGTGTAAAATGTTTTCCTCGATTAGGAGGTCAATCCTAACCCTTTCCCTCATACGACAACTCTGCAGGAGACGACTTTGAACATATTTTATCAAAAAATAGAAAATCTCTATAATTTCAATGGATTTCCTATGACTAAAAGTGGAAAACATTGTGGCAAAAGGAGAAATTGCTCGTTTTGAGCAATTTCTTCTTTTGTCACTATGTTTTAAAAAAAAACGTCTGCTGCAGAGGCGTCAGAAAGCGTCTATATGAGGGAAAGGGTTATAAGACATTAAACCCTTTGCCACTTTCTGACGTCTCTTGTAGCCTCGTGCTACAGACTCATGGTATGTGGGAAGGGGTTGAGAGTGTCTCTATGAGAGGTTTTACAGATATTTTCATGAGATGGACGGGTTTTGTTTATCACGAGGACTTAGTAGTAGTGTCAGATGGATTTGTGTCGACTGGTGTAATAATGGATGATTCATTGAATAAAAATATTGAATTCTTTTACAGCCACCTTGTTTCTTAATTATTTAAAGTTTTCTAAATTTTCCAATTCCCCTGTGATTTGATGCGATAACAAATGTTTCTCCTTTTCTCTCAACGTTTTCAAATGTTTCCTCCTGCTAAATATGTCTGTATCATACATAGAGCTAGGACACGGTTGCAGCAGATGACTCTAGTCTGCTATAGAGGATAAGTATTGCACGACTGCCATTAGGCAAACACAAATTACTATATACATATGTGTCAAAATAGCGCCATCCCTTAGTGGTGATGATTGTTGACCAATCAACATGGCTTGAATGAATCTCGAATGATGATCCAGTGAATAAAAATATTGAATTCGTTTACAGCCATCTTATTTCTTAATTATTTATGGTATTCTAAATTCGCCAATTTCCCTGTGATGAGATGCGGCGACAAATGTTCTCCCAATGTTTACAAATGTTTTCTTCTGTTAAATGATACAAAGATCTAGGACACTATTGCACCAGATGGCTCTAAAGGAAAAAGGCAAACATAAATTACTATAACCATATAAGTAAAAAACAGCTTCAACCCTTGGCCATGATGATTTTTGGCCAATCAACATTGCTTGAATGAATCTCGTTTTGGAGGAGAAGTTTTCACTTGAGCCGAATAAGGCAAAATAGCCCAGGCCGCTGATGGCAACCGATTTCAACCAATCAATGTGGCTTGATATAGTCTCATAGAGGATTTCCAAAGAACCCTTTTATGAATTTTTTTTTATTATTATTTTTAGAGCATCTGTGCACGAAGTGCTCAAGGGACGCTAGTATGATCACATTTTGAACGCCATCCGTCCGTCGTGTGTCTTCTGCCATCAACACTTGCCTTGTTAACACTCTACAGGCTACATTTTGCATCTGATCTTCATAAAAGTTAATCAGAACATTCATCTTAGACAAGTTCGAAACTGGGCCATATGAGGTCAAAAACTAGGTCACTAGGTCAAATTGAAGGGCAATGTTGTTAATACTCAGGAGGCCACATTTTTAACTTGAGCATGTTGAAACTTTAATAGAATGATTGTCTTGGTGATATTTAGGTCAACCTTTAAAATTTAGCCAGACAGTTTATCTTAATGATATCTAAGCAAAGTTTGAATATGGGTCATGCAGGGTCAAAACCTAGGTCACCAGGTCAAATTGTAGGAAAATCTTGTTATCACTAGAGGCTGCAATTTTTCTGTTTCAGCAAATTGAACTTTTGTCAAAATGTTTGTATTAATGATATCTAGGTCAAGTTCGAATATGGGTCATATTTGGTCAGAAACAAGGTCACTAAGCCAAATTGAAGGAAAATCTTGTTAACACTGTAGAATCTACATTTTTGCCGCAGCAGCTTTGATCTTGGTCAGAATGTTTATCTTCATGATATCTAGGCAAAACCTAGGTCACTAGGCCATATTGAAAGAGAGTATTGTTAAAACTCCGGAGGCCACATTTTTACTTTGAGCAAGTTGATATTCGGTCAGAATGTTTTTCTGATTTATATCTAGGCCAAGTTCGAACATGGGTCATATTGGGTCAGAAACTAGGTCACTAGGTCAAATTAAAGTGAAAACTTGTAAACACTCCAAATGCTGCATTTTTAATTTGAGAATGTTGAAACTTTATCAGAATGTTTGTCTTGATAATATATGTAAGACAAGTTCGAATATTGATCATGTCTGTTTAAAAATAAGGTCACTAGGCCAAATTTAATGAAAATTGTGTTAACACTGTAGAAGCTGCATTTTTTGCTTCAGCAGCTTCAAATTTAATCAGAATGTTTCTCTTAATGTTATTTAAGCCAAGTTTGAATATGCGTCATATTGGGCTTAAAACTAGGTCACTAGGGCAAGCTAAATGACAATATTGTTAAAACTCGGGAGGCCGCATTTTTACATTGAGCAAGTTGGAATTTTGTCAGAATGTTTGTCTTTGTGATATTTAGTCCATTTTATAATATGGGTCATATCAGGTAAAAACAAATAGGTCACTAGGCCAAATGAAGGAAAATCTTGTTAACACTCTGGAGGTTGCATTTTGAATATTTGTCAGAATAATTGTCTTGATGTGTTTCGCATTAGAAATCACATTGCATAATTCAGGTGATCGATCTAGGGCCATCATTGCCCTCTTGTTTATAGCCATGTAAGGCAAACCATAAGGACATGTAATTCGACTAGACAACCTAATTTGAAGCAATCTGGTACAAGGTCCCCATGGATCATTTCTACACAATTATTTGAAAATCGGCAACATTCGTTCGAAGGATTTTTTTTTTTTAATGTTTTCACTATAGCCATATGAGGCAAAACAGCCCTTCAGGTCCCAGTGTTTTGACTCTTAAATAACACAACTGCTGTATTTAGTTCATGACCTTTGTAATCCGGTTTAACAACATTGATAATAGAATGTCCTGAATTTATGGAATCTCTGTTTGTTTTCCTTCCTCTTTCCATACTGTCTGTCAAGTCAAGCAATACTTAGTCGTGACGCTATCTAGACCGCCCATGCGACAGAGCAACTAGACATGACAGCAAGTCATAACTAGATTGGAGAAGGAAACTAATTTGGAGCGATTTATAGTTCCATAGCTACTGCCAGTTGTGTGTTGCAGATTGAAAGTAATATGGGGGAAAGGTTAAACAGAAAGGACTAAAAGGTTTAAAAGCTGATTTATCTACCAAAATGTTGTATTCTTTCATACAGCGGATGTAAGATTCAATCACAAAGCCCACCGCTAATAAAGCTATGTTGTATCAAATGACTGGTTTTTATCACACAAGG
Organism: Serripes groenlandicus; assembly: GCA_031761405.1. Lineage (NCBI taxonomy): Eukaryota > Metazoa > Mollusca > Bivalvia > Cardiida > Cardiidae > Serripes > Serripes groenlandicus. The sequence continues at coordinate 19,883,515 of JASEVX010000003.1, read as the reverse complement.
TCAAGTTCAAGGTCATTTTAAGTCATTCTATATATATGTTATGGTCAGATGGAAGCAATAAATTTCCCATAGGCGACCATTATAGCGTGTCAGGCTATGGCTCTTTTGCAATAATCCAAATAACCCAGAAACCTATACTCAATTAAAGTTCATTCTTAAAACTACCAAAAAAGCACAAAAACTCTATGACGTCAAATCAAAGTCACCTAACTTATCACGCAGTCACTTTTACTTTCATGTGGTTCTGAAAATGGCCCTTAAGCTGTCAATATAGCTAAAAGCTCTAATCTTTGGATACAATTCCCTCAGAGGGTAATCAACTTCATTAAAAACACTTTCAACTTTCAACATAATCATTATTGTCCAACGGGAGACCATTTCAGTCCTATGCATTTATCTGAAGTCAGCGCGGCGCTTCGATCCGAATTGCTTCCATTTGACCTTTATATCAAAATATCAGACATACTTGTTCTTCAAATAAAGCAAAATCAGATGATAATGTTAGTCCCCTTACAGTTGCAAGAATTTGTTTTAAAATTGATATATATAATAAATAAATATAAGTTAAATTAGCATCACCCTCAATTGTATTATTACCATGCATAATCTAGAGTAGCTGTTCAATTCCAACAATTAACATTTTAAGCCTCTGGGAAAAAGAAAGAGCAAATGTGCTGGCATCTTCCGGTATCTTAGTTCATGCTGTCACAGCTACCATAGCCGGCTATTGTTATATCACCATTAGACCTGAAAATACATACTAGTAATTATTTAGCCTTATAGAGCTAGCAATCCCTGTCAAATAAATGAAGTCATAGATCTATGTGACAATTATTATAGTTTTCAACCAATTCAATGCTATTTTTTTTTAATGGACTTGTAGATAATAGAAAAATAGTTTGAGACTTTTAAAGTGATAGTAATCGCTACCCTCCTTTGCGCTCAACGTTACGGGGTTAGCATTACGACTGACTGACCGGTATCGGGATAAATGGATTGTCCAAGTTGTCAAGTCAATTTGTAAATACGGTTTATACGGGTCGGAGGCCTTAATACTTTACCAATAAACTTTGAAATTTTGACCAGTAGAATTGGTAACTTACCCAGGAAACGCCGTGATTTAACTGAAAAATTGTTGAAAGCGGCGTAAAACATTAAACAGCCAATCAATCCAAAGTATTCAAGCAAAGACAAAGGATGTTTGACAGGTTATGATAGTCAAATCGTCGTCCGTGACGACTACTGTATAAATGTACAATGTATAAGATAACTTCAAGTTCTGCAGCTGGGTCTGAATCAATAAAACTCTGAAAACGTTCTCAGTCCTCAGAAATAAACTCCATGCTCCAAATAAGGCTTCTCAATGGACAATTTGGAGAACGAATTTGCTTCTGACCAATCAGATACTTGATCACAAATTCTGAGCACAGATCAAACTTTTATAGTTTGTAACCAGGTCTATTATTAACCATGTTTCACATACATACTTTGCAGTAAAAAGAATTTGGGTCCATAGCCTATTTTAGTAATACCACGACACAAATGTTGTTATAGGCAACAAGCTGACCTGGATCCATAATGATGAAGGTAAAGACTTCACAACAGTGGGCTCAGTAGTCAAAAGAACACATTATCCCAACTGCAAACACATTTGACACATCTGCATCAGACAGCTTGTGAAATTTTGAGACAAAAAGGACAAATAATGCTCATAATGATTTGCATCAATCTTTTTAACTCGCTCCATTAATTATACTTTCACTTATAAAGATGTTCAATAGTTCGGCCTTTACGTTTTCAAAGTCGTCTGCTGCATATTCGTTATATGCTGGAAAGTTAACTAAATCTGCTGACGAGACTTTGCAGTACACCACAGGCTTATTGCAGTCTTTACTGTTCCCTCATACATCAAGATCCATTTGTCATAGTATTCATTTTAAGCCTTTCCCACATGCAGACACTTTCTGACGACTCTACAACAGACGATTTTTATTTGCCAAAATGTTTTCAACATATTTAAAAATCAATCTTTCATTTATAGTGAGTTTCCACAGTTTGGCATATATGTTAACTAAGTCGACCGCTGCGAATGTAGGAAATACTTATATCCTCCTGTTGGTCTGTATCCATTAAGATCACCACTTACTTGCATTTATCCTGCTTTAAAAAGCACTCATTGATATATGTTATCTGGTTGGTTCCACACACTGGTATATTTATAGCTGGACAAGTACCAGTTGGACATTCCTCGGGGACCAGCCACCCAAGGAGCTGATTTGGTGGTATTGGTATCGCACCAAGTAAGCCAACACCTAAAGCAAGTCAGCGTTAGTGAAACTCTATCATACCTAACCCTTTCTGTGTGCATGTCTGTAGCTCAAAACTTTCCCTCATATAGACGCTTTCTAACGCCTCTGCAGCAGAAGGCTTTATAAAAAACATAGTGACAAAAGAAGAAATTGCTCAAAACGAGCAATTTCTCCTTTTGCCACAATGTTTTCCACTTTTAGTCATAGGTTTTCCATTCAATTATAGAGATTTACTTTTTTTTTTGACAAAATATGTTCAAAGTTGTCTGCTGCAGATTTTGTCGTATGAGGGAAAGGGTTAACTCTTTTGAAATTATTGAGAAAATGATCGAAGTCATATACCGTTTTCAACAGTATTTCAGTTGTGCCACGGCTGCCGGTTCGTGTGTTAGCCTGCTCTCTCATACCTTTTCTCCATACAACATTGCTCATAGGCAGATGGCTACCTTCCAACATAGACTGTCAACAAAGTACTGGTTTCTGTTTTCGAATGCAATAATATATTTGAATTGGTTGCAGTTTTAAAATGCAATATACAACATCAAAATATTATAACTTACTTACTCACAGTATATTGGTGAATGACCATTGAGGCTAGTCACAATGACTTTTTGTCAATCTTTGGAAAGAATCATGTTGTTGTGATTCCAACCTACAACTCCTGGATCAACAGCCAAAAATGAGCTATTCTTATTCAACATGAGACAAGAGAAAGTGTTCAAAAAGGGGAATATCTCCTTTTCCAACAAAGTTTGCTCATGGTTATAAAATTCTCTCAAACTATTTTCAAAGCTGAAATAGCTCCTGAAATATCACAATTCAGGTAAAAGTTTGACACAGGGACCGAGGCAGAAATATGCATACCCAATGAAATTACTTTTGGTCACTCACAAGTAGATAGATGGGTTTTGAAAAAATAACTTTTTGGAAATGGACATATTTATTTTGTTATTTATTTCGAAATCATATCATCATTTTGTGTCACTGATTACCTTTTCTTCACATGTACATGCATGTTGAGGCATCTACAGCAGGCGACTTTTGAATGTCAAAAAGAATAAATCATTCATAATGAGCAATGTTTTCTTTCGCCTCAATGTTTTTAACTCTATTCTAAAATAAAAGATTAATTTTTGTAGAGATTTTTAATAATTATGTTGTCTCTACGTCGTAAGCTTCAGATTTGTCGTTTTAGGGAAACGGTTAAATTTTTTCTCAGATTCATAAACCTGACGTATCTGTATCAGATGACTTTTGAAAACATTCCAGTGAAAGGAACAAGACGGATGTTTGATGCAAAGCATCAAAGAGAAGCCGCAATATTTCGTTTCACATGAAGAAATAAGAAAAAAGATCATTTAAATCCACAAACATTAGAACAATTTAATCTGTAGTCAGTAATGCTGATATCGGTTATTGAAGATATAAATTTTATGTAGGATATTTAACCTGGCAGAGTCTGTGTTTGAGATACTTTAGAGTTAAACTGATCATGAAAAATGACATATAATACTAAAGATAAATGGATAAGAGGTTATGATAAATTTAAATTAGTACCAAAAACAATCACCTATTTGTATTGAACACATGCCCTGTTATGATAATGTTTTATCAAATAATGCTGATACACAGAAAATCTTTGATAGTCATGATAGTGGATAGGGGTTTCCCACATAAAACAAATCTGCAGTAGACGACTTTGAAATTATCAAGTAAAAAATATAAAAAAATCTCTATAAATGATCGTATGATAATTGAAAAGTGTGGAAATTATTGTGGCAAACGCAGATATTGCTCATTATGAGCAATTTTTCCTTTTGCCACAATGATTTCAATGATGTTTACCCTGACAGACTTTAAAATCATCAAGTACAAAACATAGAAAATCTCTATAAATGATAGTAAGATAATTGAAAAGAGTTTAAATTATTGTGGCAAATTGAGAAATTGAAAATCAAAGCTGTCGGATTACAAACGCACAATCTCGAGTTTGTCTTTTGTTTTTAATTTGTAAAACTCACACATGTACATGTATATAGAGTGTAAAAGGGATGTTTTAAAAGTCATTACCTTAAATTAATGTACTTAGTAAGGACAAAGAGAAATTAAGATATGTGGTCACGCTGGCAGTTCTAAATATTCTCCTTGTCCGACATTTCTAAGTATCCCTACAGGAAGCCGCCTATTGGCGGCTTCCAATAATTGCATGCTACAAGCCAATTCTACTTCCACCAACACAGACTTCCACTCAATTCTGGAGTTCTATAACATACAAAGTTTTCAAAGTCGTCTGCTGCATTCTTTGTGTGAGTGTGTTCCGGAACAAATATGTAATTTAATTGTGAATGGTATACTCGTAAATGTACCTGTTAACAGCAGAAAACAAATTCCAAATAAACCTTTCTCCATCTTGACAGATTTGAGATCAAATACGTGGAAGGTCAGTAAAAACAGAGACCGTTAAATAGGTTAAATAATATGATAAGGCTTTTGCGCTTCCTTCTCCCATTCCCTAATAATGATCACATGTGACGCTTAACCCTTTCCCACTTACAGCCGCTTTCTGACATCTCTATGACAGACGACTTTTGAAAACATTGTGACAAATGGAGAAATTGCTCAAAACGAGTAATTTCACCTTTTGTCACAATGTTTTCAACTTTTACAATAATTAAACTTTCCTTGATAGGGGTTGTCAGAGACATATAAATACTGTGTTTATATGTCTCTGGGGTTGTCTATAATGTTTCCTAGATGATTTCAAAGTCGTCTGCTTAAGATTTGTTGTATGTGGAAAAGCGTTAAGTAGCAGTCACCATCTGAAAAAATAAAAAATCTCGGACGCGGGAGGTCGCGGGTTGATCCCCAGTCAGGTCATACTGAAGACTTTAACAAAGCTAGTAATTGCTGTCCTCCTTGGCGCTCAGGGTTGCGGGGTTAGCCCTACGACTGACTGGCTGGTGTTAGGACAAATGGATCAGTAGAACTGGTTACTCACCCAGGAAACGCCGTGATGTAACTTAACACATGTTGAAAGCGGCGCAAAACACCAAATAATCAATCCTTGAGCACTGGTCTTCGGCTGATCTGGGTCGCTACATTTAGCAGAGGCCATAGTGTTGACTTTGTCGCGTGACGGCTCATATTATATATAATGAAGCAAACTACATTCAGAGTTTAAAAGATTAAAGCAGTTGGTCAACCCACACATGTTTTTTCTATGGCCTTTTTGGCTTACTATAAAATGTCCAAAGGGCACCGCCATTATCGGCAAATGCCTGATCATAGGTGTAATTTAATGGTAAGGTCAGGTAACTCCAGCTAACTGGGTCTAAGCTGTGGGTATGTGACTACCATGTTTAAGCAATCTGTTACAAGCTGTCGGAACTGGGGCCGTTTGTGTACACCATCCCTACTTGATCTTTGGGTGCAAAGTCAAATCATCAAACATTTAAACATTCACTTCATCACTTGGACATACACATATTCAATACAGTAAGGTAAAAAATAATAATAGTGTTAACAAGTTTTTCCTTCAATTTGGCCTTGTGACATAGTTTCTGACTGGGTTAAAGTTCAAAACATCCATTCTGCCAAAGTTTCAACATGCTAACATTAAATGGCCCGACATGACCCATAGTTGAGCTTGGCCTAGATATCATCAGGACAAACATTCTGACAAAGTTTCAAAATGCTGTAACAAACATTGAGGCCAGCAGTGTTTTCAAGATTGTTCTCAAATGTTTCCTATTGACCTCGTTCTTTTTTTATCCAACATGATCAATATTCGAATTTAGCCTAGATTTCACCAAACACCAATTCTGACAAAATGTCAACATGATAAATTTAAAAATGCAGCATTCGAAATGTCTGAATGTTTTCTAATGTGTATCTTCAATATGGACTAGTGACCTAGTTTTTGACCCACCATAACCAGTATGTGTTACTAGGCCTAGGTATTGTCAAGACAAACATTCTGACAAAGTTTCAAGCTGCTGAAGGAAAAGTGTGGTTTCTAGACTGTTAACAAGATTTTCCTTCAGATTGGTGAAGTGACCTAGTTTATGACCCGACATGACCTATATTTGAACTTGGCCTTTCTCCAAGATACGTCAAGACAATTATTCTGACAAAGTTCCAACATGCTAAAGATAAAAAAAAATGCAGCCTCCAGAGTGTTAACAAGATTTTCCTTCAATTTCAACTTGTGACCTAGTGTCGGATGTTGTAAAATGTTACCTGTAGAATGTTCACAAGGCAATTTTTGATGGCGTGTGACCGAAGGACATCAGAAAAATGTGATCATAAAAATACAAGCTGTGCAATCAAAGAACAGGATTAAAAAAAGTAGATAAAACAAGCTTGATATGATTTTGATATACTTATCCGTTAATAAAAATTACCGTGTATTAATCCATTAGTATTATATGTAATCAGCTGAATTTCCTCTCCTGTCATCCTCATAATAGCTGTAATTTCATCATGGTATGGGTTGCTCTCAATCTATTCCCTTGTTTGATGTTTATGCAGGAAGTTATATTATCGCACAGTCAAAGATGCATGCTTTTTTTTATTGTTTTGACAGGCACCAATGACCAAATGGTATATATCACTAACTGCCTATTGTATATATTCCCATTATCGCCATAACAGCTGTGATTCCATGAGTGTACAGGTTGCTCTCAATCTATTTACTGTTTTGATCTGTATGCAGTATAAGAATATTACCCCACAGTCAAAGATGCATGCAATTTTCATTGTATAGACAGGTACCAATGACTAAAGGGTATATCACTAACTGCCTATATGAATTTCCTGTCCTGTAATCGCCATAAGAACTGTTATTCTATCATGTAATATGGGATGTTCTTAATCCATTCTCTGTTTCAAAATAAAACTTGATGCAGAATATCATTGACTGCTGTTTAAATACATGACAATAACTGCAAATTAGAGTGTCTTTAACTAAAATAAGATGATAAATTAAAGAATGGATTACAAGAATGTATAACTTTTTCTACTTTTTCCTTTTAAATAGCCTAATAGATAAAAAAAAAAGATGAGAATTTAAAACAACATATACATGTATATTAATTATGTCAGAAGCTCTGCGAACAGTTTTCCAGTTTTGATTTAGACCAGTGTGTACCTCCTGTGCCGTCTTATCTTGAGTATTCCTTTAAACCAATTACTTTAAACTTATCTATTTTACATCAATTGCGAAACAAACTTAAATTTTATTTTAATCACGTTCCCTGTCCTGGAGATACCACTGAATTCTGATTCAGTAGATATTTGGGGGATTATTTTTAGAATTTGGTAGATTTTGAGGATTCCGGTTAATTTTGGTATTTCTATGCACCACATTTGTGATTGGGTAGGCCTATATTTGGGCAGAGTTGCTTTTAGATTTTGTTAAAAGGTGCCAACTCCCCACTTGTGTTCGGAAAAAGGAGCCATTAAGGGGGTTATCCAGATATTGTTGACAATCAAAGATAAATCAACATGATAATTGACACATGATTATTATAATTACTGATGATACAAAAGAATATATCCATATAAAAAATTTCTTTCTGTTAAATTTAACACACCAGAAAGTATGAAACTAACATTAATGTATTTTGTGTTTATCTTATGAAGATGGCATTTTATTTAATGCTATCAGTGAAATAAAAATCCTTATTCCACACTGTGGAATATGAATAAATTACGTCAAAGGGACTAACATTATGACGTCAAACCGCTGACGTGACGTCATTTTCCTAGTATTCGGTCATGTTATTCTACACAAGTTATACATAAAGAAATACATAATGGGTATATTATTTGTTTTTCATCAATTTGTCATTAAATAAAAAGAAAATTTGTTTGTTTTGAGTGTATATGGAATATATTTCAACTCGAAGTGATACAATTTAAACATTTTCATTCGCGCTACGCGCTCGTGAAAATATTCAATTGTATCACGTCTCGATGAGATATATTCCATATCCACTCAAAACAAACAAATATCCTCTATTGATCTTACAGCAAATGATTTTTGAAAGCATTATGATAAAAGGTCAAATTGTTGACAATGTGCAATTATACATATTCTCACAATGATACTTATATGAATCATGTTTTGCCACAGGGTTAAAGCATCGCAGTGATCCTGACATGCAATGTGCCCTGTTAAAACATTTTTTTTAAATTTTGTTCAGCGCACACAGCACAAGTCAAGTCCATATAAATCCGGCCATGGAGATATGTCTCCAGTCGAGTCTTTTGGAAAAATTGTTCAAACTTCCTTTTTTGGCACAATTACATCGTGGGGAATATCCGCCACAACTCTATGGGTCTAGAACAAAAGTCATTGCGACATGCGTCATTCGTCTTTCACCGATGGGCTAAGTCTATGTGGAAAAGCAGCCAGTTGCTTGGGAAGATTGTTGTGTGGAGTACTGGTGTGAGAAAACCAGGAAACACATGTGTAGGTAAACTGGCCGCCGTGATATGACCGAGAAATTGTTAAAAACGGCGTTAAACCCCAATCAATCAATCAATCAATCAATATATGGGTCTAGAGGACATTCTTATTGAATATTACATGCTCATTTGTCCTCTTTCTTATGCCGAGCCCCGGTAGCTCAGTCGGTAGCGACGTGGGCTGTCAATCCAGGGGTTGTGAGTTCGAATCCCGGCTCGGCAAACTTTCTTTCCGAAGATTGACATTTCTCTTCCACCAATGGGCTAAGTCTATGTGGAAAAGCAGCCAGTTGCTTGGGAAGATTGTTGTGTGGAGTACTGGTGTGAGAAAACCAGGAAACACATGAGTAGGTAAATTGGCCGCCGTGATATGACCGAGAAATTGTTAAAAACGGCGTTAAACCCCAATCAATGAATCAATCAATCTATGGGTCTAGAGGACATTCTTATTGAATATTACATGCTCATTTGTCCTCTTTCTTATGCCGAGCCCCGGTAGCTCAGTCGGTAGCGACGTGGGCTGTCAATCCAGGGGTTGTGAGTTCGAATCTCGGCTCGGCAAATTTTCTTTCCGAAGATTGACATTTCTCTTCCACCAATGGGCTAAGTCTATGTGGAAAAGCAGCCAGTTGCTTGGGAAGATTGTTGTGTGGAGTACTGGTGTGAGAAAACCAGAAAATGCATGAGTAGGTGAACTGGCCGCCGTGATATAACTGAGAAATTGTTAAAAACGGCGTTAAACCCCAATCAATCAATTAAGTCTTCTTTCTTACATGCATGTGACATCTCATGTGTTCTTCTTACAAGTGCATGTTGAATAATGCTAATTCCATCTTTCTTGCGTCTTTATTGCACATGACTGTTATCTACTTGCTATTTACTATTGTGCTTGTGCTAATTACTAAGTTATGATGCATTTGTACTTTTGCGTCATCGCATGTGTCGTTCTTCCAAGTGGTTGGTGTATGTTGCTACTTTGATTGCTAATCAACATGGCTTGATGTAATCTGGTTGATGGTCATCCAAGAAGCCTTTCTAAAGAAAGGGTTAATCTGACCAACATGTGCGAGGAATATAGTTAAACAAGATGCAAAACTGTTCATTCTCCTGTCGTTGGTGTGTGTGTGTGTTTGTCTTTAATAAAAAAAATTAACGTTTTTGATGGTTGAGGTCAGGCCATTATTTGAAGGAATTGTAGAGGACATTGAGATAATACTGACTGTGAACTTTCATTACAATTGGCCCACTGGTTAATGAGACGATTTTTTTTATAAAAAAATAACTATAATTGCGCGGGAAACTAATTTTTGAGAATGTGGAAGCAAGACAGTTATTATAAATACTGTCTCGCATGATATTTTGCGGAAAAAATGTTATTAACCTTTTCCCACACACAACAAATCTGCAGCAGACGATTTTGAAAACATATTGACAAAATGTGAAAAATCACCATAAATGACAGTTTAATTATTAAATATACCGTAGTTCAAAACATTGTGGCAAAAGGGGAAAGATGATGAGCAATTTCTCCTTTTGTCACAATGTTTTCAATATCGTCTGCTGCAGAGGCGTCAGAAAGTGTCTCTTTGTCGGAAAGGGTTAATAATACCCTAAATTGTGATGTTCAAATGGGTTTTGGTGCATTTTTTAATAAAACAACTATAAGGTAAATAACTCTGTATGAACATGAATTTTTGGAAGTGAGATAGCCTCCCTTAATGTCATAATTCTGGGTCTCACCGATGTGATTGGCGAATGAAAACGAGGTCAAATCATAACATTAAAGTGTAGGTCTACGTTCAATTCAGCACGAGCGTGGCATCATCGTTATAAATCGAAAGGTTTTTCGAGGCCGGTGTTATTGAGACACTCTAGTGAGATAAGTTCAGAGAAGCTGCTGTTAATATATTGCAGGTAACTAGTCGGATCATTTTTATGTGTTAATTATTTTGAAAATGGGCGTAATTAATCAAAATGCGCTAACTGCTGATGCTGTAAGTTTAAGAAGACTAAATAAGAAAGTGTAAGTTGGTCTTTTCCCAACAATATCTCTCTTATGAATCAACTGAACCCTATGTTATTTCACATCATAGGATCGTTTATACGAATTTGAGGATGTGAGATACTCTTTTTATTTTGAACTGTGAGTTTATTCGTTACGTTTAGTTAAAACATTTACACGTTCGCTTGCTCTTTTTATCATCTGTTGGTGTTATATATTTGGCAAGTAAAATATGCAGGAAAATAACTGTATGAAAAAAATGAGCATATATCCTCGAGCATCCGTAATTCGTGAGTGTAAGGCTTCAAAGACAAAATATGCAGAAGGCTTAGTGAATGATACGAAATTTCATGTCTTATCTGAAAGCTGAAAGATTTATTTATTTCCTCCAAGTTTCGAGCAAAAAATCCTTTGAAAACTAATAATTCACAAAAAAAATAATCTTGAATACACATGTGTTCAACAAGTCAGAAGCTGAAATTGTTATCCTATTTTCGTGACGTCATTGTTTTGGCACTTTGCAGTTTCCATAAAGACAACACACACAAAAAATATATTTTTTTTAAAAGGGGCAATATGTCGTAACATATTGAAAACTAAAAAACTGAAGTAATTAAACATTTTATATAGTTTAAATCAATTAATTTGAAATTATCCTTGATATAAATATGAACCTTTTTTTGTCCCCCGCTTTAGTGAAAGCGAGGGGACTATTATTTCTCATTCGTCAGTCAGTCCGTCCGTCAGTCCGTCACGCTGTCACAAAAACTTTAACCTTGGTCATAACTTCTGAACCGTCATAGGTACTGCTTTCATATTTCACATGTTTATTCCTTGTGACAACCCCTTTCCATCAATACCAATTTTTTTGACCTTGTGACCTTGACCCTGGCGGGGGACCATAATTCTCTGAATTTGCTTGTTTTTTTAATTACTCAACTTTGAATCTTCGTTAAACTTATTTTCCTCTCTCATTTTTTATCCCACTGTGTCAACCTAAAGGGTTTGCATGGATGTTTGGACCCTGTAAGCATCCTATATTTATATCATCACAAAGATCAATACAGATTTCAAAATTGCCATATTTCTAATGGGATATTATTTAAAATATTTTAGTTATTTTACATCTCTATGCGTAAGCACCTTTAGGAATGTGAAATCCAATGAAAAATTGCATTGACCTAACTAGGTCAAACAAATCAAATGACCCTAGCCGCCATTTTGTAAACAACAAAATACCCTTTTTACGGTAAATTTTCATGTCCGATTTTTCCACTTTTTGGGGTTTAAACTGTTCTTTAAATTTGGTATATAAAAAATAAGGGTATTTTGGCTATTCCTCCCATGACAACAAGTTACAAAACTGTTGAAGATGCATTCTATTGTTGAAATATGTCAGCAAATACATTGGCCATTGGGAAATAATTTTACAGTTCCAAATCGGCTGCAAGGACAAAGTCACGTGATATAAGCCCGAAAATAGTGACGTCACGAAAAAGGGATGCTAACGAAAAATGGAATGTCCAACGATATGTGAAGTCTTTCGATCAGGGACGTAGATAAAATATCCTCTTATAGATCTACGTCCCTGCTTCGATGAAGAGCAACTTCTATGTAGATCTATGTTTCTGATGACATCCAATTTTTTATACATTGTTAAATTGAGCATCTGTTAGAGTTCATTAATGATTTATAAGTGTTTATCATGTGGTATTTTTAGATTCCCATATTTCTGAGGAATATGCAGGTTTTTTTTTCACTTTTAGGGGAATGGTGGCGGGGCCCTTTGAGAGGGGAAAAATAGCGTTGTAAGTCTAAAATAGGGGAAAAAATACAATAAATTTCTTGATTTCATAACTGTATTGTTACATAACTAGCAACAGAAACATATGATAGAAACATTAGAGGTCAATTGATCTGTCTTTTTGACTGAAAACATCAATAACACTGTCTACATTATAAAAAAAAAAAAAAAAAAAAAAAAAAATTAGGAGGGGATTTTTTTTTCAAAAAAGGGGAAAAATATATACTTTTCAGTGAGGGGAATGGGGCCGAATATCGGCCCCAAAAAGGCCCTAAAAAAAACCCTGATATGTATTGTAAGATCGTCTGTTTAGTAACTTCACACTTTCACTTTCAAATCTGATCTGCAGCACCTTTTTGAAAAAGTTTATTGAAAAATATAAAAATCTCAATAAATGAAAGTTGAATTATTAAATTGTGTTAAAAACATTGTGGCAAAAGTTTAAAATTTTCTCCAAAACAGAAATGTAGAGGTGACTTTATAAACATGTAAGTACCGGTAAAACAATAAAAGATCTCTAGAAATGAAAGCATAATAATTATAAAATAGTGATCGATGTGAAAAAAAGTGGCAAACCAGGAATTGCTAAGTAATCATGCCTTCCTTCATGGCACAATAATGTCACAAATCATCTGCTATAGATGATGTCTATAAATTGGAAAGGATAAAATCATAATAAAATATATATATAGATCTATATGCGCAGCAGCAGCTTGGTAGCTAGGTAAATGACTCACTCAATTTGCTCTATACAGTTTAAAATAAATATTGGATAAAGATCAGAATAAATTATATATTGTATCAAATCTCATGCTTCGAGGGAAGAAATTGCAGCACCTAGAAAATTGAAAACATCATTTTTACCATCATCTTTGGTCAAATTTTGTTTTCATAATGGATTAGTTTAACATGTCTATAAATGGGCTAAATCATTTGATTTCAGAGAAGGAAGTGGATACACCAACACAAAACTAAAAAACGAGTAGAAAACAAGCGGAAAGATTACAGCTGCACAGAACTGATTTGTGCATTATACACTAGGAAAACAATCATCGGATAAATATAGTTGGACATTGTCTTGGAAGACAGATTATGTACAGTGTATAACATATCGTTTTACTGTTACTTTGTGATTTACTGACGTAAAACGTATATATAGAGGATCACATTAAGTCATTGAAGAGACACTTAGAGCTGTGTTTACGGTTTTGTTTTTAAATTTGTGATTTACCGGCAAAGAAAAAGATTGTTAAATGAACCAGAGGGGGCCAACCCAGTCAAGTTTTAACAATTCAGAGTTTGAGCAAATAGGTGAGTGATTTCGAATTAACCCTTTCCTACATACAAAAAATCTGCAGTGGATGACTTAAACATATCGGCAAAAACAAGAAAAATCCACAAAAATAAGGGTTTAATTATTAGCTCGACTATTCGAAGAATATGAGAGCTTTACTTCTCGCCCCGGCGTCGGCGTCCGGTTAAAGTTTTAGGGCAAGTTGGCATTTTCATTCATAAGTATTTGTGCTAGGGCTTTAATATTTAGAATATAGTTACATCTTATACCTTTCTTCACATTGAATGTTAAAGGTACTGAGTGTGACCTTCTTTTTGGGGTAAAAAACATGATTTTCGGTGGTTAAAGTTTTAGGGCAAGTTGGAATTTTTTTTTTTTTTTTTTCTCAATAAGTACTTATGCTAGGGCTTTTATATTTGGAATATAATTACATCTAATACCAGTCCTGTCTTCATATTGTATCCTGAAGATTCTGAGTTTGACCTTCTTTTTGGGGTAAAAGACGTGATTTTGGGTGGTTAAAGTTTTAGGGCAAGTTGGCATTTTCATTTAATTTTTTAATTTTTCTCAATAAGTATTTGTGCTACGGCTTTAATACTTGGAATGTAGTTACATCTTATACCTTTCTTCACATTGAATGCTGAAGATGCTGAGTGTGACCTTCTTTTTGGGGTAAAAAACCTGATTTTCGAGGGTTAAAGTTTTAGGGCAAGTTGGATTTTTATGCCCCGGCATACGAAGTATGAGGGGCATATAGTTTTCCGGTCTGTTAGTCCGTCCGTTCGTCCGTCCCGCTCAGGTTAAAGTTTTTGGTCAAGTTAGATTTTAGTGAAGTTGATGTACTATCATTATGAAACTTCACACAAATGACAATCAACATATCATTGTTTAAAAAATTGTATCAATTTGAGGTTGGGCCAACTGTTCGTCCGTCTGTTCGTCTGTCTGTTCGTCCATTCCATTCTCAGGTTAAAGTTTTTGGTCAAGTTAGATTTTAGTGAACCTGATGTCCTATCATTATGAAACTTCACACAAATGACAATCAACATATCATTGTTTAAAAAATTGTATCAATTTGAGGTTGGACCAACTGTTCGTCCGTCTGTTCGTCTGTCTGTTCGTCCATTCCATTCTCAGGTTAAAGTTTTTGGTCAAGTTAGATTTTAGTGAACCTGATGTCCTATCATTATGAAACTTCACACAAATGACAATCAACATATCATTGTTTAAAAAATTGTATCAATTTGAGGTTGGACCAACTGTTCGTCCGTCCGTTCGTCTGTTTGTGTGTCTGTTCGTCCATTAACAACCGGGGCATCCGTGTTCCATGGACACATTTTCTTGTTTTTTTTATTTTTTAATTTTTCTCAATAAGTATTTGTGCTACGGTTTTAATATTTGGAATGTAGTTACATCTTATACCTTTCTTCACATTGAATGCTAAAGATGCTGAGTGTGACCTTCTTTTTGGGGTAAAAAACATGATTTTGGGTGGTTAAAGTTATAGGGCAAGTTGGAAATTTTTTATGGTACTTATGCTAGGGCTTTCACATTTGGAATATAATTACATCTAATACATTTCTTCATATTGTATGCTGAAGATGCTGAGTGTGACCTTTTTGTGGCAAAAGACATGATTTTGGGTGGTTAAAGTTTTAGGGCAAGTTGGCATTTTCATTTAATTTTTTAATTTTTCTCAATAAGTACTTGTGTTAGGGCTTTCATATTTGGAATATAATTACATATAATACCTTTCTTCACATGGTATGTTGAAGATGCTGAGTGTGACTTTTTGGGAATAAATAACATCATTTTTGTTTGATTTTGAGAATTTTAGATAAATTCATAATTTTTGGTTACATTCCTTTCTAATTGTGATCATTCATTTATCAAATATAATTCTTCAACATCATGCTTTTTTTGGACTCTTGTCAGTTTTAACATTTGCGTTTAGCTCAACATTAAAGTTTCATAATTCAAATCACTTCATACTTGTCTTCACACATTTGTTAAGGACCATCGTACAATTAGGTTAGATAACTCCATTGTATCCTAAATATGGAGTAATGGCCCTTGAATTACTTTTTGCCACAATGTTTTCCACTTTTTGTCATAGGTTATCCATTCAATTATGGAGATTTTCTATGTTTTGACAAAATATGTTCAAAGTAGTCTGCTGCAGAATTGCCGTATGAGGGAAAGGGTTAATAGTAGTACTTAAGTGCAATATAATGAAATAGTGCTTTATGTGAATAAGCGGCATATAGTCGAGCGCGCTGTCCTCCGACAGCTCTTGTTAAATAGAGTTATAAACATTGTATCAAACTGATTTTTGTTTTGTTTTGAGCAATTTCTCCTTTTGCCAAGTTGTTTTCAAAAGTCTTCTGCTGTATGGGCGTCAGAAACCATCTGTATGAGGGAAAGGGTTAAAGCTTCCAAATAATGTAGGAGCATATTTATTATAATTTGGCAACGCTATGATCTCTGTTTATCTGTCTTTTCATAGGTGCATACGTCCTTCCCATTGTCCAATCTAGGCTGTTTCTCAGCACAAGTGGCATAATGAGCAATTTCTCCTTTTGCCATAATGTCTTTCAAAAGTCTTCAGCTGTAGAGGCGTCAGATAGCATCTGTATGTGGGAAAGGGTTATTACTGATGTCCCTTTCTCAATATATTAAAATCATCCTCTGATACTTTCTGTACTTAGAATAAATGAAATGCTGCTAATTTTGAGCAATTTCATCTTTTTTTCCCAAAATGTGACCAACAACTGTTTGATGCAGAGGCATGACATGTCATCTGTACCTGCGAATGGGTTCAAGAGTTATCTGCTGAGTAGTTTTCAAACTGTCCATAGACAGGTAAACTGTGAACATAGCAGCACTCCTTTCAATACTGTGCTAATCTTTATTTGAACAAAACTCGCATTCACTAGATACAAATAACCACAGTTTACATAACAAAGGTGTTAACCCTTTCCCTCATACGACAATTCTGCAGCAGACGACTTTGAACATATTTTGTGAAAAAATAGAATATCTCCATAATTGAATGGATAACCTATGACAAAAAGTGGAAAACATTGTGGCAAAAGGAGAAATTGCACGTTTTGTGCAATTTCTTCTTTTGTCACTATGTTTTCAAAAAGCCGTCTGCGGCAGAAAGCGTCTATATGAGGGAAAGGGTTAAGAAAACTCAGAATATGTTGCCATTGCTATGCATGTGTGAACAACTAACCTAGGAAAACTAGCGCTACACTGTAGTCATAACTTCTCATGCACCTGTGCTAACTTTGCTTTGTAATGGCTACAAAAGAATAACCTACATAGGCCTGGGTGTTTACTTCCTACATTTTAGGTGTAGAGGGTTTGAATGTCAAATAAGGAATTTTGAAAACTAACCCTTTCCTAGATGTAGACACACTAGGAGGCATCTGCAGCTCCACTGTGATGTAGTTTCTGTCATGCCTCCATCTATTAACTCTTTCCCTCATACGGCAATTCTGCAGCAGACGACTTTGAACGTATTTTGTCAAAAAATAGAAAATCTCCATAATTGAATGGATTTAACCTATGAAACAAGTGGAAAATATTGTGGCAAAAGGAGAAATTGCACGTTTTGTGCAATTTCTTCTTTTGTCCCAATGTTTTTAAAAAGCCGTCTGCTGCAGAGGCGTCAGAAAGTGTCTATATGAGGGAAAGGGTTAAAAAACTCATGACTTATAATGGCTTCTTCTCATGGATAACGGATCAATGCTACAAAATTTCATTCATAGCATCTCCCCAATTTTGGATGTGATGGCAACTAAAGAAAAATCTTTTGGCCGATTTCAAAAATAAATGTATTTTGCAGAAATATTTCTAGGGTCACCCTATGTCAGATGCCTTCAAGCCATGTTGACATCATTGGTAAAAAACATGGACAACAGGGGGCAGAGCTGTCTTGACTTGGTTGGCAATATCTGTGTAGTGAAAACTTGAAAGATCTTCTCCCCAATACCTATTTTCACAACTTTCAAATTATATCTCAAAAATGTCCGGACTTGGGTGACCTAACCTGACCCTCTTATTAAATTAAAGACATAACAGAGATAAACAACTAAATGAACTGAATGGCCACTTGTCTTAAATTCTTAACAATCCTTTTTTCTACCAATGTCATCTTGATTTAAAACAAAACATTGTGAGGAAACTAATACCCTAATGTTTATTGTATATCACTATATGTTTTTAATTTAACCTTTTCCAACATAAATGTACACCACATCTGCTGCAGATGACTTTGAAAACATCCAGGGAAAAGAGTTGAAATCTCTTTTAAGGAAAGTTTAATTAATGAATAGGATCGAAAACATTATGAGCAATTTCTCCTTTTGCCACAATGTTTTAAAAAATCGTCTGCTGCAGATTTTCAAAATGACTGCAAGTTGGCACTGTGCAGTTTTATATCATTACATCATTATCAAATTTAACCCTTACTGTGTTAAAACTACTATTTTGATGGTCTGAAATCATGTTGAAATATCTTTACATACATGTATGATGTACAATGTACTTATTATGTAGTATTAATCCTTTCCCAAATACAATTCTGTGGCAGACACTGCATTGAAAGAATTCTGGAACATCTCGATAAATGTACGGTTATTGAAGAGTCAGTTGAAAACCTTGTGACCTATTGGTGAAATGTTTTCAAACATTGTCTGCAGCAGAGGCATCAGAAAGTGTATATATATATGTATACATGTGAGAAAGAGTTGTAATAACACTATGTCGGACTGGGGAAATCCCCCCATAATTTCTGCTTAATAATGAAGATTATTTTCTCATCTAATGCTCTGGGTCTAAACGCAAACAGTGACTCTTTTACAGTTTTACCCCAGTATTGTTTGTGCACTTAAAAATCTCCGTCAAATGACTGAGAGGACAATTTAAATTTTATAACATAAAATACATTATACATTTTAATATATTACACATCCATGTTAAGTTGAATTTGTACTCGGAATTTGTGCTCTAGCATCCGATTGGGTAGAAGCAAATTCTTTCTTGAAATTAACCAGTCAAACGTCTTATTTGGAGCATGGCCATTGGATTTCATTTCTGACACTATATTATGCTCCAAATAAGACTTCTGATTATTCATTTTCGAGAATGAATTTGCTGTAGACCAATCATATACTTGAGAACCAAGACTCGATCAGCACAGAGTATAGTTTTATAGTTATGGAGCCTGGCCTTTTTACATAATTATATTCATCACAGACAGTTGACTGTGCATAGACTGTTATTCCTATCCTGCTTTTGCACAACAAATCTGAAGAAATCCGCCGTGGCCGAGTGGTCATGGTGGAGTGCCCTTGGGCAAGGCACATTTCCTAGCCTAGTACTGGTATGTTTAGCCAGGGATCATGAATAAGTGAACTGTTGCCATGATATAACTGAAATAAAAACCCAATCAATCAAACAAACACAACAAATCTGCAGCAGACGATTTTTTAAAATATATATATCTAAAATTATGAAAAATCTCTACAAATGAAAGTACAGTTCAGCCTGTGTTTAAAGACCTAGGCTTCCATGGGAAGAGAACAATCTGGTCTTTGTTCACAGGTGGTCTTTAACCCTTTCCCTCATACGACAATTCTGCAGCAGACGACTTTGAACGTTTTGTCAAAACATGGAAAATCTCCATAATTGAATGGATAACCTATATGACAAAAAGCCGTCTGCTGCAGAGGCGTCGAAAAGCGTATATATGAGGGAAAGGGTTAAAGACCTAGGCTTCCATGGGAAGAAAACAATCTGGTCTTTGTTCACAGGTGGTCTTTAATTGCAGGCTCATTTATGCAGAAAATGAGTAAGATTCGTAAATTAACGGTGGTTGCTATAGACAGGGAATTTCTGTACAATTGTGGTCTTTAGCATGTGGGTTTGACTGTATTTAATTATTGAACAGTGTTGAAAAGATTATGGCAATAGGTGTAATTGTTCATAGTGAGCAATTTCTCCTTTTGCCAAAATGTAATCAAAGGTCATCTTCTAAAAAATGTCTTGAATGGAGTCCTCAGTCCTCAGGTGAGAAGGCGTAATCTTTAGTATACACAGTATAATATTGTAAAGGGTTGACCGAGTTTCCTTCCAAGTAGTTATTGGGATTCCTGTCTAACCAAATGCCTATTACCTTTTCCTTCATTCAGAGGTATCTGCAGCTGACAATTCCCTCATACAAATTATGACCCTTCTCCAGAAGACAACATTCTTTTGAAAACAAATTAAGCAAAAGAAGAAATTTAATAATTATGCCAATGCTTCAGAGATTTTCAACATTTTTGCCTTGATGGTTTCAGTCATCTGTTGCAGATCTGTCATATGTCGTTGGATAGTGTTTAAACTTTCACATTTACCCAATGGAAATTTAAGCTTGACTTTTAGAATAACTTGCATACAACATCATTATCTACAGCAGATATGACCTTTAACCCTTTCCCTCATACGACAATTCTGCAGCAGACGACTTTGAACGTATTTTGTCAAAACATAGAAAATCTCCATAATTGAATGGATAACCTATGACAAAAAGTGGAAAACATTGTGGCAAAAGGAGAAATTGCACAATTTGTGCAATTTCTTCTTTTGTCACTATGTTTTCAAATAGCCGTCTGCTGCAGAGGCGTCAGAAAGCGTCTATATGAGGAAAAGGTCAGGCATTCTTTGAGAAATTTCTCTGTTTAAGTTTTGAACATTCTCGATTGCATTGGCAGATGTGATTGGTATCAGAATGATGGTTATTATAAGAACATGTAATTTACCTGTAATATAGCATTTAAAAAAAATCCAAATCTATTCAAAGCAACACTAACTTTGGTGAACTAAAAATCTCATTAATTGTAATAGTAAATCAAAGCTAGATTTGGAATACAAATTGGAAAACCATAGTTAACCTTTTTCCACATACAACAAATGAGCAGCCAACAACTTTAAAATAGATTAACCCTTTCCCTCATACGACAATTCCGCAGCCGACGACTTTTAACATATTTTGTCAAAAAATAGAAAATCTCGATAATTCAATGGATAACCTATGACTAAAATTGGAGAACATTGTGGCAAAAGGAGAAATTGGCCGTTTTGAGCAATTTCTTCTTTTGTCACTATGTTTTCAAAAAAGCTGTCTGCTGCAGAGGCGTCAGAAAGCATCTATATGAGGGAAAGGGTTAAGTTAAATTATGATATTAAAAAAATTAAATGATGATATTAAAGTTTGTCTTGTTTTCAAAGATGTTTGATGCAGAGGTGTCTAAAGTGCTCTGTTCTTGGAAAATGATTACAATGATACATTATAATTATCACCTTCCCACATATAGATGCTTTCTGACACCTTTGCAGCAGCCGACTTTGGAAAACGTATTAGCAAAAGGAGAGTTAATGTTTTGGAGACTGGCAGAAATGTTGATCTGGCTATAAGAGGCATATAATTTTAACCCTTTCCCACAAACAGAAGCTTTCTGCAGGAGATGATATTTGAAAATATTGAGGAAAAAGGAGAAATTGCTAAATTTTCCACAATACTTTCAACTTTATTTTATAACTGTTCATCCATCTTTAGAGAGTTTCCATATTTTGAGTTTAGACTAAATGTTTATCCAAGTCGTCTGCTGCAGATTGGTTGTACGCAGGTAGCATATACCTGTACCTGTATGGATTTCTATTTACATCTCAGTTATAATTAATAACAGTGAAAAATGGTCACACCGGATTTCATTTACCTTTACCCTGATATAGAATTTTTTTCTGAAAACATCATGGGAAAAGGAGAATTTTATCAATACAAGCAAGTTTCTCCTGTTGCCAACGTGTTTTCAACTCTGTAAAGTAACTTACATAATTATACATACATGTATAATGAATATGTGTTTTCAAATATGATATATATGAATATTTTTAAATATGAAAACTCAACTAAATTGAGAAAAGTGTTTATCCTTTGCAACATACATCAAATCTGCAGCAGTTGACTTTGGCAAAAGGAGAAATTGCTCGCTTTGAGAAATTTCTTCTTTTGTCACTATGGTTTCAAAAAGCCGTCTGCTGCAGAGGTTTAAAAAGCATCTATATGAGGGAAAGGGTAAATATAATCATGTGGTTCCAATCTGGCAAGTTACCAACCATGGAAAAGCTGCAGACATAATGGTTGGTAACTGCAAACCTCATTTAATACTTTCCCCGATGTTGATGCACATTGACACATCTGCAGCAGACGAATTTTGAAAACATGTTAGTGTCACCACAGTATTTTAATCTGGATTCAATATTAATAAAACGTTTTGGGCTTCCATTTTAAATTTTATATAGACTAACCATATTTTTGCCAACATGTTTTCAAAGTCATCTACTGCAGATTTGCTGTATGTGGGAAAGAAGTGAGACCAGTATGATCACTGCTTACCGGTATCTAATTCGATATTAATGAGAATAAGTCTCAAAAAGTGGCCGTCTGAATTTGTTTTGCTGACGCTTTGTTACATACAACAAATCTGCTCTAGATGACTTTGAGATCATCTAAAAAAAACAAAAGTCAATGTAATGTCACGGTAAATGAATGTTATGTTACTGATAGAAGTTGAAATTTCTTCTTTTTCACGACTGTTTTCAAAAATTGTCTGCTATGGTGTCAAGTATTGTCTTTACTCTTTATTAGGGAAAAGGTTAAGTTAAAACAATGATATAAATATTTTATACCTGACAAGTTAAAAGGGTGTGTATGTGTAATATATAGCAGTTACTGCTGTTATATATACAACTTAACGGTTGACATTGCTTGGTATGCTCTTATCCAGTTGTTGTGCTCTTAACTGTTTGCCACATACTGTCATACAACAAATCTGCAGCAGACGTCTTAGGATATATCTCAGCAAAAATAGTAAAACTATCTGTAATTAAGTAAATGAAAGAACAATTGTTCAAGTGAGAATCAAGTTAAAGGCATACTGTTGCAAGAGGAGAAATTGCTTATTATATAATTTCTCCATTGCCACAATGTTTTCAAAAGTGGTCTGCTACAGAGGCGTTAAAATATGTCTGTATAAAAGGAAATGGCTAAATGAGAGATTTTGAGATGAAACTGTTTAACCATTTCCGAAATATCTGCAGCAGATGACTTTGAATGACATAAAATATGGAAGATCAGGATCTCTAAAAAATAAATGTACAATTATTGATAAGAGTTGAAAACATTGTAGCAGAAGGAGAAATTGGTGGTTATGATCTTTTGAGGATGTGTTGCCGCAACATTCCAACAGACGACTGCTACAAATGCCTGTGTATGAAGGAAAGGGTTAACCCTTTCCTTCATACAGATGCTTTTTGACCCCTTTGCAGCAGAAGAGTTTTGAAAACATTGTGGCAAATTGGTCACAATGTTTTTAATTCTATTCAATAATCAAACTACTCTTTATAGAATGTTTGTGTAGGTAAGTTTTCAAAGTCTTCTGCTGCAGTTTGGTTGCATGTGTGAAAGGGTTAGCATATTCTGATTAATATATTAAATTATTTTTACAGCTCAAGGAAGGTTGTTAGATGATCAGAGCCATGTTTACAAGAGCCCAAGTCAAGAAAACTGGTGTAGTGTTTGGGCGCCCGATTGTTCCTATGTGGCATGGTCCCAGGGTGGGGGCATTGTCTACTTATTACCCTGGAACAGGAATGCAGGAAAACTGTAAGTATTGGAATCCTTTTCTGATGTGATATGGTGGTTATTGGTAACCTTGTCTTATTTGAAAACATCTGCATATAAATGGTGAAGCACAATTTTGTTAGAGAGGTCATGAGATGAAAACATGGTAGGAAAAGGTTGTATGCTCCAGATTCCTCAAAAAACAAGTCACTCTCACTGTACCTGAAATGGCAATGCCTGTGGACTTAAACTTTGGCATATTTGATCTCTTTCAATTTAACCCTTTCGCTCTTACAGCAAATATGAACCGAACAACTTTGAAAACTCCCAACAATAATATGGAAAATCTCCCTTAATCATTAATGAAGACATACTCATTGAATAGAGTTGAAAACATTGTTTCAAAAGTAGAAATTGCTTGTTTTGAGCAATTCTTCTTTTGTCACAAATTTTCAAAAGTCGTATGCTGCAGAGCCGTCATAATGCGTCAATAGGTGGGAAAGGGTTAACCCATTCCAAATCTAATGTAGATGGCAATTTAATCATTTGTTAAGGATTTTATTATTGAAAAAGTGTAGAAAAAATTATAATTGTCATAATGAGCAATTTATTCAATGTTTTAAAGGTTGTCTTCTTCAAAAGCGTGAAAAGTCATCTGCAGGAGGGAAAGGGTTAATTTCATAGCCAACTCATGTTTTCATCCTTTAGATATACATTAAGCTTGAAAGTATTTACATTTAAATGATATGATCGCAAAGGTTAACTTTAAGATAACCCTTTCCCTATTACAGACGCATTTTGACGCAATAGCAGCAGACGACTTTTGAAAACATTGTGGCCAAAGGTGAAATTGCTCATGATGAGCAATTTCCCCTTTGGCCTCAATGTTTTCAACTTTATTTTAACAATTAAGCTATCTTTATATTAACTTAACTCAGAAGAGGGTTGATATTGTTGGTATGCTTATGGAGATTTTTCAGGTTTTTGTCACTATGTTTTCAAAGTCATCTGCTGCATATCTGCTGTCTGTGGGAAAGGGTTATGTGTGTGAGTTTACTTTTACAATAACTTGGATCATCTTATTTCACGTTATGGCAACCAAACAAATGGCTTCAGAATCTACCCTAAATTTGATCTTGGCTTTTGTGGTAAATGCATAGAGAAACTTCTGTTGTGAAGAAATGTTATGCAGAGTCTTTTGTATTACATGACAATATAATGAATATTGCATTTTACCTTTCAATATAATGAATATTGCATTTTACCTTTCAATAATGTTTTTGAAAGATGTCTGCCACAGACCTATCAAAATAAGTTATAATGTAGGAAAATGTTAACATGTTTCCTTTTTTTCAGGTTGAAAAAGCCATCAAGAGATGTCCAAGATGAAAACGAGATTCTGTTAGAATCGTCTCATATCATTTCTAATTTACCTCGTCGGGGGAATCAGGAGAAGGTGATTGACAGTCGCAGACAAAGCTTTACTGATGTTCCGGACCAGAGAAAATCGTACCGAATTGACACGGGAGATGTTGTGTGGAGCATGGCCTTCGGAAGTGGAATCTCTGAAACGAATATCAAATTGTGGCGACGTTTCGTTTTCAATCGTGACCTGATATTGGCAACTGGTCTTCAAAATGGAAAAATTAAGTTATGGAATGTCCATTCAGGTATGTATTACAGCTAAACCCTTTCCGACCTACAGGCACATAGACTGTCATACGCAGCTGAGGACTTTGAAAGCATTTTGTAAAACCAATCTGCAGCAGACGACTTAATTAGTCAAAAATATGGAAAATCTCAATATTGTTGCACTCCTTTTGTCACAATGTTTTCACAAGTAGTCTGCCGCAGAGGCATAACAAAGCATTATATGTGAGAAATGGTTTATTTAAAACTGCCTTATTAAAGCCATCTGTATAAGAAAGATATGTTTAAAGTATAATGTTAACATAATATAATAATCATTGTGGTTAAAACAAGACATCGTTTGTTCAGACATTTTCTCCTTTTCTCACAATCTTATCTAAATTGTACTGCTTATAATCTCAAACTATCAAATTATCAGGGAAATAGTTACTGGGAAATTTTAATGCATTAATTACAGTGCTATTTAACCCATGCCCAAATACAACAATGTTTTCAGAATTTTTTCTGCTGCAGAGGCCTTAAAAGTTTTATCATGAAAACCTTACTCATTTTCAGGAAATCTGCTGATGGAATTGTTGGATCATAAAAGCATTGTTCGTGGACTAAGCTTCACTACAGACGGAAGTCTTCAGCTCATTTCCTGCTCCAATGACTGCACGCTCAAGTTTTGGGACTTGAACGAGGATGGCAACATGTGTCGTACACTCAAGTTTGAGAATCGTGCTATGATATTTGGCTGCAAATGGTCGCCCAATTGTAAGCAAGTGGCAGCTGTTGGAACTCTAAAAAATGTAAGTACAGCCCAATGCATTTTTTCAAATTGAAACATTTGGTTGAAATTAATGTTATTGTGGATAAATGGAGTGTAAACAGTTACTCCATTTCTCACAATTTTAAGCTCATTTTAACCTGGTTTTTTTTTTTTTTACTAAAACTGCTTAACTTGGCTGCAATTTGTAGCTGTCTTAATTATAGTACAAAGTATTGAAGTCAATAGGATAGAAGGTCATCACGAC
The DNA here is from genome assembly GCA_031761405.1 of Serripes groenlandicus. Classification (NCBI taxonomy): domain Eukaryota; kingdom Metazoa; phylum Mollusca; class Bivalvia; order Cardiida; family Cardiidae; genus Serripes; species Serripes groenlandicus. Next base: position 19,857,293 of record JASEVX010000003.1, on the reverse strand, counting down.
CCACTTGAGTGTTAAAATGTGTCTGTTTCAGAAACGGGTTCTAGAAAAAAATGTATTTTTAGATTGGGTGTGAGGAGTGGGAAACAATTTTTTTTGGTTGGTGGACGGGAGTATTTTCTAGTTAATAATACTCATTAATGCCCCAAAGTTATATAGTAATAGTTTTACCTGTGAAATTTAGAAGCCTTTGTCCAATCACCACCAAATTAGGTCAAAATGTGTACTGGCATAATATCTTGGTTAATATTGTGAAAATGGGTCATGTCAGGTTAAAAAACGTATCACGAGTTTCACAATATAACGACTTCAGAGTTATGGCCCTTGTATTACTTAAATTACATAAAGTTTATGTTGTCTGTGTTGTAACTCGAATACATTTTATTTGATCATCACCAAATTTAGATAATATGTTGATGGGCAGAATATCTTGATACGGTTCGATAATTAACCACGTTATCTTAGTCACTCCACACTTATGGCCAACACTTTAACCCTTTCCCTCATATAGACGCTTTCTGACGCCTCTGCAGCAGACGGCGTTTTAAAAACATAGTGACAAAAGAAGAAATTGCTCAAAGCAAGCAATTTCTCCTTTTGCCACAATGTTTTCCACTTTTAGTCATAGGTTATCCATTCAATTATAGAGATTTTCTATCATTTGACAAAATATGTTCAAAGTCGTCTGCTGCAGAATTGTCTTATGAGGGAAGGGGCGTCAGCTCTCTAAATTTGCCTGACTTACAACCAATTATCACTAAACTTTGTCTAAAAAAAATCAGGACAGGCGTATTTTGTGACAGTTGGCGCTCTTGTAATAGGATATTTTAGTACCCTTATAAAAGCAGAAGGAAGTACAGAATAGTATCCGTGAAATGAAACTGCTTATTAAGGATATTTTTAATAATTTTATTTACCTCTCAACTTTTACCCTGACTTGAAGCTAAGTGTACAGCATACACCTTGGAAAACACTCTTGAAAAATAATAATGCATCAGATGGGCAATTCTTCCTTTATCCCTTTCCCCCCCTGTAGACACATTTTGACGCATCTGCAGCAGACAACGTTTGAAAACATTGTGACAAAAGGAGAAATTGCTCAACCCGAGCACAATGTTTTCAACTCTATTCAATAACTATATCATCATTTTTAGAGATTTTCCATACTTTTGCTTAGCTGTTTTCAAAGTTGTCTGCAGCAGATTTCCTGTAAGTGGGAAAGGGTTAAGTTCAATTGATGGTAGTGTCCTATAAATATTGATCTTGTCTTAACCCTTTCACATTATATGATAATTCTGCAGCAGAAGACTTGGCAAATATTAATTCCAAAATATAGAAAAACTTTATAAATGATAGTATGATTATTGAATTAAAGAGTTGAAATTATTGTGGAAAATGGAGAAATTGCTCGTTAAGAGCAATTTCTCCTTTTGCAACAATGATTTCAAAAGTGTCTGCTGCACGGGCGTCAGAAAGTGTATATTTTTGGGAAAGGGTTAAAGAGCCAATACTCTCAGGTAAGCAATCCAGAGCCTCATGGCCTCTTGTTAGCTCACTTAGTGACAAGGTGAGCTTTTGTGATCGCACTTCGTCTGTCATCCTGCGTCTGTCCAGTTTCTTGTGAACATGATAAAGTCTTCATTTATTATCCGATGTTACCAAACTTATTCAGTAGCTAGATATCCATGAGAGCTCAGTTCTTTTCGAAAACCAGCGAGATCCGTTCATGCACAACGGGATTATGACCCTTTAAAATTGGCAAAATTGCTATAATTGACCTTGTGAACAAGATAAAAACTTCATTTCTTTGTCACATGTCCTTTACATTGATTTATAAACATGTGACCATGACCTTAGTGTGACCTTTTACAATCAAATATCATCATTGTCTTTGGATGACCTTCACCATGACTTTTTGACCTTCTTTCTTATTTTTGTAGAGCAATTAGATTTGGAACCTAAATCACTTACTCAGGTGAGCTATATAGGGCCATCATGGCCCTCTTGTTTCTGGTAATGAGATTTATAGCAGTTTATGTAGAAGGTTAAGTGATGAAAGACATTTCTCATAAAACTTTTGATTTGTGACCTAAATACCTACATGTACCAACTCATCAATGCATTCTACGGTCTAGTTCAGAATTGTAATGTATTATAATCATTCACCTTTACACTTTCCCACATATAGACACTTTCTGACGTCACTGCAGCAGCCGACTTTTGAAAACATTGTGGCAAAATGAGAAATTGCTTTTTAATTTTCAAAGTCGTCTGCTGCAGATTTTGTGTATGTAAGAAAATTGTTAACCCTTTCAAATGTGTGCCCCCTGTCAAAACGCATTTAAATGATGTAATGGAGGGCTTACATTTGTAGATTCACATTAACACTTTTCCACATACAGCATGCAGCTGAAAACATAGTGGCAAAAGGTGAACAAAAGTTATTGTGGTAGGCATGACAAATCAAATTGCATAATTCAGGTGAGCGATCCAGAGCCCTCCTGTTATGAAACTTAAGGCATCAATGTTCACAAGCATAGCATTTTGTATGATTTCCCATTTCACTGTCAAAAAAAGGTCATTTTTTATCCAATTGTTTTAACAAGCATCACTTTTTGTCCCCCGCTTTCGCGAAAGCGCGGGACTATTAGTTCTCATTCGTCAGTCCGTCAGTCCGTCAGTCCGTCAGTCCGTCAGTCTGTCAGTCCGTCAGTCCGTCAGTCCGTCACGCTGTCACACTTTCGTTTCCGGGCTATTTCTCTGCAACCGCTTTTTCGAATTTGATGAAATTTCATAGGAAGGATCACCACCAAGTGTAGATGCGCATATCGTGTTTGCGTTCCGGTTGGATTATTTTTCACGGAGTTATGGCCCTTTACCCCTATGTATGACTAAATTCATTTCCGGGCTATTTCTCTGCAACCACTTTTTGGAATTTGATGAAACTTCATAGGAAGGATCACCACCAAGTGTAGATGCGCATATCGTGTTTGCGTTCCGGTTGGATTATTTTGCACGGAGTTATGGCCCTTTACCCCACCATCAGGCTATGTATGACTAAATTCATTTCCGGGCTATTTCTCTGCAACCGCTTTTTGGAATTTTATGAAACTTCATAGGAAGGATCACCACCAAGTGTAGATGCGCATATCGTGTTTGCGTTCCGGTTGGATTATTTTTCACGGAGTTATGGCCCTTTACTCCACCATCAGGCTATGTATGACTAAATTCATTTCCGGGCTATTTCTCTGCAACCGCTTTTTGGAATTTTATGAAACTTCATAGGAAGGATCACCACCAAGTGTAGATGCGCATATCGTGTTTGCGTTCCGGTTGGATGATTTTTCACGGAGTTATGGCCCTTTACCCCACCATCCGGCTATGTATGACTAAATTCATTTTTCCGGGCTATTTCTCTGCAACCGCTTTTTGGAATTTGATGAAACTTTATAGGAAGGATCACCACCAAGTGTAGATGCGCATATCGTGTTTGCGTTCCGGTTGGATGATTTTTCACGGAGTTTTACCCCACCATCCGGTTATGTATGACTTAATTCATTTCCGGGCTATCTCTCTGCAACCGCTTTTTGGAATTTGATGAAACTTTATAGGAAGGATCACCACCAAGTGTAGATGCGCATATCGTGTTTGCGTTCCGGTTGGATTATTTTTCACGGAGTTATGGCCCTTTACTCCACCATCAGGCTATGTATGACTAAATTCATTTCCGGGCTATTTCTCTGCAACCGCTTTTTGGAATTTTATGAAACTTCATAGGAAGGATCACCACCAAGTGTAGATGCGCATATCGTGTTTGCGTTCCGGTTGGATGATTTTTCACGGAGTTATGGCCCTTACTTCTGAATCGTAATAGGTACTGCTTTCATATTTCACATGTGCATTCCTTGTGACAACCCCTTTCCATCAATACCATTTTTTGTGACCTTGACCCTGGCGGGGGACCATGATTCTCTGAATTTGCTTGTTTGTATTTGTTCATGTTTCACCTACCTAGGGAAAAGGTCTATAATTTGTCTTAACAAAAGGACGTCATTGCTCTAGTACTTTTATTTCTTGACTGAATTCCTCCATACTTCAATCATATACAGGTTCAGTGTCGAGAGAGTGTCAGGTATATATTTCATCGACCTAAGTCAAAGGTCAAGGTCACAGTGATAATACCTCTATATGAAAAGACATCATCGCTCTTGCACTTTCATTTATAGGCATAATACCTTCAGATTTCATACACATCATGTTCAGTAGCAAGAGTGCTTTGACAGGTTTATGTTTTATCGACCTAGGTCAAGGGTCAAGGTAACAGTGACTATAAGAACTCTAGCACTTTCATTTGTGGATGGAATTCCTTCATACCTCCATACTTCACACACACGTTCAGTGTTAAGAGAGCTTGGACAGCACGCATTTCAAAGGTCGAGGTCACATTGTATATATAATACACTGGTACAAGAAAACACTGGAAGGAAATTTGTAACGTCAATACTCTTGTTCATTTCCTTGTACTTTGATTACATTGCAAGGACATGTACATCGGAGGACGAAGGACTTTTGAAAACATTATGCCAAAAAAGGAATAATAATGTAAATGAGTAATTTCTCCTTTTTAACCCTTTCCCTCATACGACAATTTTGCAGCAGACAACTTTGAATATATTTTGTCAACAAATAGAAAATCTCTATAATTGAATGAATAACCTATGACTAAAACTGGAAAACATTGTGGCAAAAAGGAGAAATTGCTCGTTTTGAGCAATTTCTTCTGTCACTATGTTTTCATAAACCCAATAATTCTACTTTCATTTAAAGATTTTCCATATTTTTTTCTGTGTGTTTTTAAAGTCCTCACCATGGTTTAAAATTCAAGGTTATGCCGGATTTTATTTGTCCACAGAACCGACCGAGAACAAATCTGAGAATAAATGTACATTTGGATCAGATAGCATGGCTAAGCAGTCAGATCCGTATCAACTTTAGTCACCAATTGTCCTCAATATGGTTTAAATCTGATTGGGTCTAATGTTAAAATAGAAAAAATATTGTCTACTGTAGCAATTGGTTTTAAGGCCTTTTTGTAATATTGTCCGCGGTTACATTCAAGGAGTCTGCATCTCATCTTCCTCTTCAGTCAACGTTTGAGAAAAGTGAGATAACTTCTCAGTAAAAAGTAAAGGTTATTTAAATACATGTAGAGCGTCTTAAAACATCATTGTCCTAGTCAACGTGGTTTGAGACAATTTAATGTCCTTTTTCTCAGACACCATGCTCAAATACACAACTTGTGAGTTAGATTTCTGAGATTTGAATCTACCTATATGTTGAGGTTATGTACCTTTAACTCTCTGACACAATTAAGTGAGCAAACATACTGAATATGTTTAATTGTAATTTCACTCTTTCCTTCAGACAACAATCTTGCAGCTGACGACTGATAACAATAATTTTATTCACAAATAAGGAAATGTATTAAACTCTTTTCCATGCACATACACCAAATCTGCAGCAGGAGACTTTGAAAACATCTTGGTAAAAATATGAAAAATCTCGCAAAAGTGAAACTGTTCATTATGAGCAATTTCTTCTAATTGTAACAATCCTTTCAAAAGCCGTCTGCTGCAGAGCCCTCTAATTGCTTCTATGGGAAAGGGTTTATTTGTAATTTAACCCCATTTCATAAATGATGTACCTGTTGTTTATATATTTATCTTTTCATACCTTTCTTTTTGGATAATGTTGAGAATTCAAATAATATAAATTAATTTTGACCTCTGTCAGTCTCAATCAAACAAAAACAAAGTCTTATTTCTAAATTATTGGACCACTGGCGTATTACCCTTGGTTATATCATTGGTGACTTGACATTGCATCTCAGGCACAGCTTCTTTGACATACAGTTACTAACCAAAAATAGATGTACAAAACATGTTTATGAAATCTATTTCTAGTATGACAGGCTTTAAGTTTATCATGAACGACTTAACCCTTTTCCACATACAACGAATAAGCAGCAGACAACTTAGAAAACATGTAGGCAACAATATGGAAACTGTCTATAAATGATAGAACAAGCATTGAATATTGTTGAAAAGATTGTGGCAAGAGGCGAAATTGCTTATCATGAGCAATTTCTCCTTTTACCACAATATTTGCAAAAGCCTCGATATGTTGGAAAGGGTTAATTAACCCTTTGTCACATAGCAGTTTTCTTTGAAAACATCTAAGGAGATATATGAAAAATAACTTAAAGTGAAAGAATAAGTATTTATTTGGAAAAAAGGAGAAATTGCTCAGTTTGTCAGCATGTTTCTGAAAGTCTTCTGCTGTTGATGGGTTCAAATGTATCAGAAAGAGGGAAATTTGATAATGAGCATTTTCTCATTTTCTCACAATGTTTTCAACGCTACTAAATAAGTATACTTTTATTTGTATTATTTTTATATTTTTGCTAGATGTGTTCAAAGTTGTCTTCTGCAGACCAGAAGAGGTACAGCTAAAGGTTTTTTTAAGAGATTCAGAAATAATTGAGATTTTGTATACTGAAATATAAAAATGTAAGTCTAACATATTGAATCATTACTCACATTGAACTTAAGTGTCAATGGCTTTTGTTAAACCCTGACATACTGACCTAGTAATTGTGGTTAATGACACTAGACTGTGTAAAGAAGTACATGTACAACAGTTAAATGGTCTGTTCCAAAAGATAGCCAATGAAGAGCAAGGTATATGTATTAGCGCGTTACCACTTACAGATGCTTTTTGACGCCTCTGCAGCAGCGGACTATTAAAACCATTGTGACAAAGGCAGAAATTTCTCTTGTCAGTAATTATACCACCGTTTATAGAGCGTTTCAATCTTTTTGCCTAGATGTTTTCAAAGTCGTCTGCTGCAGATTTATTGTACTTGTTTCTCATGTAGAGACCTGGTAGTGTTCACCTCCAGGACCTAAGTCGGAGCCCAGATTGTGTCAGACATATTTGTGTCACCTTCCGGTATTAGGGATCACTTCTCAGTCATCTGTCTGTCTTTAACCCTTTCCCTCATACGACAATTCTGCAGCAGACGACTTTGAACATATTTTGTCAAATAATAGAAAATCTCAATAATTGAATGGATAACCTACGACTAAAAGTGGAAAACATTGTGTCAAAAGGAGAAATTGCACGTTTTGTGCAATTTCTTCTTTTGTCACTATGTTTTCAAAAAGCCATCTGCTGCAGAGGCGTCATAAAGCGTCTATATGAGGGAAAGGGTTAAGGCTTGCTACACTTACATCATGGGATCAGGAGAATGGATTAATACAAGGGACATTTATCTAGCATGTCTATATTTTAGCTCAATTATGAAGCACAAAGTGCTGAAGGTGAGCTATTGTGATCACCATAATGTTTCTCTCGTGTGTCAGGTGTTGTCAACAATTTCTTTAACCCTTTACCACATACAACAATTCTACAGCAGGGGGGACTTTCAAAACTTACTGACAAAAACATGAAAAATCTCAATAAATGAGAGTTTAACTATTATAATAGAGTTGAAAAAATTGTTGGAAAAGGATGAACTGATTGTTTTGAGCAATTTCTTCTGTTGCCACAACGTTTTCAAAAGTCGCCTGCTGCAGATGTGTCAAAAAGCGTCTAAAAGTGGGAAAGGGTTAAACAACATCTCTTAAACCACTATTGCAGCTAAACTTCACAGGGTTGTTGTTTCCTTGGGTGGACTTCTTTAACCCTTTCCCAGCAGACGGCTTTTTGAAAAACTAGTGACAAAAGAAGAAATTTCTAAAAACGAGCAATTTATCCTTTTGTCACAATGTTTTCCCCCTTTAGTCATAGGTTGTCCATTCAATTAGAGAGATTTTCTATGTTTTGACAAAATATGTTCAAAGTCGTCTGCTGCAGAAATGTCTTATGAGGGAAAGGGTTAACAATTGACAAAAAAAGACAAAAACTTTCGAAGTACTTTTTCTAATTTCCAGATGATTTGACAGAAACATTTAACTATTAAAGCTTACCCACTGCAAAGTGTTATCAAATTGCTTAAATGACAGGTTATTGAATTCAAACATTTTGGTTTATGATACTGCAATGTTACCCCTGTGAAATGAATAATTACTGTTCATGAACATATTTTGTCAAAACATAGAAAATCTCCATAATTGAATGGATAACCTATAACAAAAAGTGGAAAACATTGTGGCAAAAGGAGATTATTGTAAACTATCCTCGATTATGCATTGTTTTTAAGCACTTTCCCATACATCATAATAGATGCTTAATGATACCTCTGCAGCAGACGACTTTTGAAAACATTGTAGCAAATGGGGATATGGCTTATAATGTTTGCAATCTGATTCAATTATAAATCTTATAATAATAAAAACAAGATTTTCTATATTTTAAGGGGTATTATTTCAAAGTCGTCTGCTACAGATTTGTTGTTTTTGGACGGTACCTCTAAAGTACTGTCTATAGTGGTGTGCATTTTGAGAAATCATACAACAATTGGCTCCCCGATTATAAACAGAATGACAGACTAAAGCTGGGAACCAAAAATCGAGATGTCCGTGCTTAACACTAATATAAAATGTAGTGCCATGTATTAGTCAATATAAGATCTGCATTTTGAAACATATTGGTGAATCAAGATATTTGAAATTATAATTTAATTCTGAGAAGGCAGCTTTATTAACCTTTTCCCTCATATAGACGCTTTCTGACGCCTCTGCAGCAGACAGCTTTTTGAAAACATAGTGACAAAAGAAGAAATTGCACAAAACGTGCAATTTCTCCCTTTGACACAATGTTTTCCACTTTTAGTCATAGGTTATCCATTCAATTACAGAGATTTTCTATTTTTTGACAAAATATGTTCAAAGTCGTCTGCTGCAGAATTGTCGTATGAGGGAAAGGGTTAATTTTTGGAAAGGGTTAAGAATTTGATTATTTCTCTGCAGGTATACATATGGAGCAGTCATGATTGGACAAAGTTCAAGAAGCTATCCGGCCATTTCCACACAGTTGCTAACTGTGATTTCTCCCCAGATGGAGCCATACTAGCTACGGCATCTTTCGATACAACTGTGATATTGTGGGACCCTTATACTGGGGAATCACTCAAAAGATTAGGGTGAGTATATATAACTTTTAACCCTTTTCTACCTGCAGACGCATTTTGGGTCAGTAGCAGCAGACGACTTTTGAAAACATTATGGCCAAAGGTGAAATTGCTCATGATGAGCAATTTCTCCTTTGGCCACAATGTTTTCAACTTTATTTAACAATTAAGCCTTCTTTTATGGAGATTTTTCCGTTTATTGTCACTATGTTTTCAAAGTCGTCCGCTGCAGATTTGTTATATGTGGGAAAGGGTTAATATTTGAGCCAGTGCATGAAATATGGTACTACAATGTTATAGTTGATATTTCATAACTGTGTAGGTTTAGATCAGCCTACCTACTCAAACTTGTCTGAATCTACACAAGTTAAAAATATTTTTAACAAATCTGCAACAGAAGTCAACTTTAAAAAAAACTTAGCAAATATAAGTATGCATGGGTATTGAAAACAGTTGAAAATATTATTGGGAATCAGGAAATCGCTCCTTTTGAGCAATTTTTCCTTTTGCCACAATGTTTTCATAAGAGATGCATCAAAATATGTCTAAATTTGGGACAGGTTTTAGAAAAATAGAATGTCTGTACTGTAGATATTCAATAGTATAGAAAATAAATAAACACTTATATTTCATTTGAAAGCAGGAAAAATAAAGCTTTTAACCCTTTCCCTCATATAGACGCTTTCGGACGCCTTTGCAGCAGACGGTTTTTTGAAAACATAGTGACAAAAGAAGAAATTGCACAAAACCTGCAATTTCTCCTTTTGCCACAATGTTTTCCACTTTTAGTCATAGGTTATCCATTCAATTATAGAGATTTTCTATTATTTGACAAAATACGTTCAAAGTCGTTTGCTGCAGAATTGTCGTATGAGGGAAAGGGATAAAGTTGTCAAAGGTAGTATTTGTCAGGCAATACTAGCTGGTGTTTCTAGTCAAATGCTGAAACAGATTAGGAAGACCTTTCAGACTTAAAAGATTAAAGTTTGACCTAATTGATCTTCAATCTTTGTAGGAATTTAGTGTAGTTTAAAGTTTTTCACATTGATTGCGAAACAAGTTTTAAGCTTTAATATTAATCGACACTCAATGTCCGCTTCCTGGAGACATAACCAGTATTCGCGTTGTTTGTGGAATTCGAAATTTAATGATGTAGAAAAAGTTTTAAAATACTTAATAGGATATGATTTAACCCTTTTACCACTTGTAGACACAGTTTAATGCATCTGCAGCAGACAAATCTTGAAATAATTAGCAATTTCTCCTTTTTGCCAAAATGTTTTCAACTTTATTCAATAATTCTACTTTCATTTGTAGAGATTCTCCCCATTTTTGTCGTCGGCTGCAAATTTGTTGTATTTTGAAAAGCGAAAACAACATGACCTGGATTCAGATAAAAGTGGTTACTTATCTACTTATCACAAGCACACGAAGAGTTCTGAAAGGAAATATAAATGTACTTAATGAATCGATCACCTTTAAATGAAGGGGAGTTTGTCCTCTAGGTTAAAAATAATAAATACCACAAAAAAATGAGTCAAATTAATGTATGTGATGAATAAAATTGTATATAATTTTTATTAGACGTATATGGAAAAACTTTCTGTGTTACCTGGTAGAGATGCGTCCAAATGTACCTGTATGTTAGAAAGGGTCAATCTCCTGCACATTCACCTGTTGCAGTCACTTTATTGATTCAGTTATAGTTCTGTCTTAACCCTTTCCCACATTAAACAAATTATGCAGCAGACGACTTTGAAAACATCTTGACAAAAACACAGAATTTCTCTATAAATGAATGTATAAATACTGACAAAAGATGGAAACATTGTGGCAAAAGGATAAATTGCTCATTGTGAGTAATTTCTCCTTTTGTCACAATGTTTTCGAAGGTCATCTGCTGCAGAGGCGTCAGAAAGCGTCTATATGTGGGAAAGGGTTAACTGATCTTTTGATGAATTCTTCGTGCAACAATTAGATGTACTGTTCGTTTGAGGGTGGCAAATTTCCTCTAGGAAGGGGACTTATAATCTTGTAATATGAAGTTAACTGTTTCCCACATACAAACAACTCCTTAACCCTTTCCCTCATATAGACGCTTTCTGACGCCTCTGCAGCAGACGGCTATTTGAAAACATAATGACAAAAGAAGAAATTGCACAAAACGTGCAATTTCTCCTTTTCCCACAATGTTTTCCACTTTTAGTCATAGGTTATCCATTCAATTATAGAGATTTTCCATTTTTTAACAAAATATGTTCAATTTAGTCGTCTGCTGCAGAATTGTCGTATCAGGGAAAGGGTTAAATTGATATTGTATATGTACTGTATATATGTAGATCATGTTTTATTTCATTTTATTTGTGAACACTCTACAGGACATGTAAAACATCTGCAGATTTGTTTTAAGTGAGAAATTGTTAAAATATAATGTATAGAATGTAAAAGTTTATTTATATATGAGCCTGTCCATGGAAAAAAGGTACAAGCAGGTAAGTCTGAACAGTCAAGGTTCAGAGCAGCCTGTACATCTGCTCCATGATTTATCAGAATCTACACAATTTGACAGACTAAGCATTTAAAAACAGAGGTCCAGATAAGGAGGGGTATTCAGCTCTTTTCCCCACAATTTCTCTCTTATTATTTAAGCAAACCCTATATTAATGTAGTAACTCAAAAGAATCGTCTCTCTGAGACGATTATTTTGAGTACCCACAACATAGGGTTAGAGGGTCAAATAAGGATTTTAGAACATGCAAAGTGCCCCTTATCTAGATCTCTGTAAAAACCTTTTGTTAGTAATATTTGAACAGTGAAAATCTTGATCAGAATGTGAAGATACACATGCTGCTCGGAATCTACAATGTTCTCAAAAACAACTTGTACCTTTCCCATTGATGAGCAGATATTATTGGGATACTTTAGTCATATTTGATGTAACCCTAGTTGTTATCCTGAAAGACAATGCTGGTATATTTATTGATTCTCTCTTCCTGTGACAGGTTTTATCATAATGAGATTTTGATTGAGGAAATATATAACCAAAGTCCTAAAATGGAAAAATCGTTCGCTATAAGTACATGTACTGGGTTTACAGTAACAAAACTTTGTTTTATGATGTATCAACATTATAAGTGACATAGATTTCAAGGTCAACTATTAACCCTTTCCCTCATATAGACGCTTTCTGACGCCTCTGCAGCAGATGGCTATTTGAAAACATAGTGACAAAAGAAGAAATTGCACAAAACGTGCAATTTCTCCTTTTGACACAATGTTTTCCACTTTTAGTCATAGGTTATCCGTTCAATTATGAAGATTTTCTATTATTTGACAAAATATGTTCAAAGTCGTCTGCTTCAGAATTGTCGTATGAGGGAAAGGGTTAAACTCTTCCCACAATGTTTTCTACGCTATCTCAACATAACACTTTACAGATGGTACAGATTTTCCTTACACGTTTTCAAAGCATATATATGACTGTATGACATAATGGCATATCAAGGACAGAAGCAAAGAAAGGAAATTTCAACATATATAGGAATATGAAAAAATTTCTATATAATAGAACAGAACTGAAGTTTATTCATATGACTTGAACATAATTATATGGTTCATTGTCAAAAGTATTTAGGAATATACATGAATGTGTATACAATAAAAATAGACAAACAATTCAACAAAATACTAAGGTGAATAAATATTAAACTTTCCTAGAAGGTGGAAATAAAGTTTTAAAGGAGTTGTGAGTTTAAACCCCAGCTCGGCTAACGTTCTTTTCGACACTCGACAAAAGTCATTGTGACAAGCGTCATTCGTCTTCCACCAATGGGCTATCAGTCTATGTAGAAAAGCAGCCAGTTGCTTGGAAAGAATGTTGTATGAAGTACTGGTGTGAGAAAGCCAAGAAACATAATATTTTGAGTAAATTTAATTTATTGTGAACTGTCATCCGTGATATGGCGGAAAAATTGTTGAGAGCGGCGTTAAACCAGGATCAATCTATCAATGCTTATCATAAACAACTTATTTTTTGTCACAATGTTTCCACTTCTTCTCAATAATTTTCTTTCATTTATAGAATTGTCCGTATTTTTTAGTCTTTCCTTTCAAAGTTTTCTGTTTCAGATTTGTATTATGTGGGAAAAGGATAAAACAAAGGGTTAGAGGAATATAATTGCGAAATATGTCCTGCTCTATTTTTAGTATACTAGACTTGTTGTTGTAAATGAACTTATTGTTTAACCCTTTTTTTGGCAATAACATCCGCATACTACTTTCATAAACATTTATACTGGATAACACAAATTCATCAGTAAAAAAGTTCTCCTTTCCCACAATGGTTTTAACTCTGCCTTAACCCTTCCCCTCATATAAACGCTTTCGGACCCCTCTGCAGCAGACGGCTTTTTGAAAAACAGAGACAAAAGAAGAAATTGCACAAAACGTGCAATTTCCCCTTTTGCCACAATGTTTTCCACTTTTAGTCATAGGTTATCCATTCAATCATGAAGTTTTTCTATGATTTGACCAAATATGTTCAAAGTCGTCTGCTGCATAATTGTCGTATGAGGGAAAGGGTTAAAGCTGTTTTATTTCTAAAGTTAAATTTCAGATGAATTCAGTTTGGATGATCTTAATTGAATTAATATCATGATTTAAATCGTTTCCACCTTACAAATGCATTTTGACACATCTACAGCAGACAACCTTTCTAAAACATTGTGGCAAAAGGAGAATTTTCTTATAATGAGCAATTTATCATCTTGCCACTAATATATAAGCTTTCAATTCAGTTCAATAATTTTAATTTCATTTAACCCTTTCCCTCATATAGACGCTTTCTGACGCCTCTGCAGCAGACAGCTTTTTGAAAACATAGTGACAAAAGAAGAAATTGCACAAAACGTGCAATTTCTCCTTTTGCCACAATGTTTTCCACTTTTTGTTATAGGTTATCCATTCAATTATGGAGATTTCTTATGTTTTGACAAAATACGTTCAAAGTCGTCTTCTGCAGAATTGTCGTATTAGCTAGGGAAAGGGTTAAAGAAATTTTCCTTATTTTCGCTTAGATGTTTTCAATGTGGGCTGCTGCAGATTTGTTGTATAGGATGAAGGGTTAAGTTGATAGCAATAAACCTGCAGCAGACGACTTTGAATTTATAAACTCCAAACTATAGAAAATCTCTATAAATGATACTACAAGAGAAAGTTGATGCAACGCATCAATGTCGCCGGATATCCATAGTGCAGTTATGCATAACACTAACATTATAGTACTTGAATAAACAGTTATCAACTGAGGGGCATATTGAAACATCAGGGGTGGGGTCAAGTGAAAATGTATCATAACTTGCATTGTTTTGTCAACGAAGTGAATGATAATTGAAGCCTTTCATTGTTTATGATCAATTCCATTCCAAAGTAGGTTGACCATACACACAACCAACTAATTATTGATCATAAACAGTTTTCTTGCCAATCATTAGTCATAGTATGTATACAGTGCTTTCATTACGGAATAATTATAAGATTTGTAAATTCCACATATACTTTTCAAGATGTTTGTCAGAATATTTGAATTTTATTATTTTTCAATAAAACCACAAAACAGACAATTTAGGATTTGCATGCAATAGCACGTCATTTTACCTTTCCTCTATTAAAGTCAACAGTGGACACCTTTGCAGCAATCTAAGGGTTAAATCACTGAAGACATGAGTTTTCTCTTTTTCTCAAAATGATATTAGCTTGGCATCCTAATTATATCATACTTTATCAAATGTTGAAATGTAGTCCAATATTTATAAATAAGACCACCTTCGAAATATAATATCAACTAAACAGTTAAATCTCATTGAAATTGTTGTATTATTTAAACTTAATTTCAAACATAAACTGAGCCCTACAACATGTTAATTTATTTTAATTCTTTCCTTCCTTTTTTTTAATGAAAAAAACAAACTACTCATGTTTTAAAATTATATTATGATGAGCGCCCTTGTGTCAATGATGCATAACAATATGTAGATCGGAAGCAATATGCCTTTAGGGAATTAAATGACACATTTAAAATTGTCAAGGACGAAATAATTTTGTACGAAAGACCCGATTCTTTCTTATTCGCAGAGGTGTCGTTCTTGAAACTTTCTTTATAGGCAGAGAGTGTTCGTTCAAAGTAATTTTTCTATTAAAACCAGTATTATCTCGGTTTGTTCTTTTCTTCATTTGTTTCGAACCAAATAAACATTTTAAATCACCTATGATTTACTATTTGTAAGTCAGTGTAAAGAGCGGCTCTCTGCAAAGGAGATTGATCTACACAGTTGGTATTCGCGAGTATGTAAACAAAGTTAGACTGTGCGACGTAAAGGTTTGTAGTTATCGCCTTTTGATTACATGCAGTAAATAGTGTAAAATAAAGTATACCAGTCTAGCTAATAGGGACTGTTTTGTCTTTGTAAATGAAACAAAAAAACATAAATGCGAGTCAAAATAAAGAAACTGAAAATACCTAAAACATCGGAATATTTATTTCATTTTAGATGTGTCATTACTTAGTGTTTTTAAACAAACACAATTGTAATATGTTCAAGACATCTAAATGGGTTTCTTTCTAATAATAATCCCCCCTCCCATGTCATTTCCGAAAACCTATTAAAAATAGAAGTCGCAGGCTTCTGCCCGGCGACTAATTATCTTTTAAAATAGTTGAAGTCATTGTGGCAAATGGAGAAATTGCGCTTGATGAGCAATTCTTCCTTTTGCCACAATGATTTCATAGGTTGTCTGCTGCATTCTCAGGCGTCAGAAAGCTTCTATATGTGGGAAGAGGTTAATTAAATATCATGTGAAGCAGTAAACTTTTAAAAATATGTATTGGTATTGGAGAATTGGCTGGCATTCCCATGATATTTTCAATTCTATATCATAATAATAATTTTATTTCATTTTGTTTAGATATTAAATTTTTCCCTCTCATGATGTCAAAACTTACATGTGGGGTAAAACAGTAAATTGTTTTAATGCGCAATTTGTCCTTTTGCCTCAATGTTTACAACCGACCATTCAATTATTATACTACCAATACAGATATTTATCATACTTTTGCCAAGATGTTTTCGAAGTCTTCTGCTGCAGATTTGATGTATGTAGGAATGGGTTGATAGCAAAGTTCACAGTGTGTATCTGTTTGTCTGTTCTGTTTTTCAGACATTTGTTCCCAGAACCCAGCTTTATCTATGCAGGAGGGGCCAATGAGCATTACGTGAGGGATGTTTCGTTTTCAAAAGACGGGTTACATCTCATCACAGTTGCTGACGATAAGTATGTTCTTTGAAATATTGTTAAGGCCTGCTGAATTTCTGCCGTTCTTATCATTGACATCAATTTTGAAGAGTTCTTGCATGACATCTCACGTCTGGACGAGATGAGATTTATAATGACAGTACAGGGTATCAATCATTTGATTAACCCTTTCCCTCATACGACAATTCTGCAGCAGACGACTTTGAACGTATTTTGTCAAAACATAGAAAATCTCCATAATTGAATGGATAACCTATTACAAAAAGTGGAAAACATTGTTTTCAAAAAGCTGTCTGCTGCAGAGGCGTCGGAAAGCGTCTATATGAGGGAAAGGGTTGAAGAGTTTTAAGGTGGACCCCCAAAATGTATAAAATATCCCCCAACTTTGATGACATGAAGGTCAAAGCTGAGGGAAACCCCTGTGCTACACACATGACTTTGTAATGATCATAGTCCAAGGAAGACCCTTGTTGATGTTGGGGTCAAAGTGTAATGTCATTTTACTCTCTTATTGGGCCCTTTTTGTGTGTCTCTTCTTCTTTGCATTGTGTTATGTTATATTTGATGAAGTTCAACAAGCCTGTATGACAAACACAATTTGAATTGTTAAATTTCTCACATGAAACAATGCAGACACATTAAGCATCTATCAATAACAACTTGTATATGGCCAATTTAGGCCCGCCTTCTTTTACCAAGTTATTTAAGTAAATGTCCAATTAGCCCAAAGTGACCATAACCTTGACACAACACCTTTCATACTACCATATATTCCCCTATAGATTTACCATTTCATTTTCGGCCAGAAATTTTGATCTGGGCAGCAGCCCCAACACAATGTAGTTATCTCTTCTAAGCCCATGTCTTGTTTTTACAAATATTGGAACCTTTAGCACAATTCGCATCTTTAAAGGTGAAGAACTCCAGATGGAGATCAAAATTTTGAAATGTTGAAACTTCTGCAAAAATTGCTAATAGTGACAACAAAGTAAGTAATAAATAGTTTAGAACTATTTTGGCATTAAGTGTTGAAAAACAGTCTATTGAAGTCAATGAAAATGTACAAAATTTGACTTGCTGAGTATGTTTACCCAGTTTAAATGAAGCATAAACAATCAATATTTAGATGTTTATTGTACTGGAAGGTGAAATTATTACTCTAATTTCATCTCAGTAGTATGATTCTAATATGTCAAGACATCTTTTGAACAGTTTTAAATCTTTGACTTTACTTTCTATAATCTGGAGTTAAGATCCCTTTAATAGATATTGGAAATCACAGTTATTTACGTTTGTTTGATTTTGTTCCAGTTGCTTATGTTTGTTTGATTTTGTTCCAGTTATTTACGTTTTTGGGATATCAGTGACACAAGTAATCCACATTGTGTGAAGGATGTGAGAAGTCCAGTGTGCTGTAGTTATAGCCCCAATGGTGTGGTTGT
Organism: Serripes groenlandicus; assembly: GCA_031761405.1. Lineage (NCBI taxonomy): Eukaryota > Metazoa > Mollusca > Bivalvia > Cardiida > Cardiidae > Serripes > Serripes groenlandicus. The sequence goes on along the minus strand of JASEVX010000003.1, from coordinate 19,839,410 downwards.
CAGTACCGGGTAAGTCTATTTCATGTCTTCCTAATCTTTTTATTCATTTAATACACCCTTAATAAATCATTAAGTATCTAAGCACTTTCCCACATACAACAAATCTGCAGCAGATGACTTTGAAAATGTTTCGCCCGATTATTATTATTGCAAAGAGATGAACATTTTAGTAAAACAATAAATTTCTCTTTTTTGCCAGAATGTTTATAAAAGTTGTCTGCTGTAGAGGTATCAGAAAGCATCTGTATGTGGAAAAGGGTTAACCCGTATCCACATTGAGACTCATTTAAACGCACCTGAAGCAAACAACATTTGAAAACATTGCGGCAAAAGAAGTTTTCAACTCTCCCAAATAATTATACATTCATTAACAGAGATTTTCTGTATTTTTGCTTAGATTTTTTCGAAGGTGTCTGCTACAGATTTGTTATATGAAGGAAAGAGTTAGGCATTATCTATTACGAATATTATAAAGTATATTATGATTATAATGCAATTTGCATATTTTAACTATTAACTTTTTTTTAACCAAATAATTGTAGAAGTGTGAGAGTGTGAATGGTGTTATTTATTTGAAGTGTAAGCAGGCTTTTGCATTCAATGATCTAATAGCTTTTGATCCCCGTGGCTAAGGAAGTTTGCGATGGGGATATAGTAACGGGACTGTTCGTTCGTTCGTCTGTGCGTCTGTCCGTAACAACGTTGTGACCACTCTACACTAAACATCCTTCGACCGATCTTAACCAAACTTGGTATACAGTTAGTATATGGCAAGGTCTAGAAGCCTATTTATTTTCAAGGTCATAGGTTAAAGATCAAGGTCAAAATTGGACTGAATATCGAGGGGATGCATCCGCTTTGCATCCTTGTTTCTACTTAAAACATCACTGACTTTTAAGCATTATTTTGTTTGTTACTCAAAATAGTCTTCAACTTTATTCAATAATTATACCTTCATTGATAGATACTTTCAATATATAAGCCTAAATCTATTCAAGGTCGTCTGCTGCATGTTTGTTGTTAAATGGGTGAAGATTGATACACCATGGTATGAATAAGATGAATAGTAAAGTGATAAGACTTAACCCTTTCCCTCATATAGACGCTTTCTGACGCCTCTGCAGAAGACGGCGTTTTGAAAACATAGTGACAAAAGAAGAAATTGCACAAAACGTGCAATTTCTCCTTTTGCCACAATGTTTTCCACTTTTTGTCATAGGTTATCCATTCAATTATGGAGATTTTCTATGTTTTGACAAAATACGTTCAAAGTCGTCTGCTGCAGAATTGTCATATGAGGGAAAGGGTTAAGTTATTTTATGGGCTGCGATTATGAATAAAGTATATATTGGTTGGATGACATTCCGTTGAATAGATAAAGGTATAGATTAACATTGACCTTATCATAATCCTCAGTGTTTATTCTAGAATATTCTATAATTCTTATCAGCTTAACCCTTTCCCTCATACAGACGCATTCTGACGCCTCTGCAGCAGGCAGCTTTTCGAAAACATAGTGACTAAAGAAGAAATTGCTCAAAACGAGCAATTCCTCCTTTTGCCGTAATGTTTTCCAATATAAGTCATAGGTTATCCATTCAATTTAAGAGATTTTCAATTTTTTGAATAAAATATATTCAAAGTTGTCTGCTGCAGAATTGTCGTATGAGGGAAAGGGTTAACCGTTTCCCACTTGCAGATGCATGTGACACATCTGCAGCAGATGACATTTGAAAATATTATGGCAAAAGGAGAAATTGCTCATATAGAGTAATTTCACCTTTTGCCTCAATGTTTTCAACTGTACTTATAATTGTTCTTTCACCTATAGAGATTTTTCTTATTTTTGCTTAGATAGTGTCAAAGTCATCTGCTGCAGATTTGTTGTATGTTGGAAAGGATAAAGGCTAGTACACTGTACATCCGACACCAAGTCTTCTTGTTTATCTGTAGTTGGTCACAGTTTCTACTGGTTTATGGGCATATTTGAAGAAATGGGAGTAAACGTTTATTGCTTTGCACATGATTGGTTGTCTGTTGATTAATATATAATGATTATGAGCAAAAGAATGCTTTGGTTAAGAAATTCACCAGAATTATGGAAATTCAAACTTATAAGGCAAAGTTAAAAACATTGTTATAAAATAAAGGTTCTCATTAGAACCATTTTTTTCCCCCTATTCTTTACAACAAATCACCATACATACACTGTTTTATGAAGGAAAGGGTTTTTCGATTGTGGTGCTTATATTAGAATAAACACTTTCCAACATACACCAAATCTGCAGATGAATTTTTGAATGCATCAAGTAAAAAATTGGGAATGCCGATTACAACATTGTTGCAAAAGAGCAATTGCTTTTTATGAGCAATGGCTCCTTTTGCCACAAAGTTATCAAAAGACGTTTACAAGTGAGAAGGGGTTAAGTTAAACTGGAACATATAAATTTGCTATCTTGGTCAGGTAGATTGTATAGCAAATGGCACAATTTTGTGTCATATAGCTAACATAACCCTTTCCCTCTGAAGTTTTTGCAGCAGACAGCTTTTTAAAAACAAGGTGACAAAAGAAGAAATTGCTCAAAACGAGCAATTTCTCCTTTTAACACCATGTTTTCAACTCTGTTCAATTATTGTACTTTCATTTAAAGGGCAATTTCAATTATTTTTGTTTGTGGGAAAGGGTTCAGACTAAATTTCAAGAATTTGGATGAAAGTTTGATATTTTATTGAACCATCTCTATATCAACATTTTGGATGAAAATTTAATCCTTTTCCACATACAACAAATCTGCAACAGACGCCTTTGAAAAAATAGTGACAAAAATGTGAAAAATGTCTGTAAAAGATAGCTTAATTGTTAACCCTTTCCCACCTGCAGACGCATTTTAACGCAATAGCAGCAGACGACTTTTGAAAACATTGTGGCCAAAGGTGAAATTGCTCATGATGAGCAATTTCACCTTTGGCCACAATGTTTCCCACTTATAGTCATTGGTTATCCATTCAATTATAGAGATTTTCTATTTTTGACAAAACATGTTGAAAGTTGTCTGCTGCAGAATTGTCGTATGAGGGAAAGGGTTAAATAAAGATAAAAACATTGTGGCCAAAGGAGAAATTGCTCCTTATGAGTCGTCTGCTGCTATTGCGTCAAAATGCGTCTGCAGGTCGGAAAGGATTAAGTTAATTAATCTCATCGGACTTAAAAAGTGCTGAAGATTGTGATCACCCTGTGTCCCTGGTCATCAACAATTCCTTTAATTTAAACTTATTTACTTTAATTTGGTTGCGAAACAAGCTTTCAGGTTATATTAATCATGCTCGATGTCTGATTCCTAACATACATCGGTCCCACTGATATCTTGGTTACATAGTGTTATATATTAACATTAATTGTGTGTCAGTGCCGTTTCTCAGCAATCACTTTGTTGAATACAATGAAATTGTATAGGAAGCTTCTATACCAAGAGGAGATGTGCATTGCCTGATGGCATTAGAGTTGGATGTTTTTTGACAGAGTTATGGCCCCTTGATGATTATACATATAGTCAGATATACATGTATACCAACATTTGTGTATGAGCTATTTTTCAAATCCCTGGGTGGAATTCAATAACATGTTATAGGAAGGTTCTTTACCATGAGGAGATGTTTAGTATTTAAAGGCATTCAATTTGGATGATTATTGACAAAGTTTTTGCCTCTTGATTATTATACATAATATACCAACATTTGTTTTCCACTATTACTCGGCAATCATTGGTTTGAATTTGATGAAACTGTATAGGAAGCTTCTATAGCAATTGCACTTTTTCTCCTAAGGTTTTTACTTCATTTGTGTGAGAAGTGAAATGTATGGGCGCCTGCAATTATTTTTCTGTAAAATGTCAACCCAATCCTGTCCTGTGATAAAGTGCTGTGTGGGGTATTCATCACATTCAGTGACGGCTCTTGTTAATATAGTTGCAAACATTTTGTTTAAAGGAGAGAAATTGCACATTACGAACAATTTCTCCTTATGGAACTATCTATTTCAAAACTCATCTGCTGAAAATGCATCTGCAGGTGGCATAGGGTTAAGATTATTTTGAAGAAAAGATCCAGGTTACCCACTACAAAAATTGTTGAAGACATATTAATAGATTCATTGCTTCCAGGTGGTATCGTAAAGCGAGTAATGTGTCAAAACTTCGAAATTCTACTTCTTTGTATGTACTCAGGTGATTGATTACAGGCCACATGGCCCTCTTGTTTTAAAGCTAGCCTATAAAGACATGGAGTGAATGTGTGTGAGTAAGAAATAACGTTTCTTTTTCAATCAATTTCAATACCATGCTTCGTTGATATTAGACGAGGAGGTTTACAATCTATCATTTATATACAATATATGTGTCACCTACCATGGCAGGGTGACACATAGGGATCACTTCTCCATTGTCTGTCTGTTCATCACACATGTTGTCAGGCGACACAATCATTTTATTACTACTCAAAAGTCATTACTGCTTAATGTGACACATGCTAGAATAAAATTGATTTGTTTTTAAAATTGCATTATTTTTAACATCATTTTAATCATTAAATATATTTTTATGACGTTTCTTTTCCTTACCTTTGGGTCAAGATCACTTGCAAAACTTATATTTTCTGCAGAATTATTTCTCCTGATAATAAACCTTGTCATCGTGGTGTAGAGAAAACAAGATGAGGTCAACACTCAACTGGCAGGATGCTAAAAATAGCCTCTCCTGTTCTCTGATTGTTGAAAGGTCATATGACATTGACATGACCTTATGACCTGTTAAGGCAGGTCAAGGTTGGTACTGTATAATAGTTGTTGACATTGATAATAATATTCTTTTTTGTCCTACTAGGTCTACTTGAAATACAGGTTTGCTATAGGTTTTTGTGGCACCTGCCATAGCAGGGAGACACACACGGATCAAACCTGTCCGTCGTCTATCTGCATTTAATACAACACTTTTACTTACTGACATATTGTCAGGCGACACATTGACAGATTTTCTGATGCACAATAAGAGCATTGTCTGGTATTATTAGTTAGCTTGTCTGGTTTTCAAAGAAGCAAAGTCTGGGTATTGTGATACCCTTGGTGTAGTCGTCTATATCGTCACAAAACTTTAATCTTTCCTCATAACTCAAAAACAGTTGAACAATTTCAAATGAAACTTGGTACACTAGATCATAGGAACAATAAATGCATGTCTGTGCGAAGTCACTTAACTCTGACTTCAATAATTATTCAGTAATATCCCCTTTTTTACTTAGAAAAAAGCAGACGAGCCTTTGCGTTGATTTGTGGTGCTCTTGTTGATTACCGTAGCAGCTTCAGACTTAGGGATCACTTCTACGTCTGTCAGTACATCACACTGACTTTGTTATAGGAACTGTTTTATAGCCAGTCAAACACATCTTGTGGTACTTCTTGTCTGAATTCAAATTATCTGAAGAAATGACATCCTTTTGATTCATTATACAAAGAAAGTTTTGCATCAGCTAAAGGGTTTAAGGATTGAGATTTTACACCAGATAAATTGTAAACAACACAATAATACAATCGATACATGTTTGATATGTTAAATGATATGAACAAATCAATGCTGAAGATAACACCTGGTATTTCAGAACTCTTTCTTAAGGATATAGTGGCTGAGCCATTCTAGGATCATTCTTCATCTGTCCTTATATCCATCAATTGTTAACATTTAGCTTCAAACAATATCTCCTTCTAAACCAATGAACAATCATTCTTCATCTGTCCTTCCATCCATCAGTTGTTAACATTTAGCTTCAAATAATCTCCTTCTAAACCAAAGGACAAGTAAAACCTGACCTGACAGGAATGTTTCTTTCGTGGTCCTCTTTCAGAATTGTTAAAAGATTAAAATATTAAAAAAGGGGTGAAAATGACAAAACTTTTAAAGTCTTCTCCTCTGAATCTGCATGTCTGATTTCAGGCTTAATTGATAGAATTTTTCCTATTAAGCCAATTTGATTGATTAAAAACCGAAAAGGCAAACATTAAAATTCTTTTTCTACGAGTGATTGTCAGATTTTAAAATAATTTGGAAGAACTGTGCCTTGTTGACCCCTACAAACATCCTTCAAGCCATATTAATTGCTTGAAAAACATTGCAACCATTCGGCATTAAAAAAATTAATTTGATAGAAATGTAACTTGGGCGACCCTAACATAAATTGTTCATTTCATATGGATTGGTTGGAAAAAATAGTTGTCAGGAGGCATCAGAAAGGGGATTAAAATTCCTCTTCTCAATAAGCTTGAAGCTAAATTTGCTAGTGACCCTCTACAACAGTAACCATAGTTTTTCACTCAGGGAACGTAATCTCCTGCTGTTTCATTAGTGTTTCCTCATTGCAGTTTCATTCCCATTGATCAACGTTGCCCCTAAGTTAGCATTTATATATTAACAACTACACCATTGGTGATCGGTTCAACCCTTTCCCTCATACGACAATTCTGCAGCAGACGACTTTGAACATATTTTGTCAAATAATGGAAAATCTCTATAATTGAATGGATAACCTATGACTAAAAGTGGAAAACATTGTGGCAAAAGGAGAAATTGCACGTTTTGTGCAATTTCTTCTTTTGTCACTATGTTTTCAAATAGGCGTCTGCTGCAGAGGCGTCAGAAAGCGTCTATATGAGGGAAAGGGTTAAGGCCATACCTTGTTTTTTGCGCGCCATTTTTCATATCTTGACGCATATAAAACCATTGTGGCAAATTTTGAGCAATTTCTCATTTGACCCGAATGTCTTCAACTCTATTCAATATTATAACATTCATTAGAAGCGTTTTTCCACATATTTGCAACAATGTTTTCTGCTGCAGATTGTTGTTTGTGGGAAAGGATTGAGAAACTAAGACAGATTTTAAGTCACCCTATTTGTGTTTGGACCGCTTATAGCAAACCTGTATTTCCTCAGAGACATCATGACTTTTAATGCAGATACTTAAAAAATATAGGAAATATACATAAAATTACAATCATGTAGACAAGTAATTAGAGAACCAGTAAATATTTCATTATGCTCTTTGTTAACATCTTGGATGACTTTCCTTAAAGGGCTTTTCGTTATGGTAGAACAAACTTGTTTACTTTTGATTTTCGCAAAAATTCTTCTTCAAAATAGTTTAATTGTGATAAGTATCTGTTTGTTAATTAATTTAAATGCACTGGCATGTTTGGGTTTTTAAAACTCTTTATTAGAATATGTTACATTATATTTCTATAGAACATAATTTTTCATCTTTATCATATTTAGTACAAACACAAAATGTAATTTGCATTATTATGTATGATACCTTTCTTTAAAATCAAGAGCTTCTATATCATAATAGTAATAAAGGTTCCTTCATACAATTAACTAAAACATCAAAGCTCTCGACAGCAGATATGTGGCATGTCTCTTTTTATTTTCACAGGGATAGAAAGGGCAAGATATCGTTCTTAAAGGCAGACGAGCAGTCCATTGTTAGCCTGCAACATTTGTGCCGGATGGCGTTAAGACACAAAATACCCTCGACAAAGATAGATGATCTGCACTACCCTACGAGATTGAAAACATTCTTGAAGTACAAAGATTGAACGCCTTACAGATTTTGTTGGAGTATATAATGTGCAACCTCTCCACAGCAACATATGGTGGAGGCCAAAGCCTTTCTAGAGAGGTGTTGCCCTTAGAGGTTAAAACCCTCTGATGGAAACATGTTTTGAAGCCTCTGAATACCAAGCAATTTCACCATGTTATCCACTCAATCCCAAAGTTGGTATTTAATATTTTGAGATTTCGAGATTTTCACCACATTTCAGAAAAACTTCTCCTTCTAAAGAGCTCAGCAATTGTGTTGTTTGCGAGGTTGAACTGTATATGATTAACTTGTTCCCACAAACAACAAATCTGCAGCAGACTATAATGTACAATTTCTCCATTTGCAAACATGCTTTCCAAAGTTGTCTGCTACAGATGTGTTAACCCTTTCCCTCATACAACAATTCTGCAGCAGACGACTTTGAACGTATTTTGTCAAAACATAGAAAATCTCCATAATTGAATGGATAACCTATGACTAAAAGTGGAAAACATTGTGGCAAAAGGAGAAATTGCACGTTTTGTGCAATTTCTTCTTTTGTCACTATGTTTTCGAAAAGCCGTCTGCTGCAGAGGCGTCAGAAAGCGTCTATATGAGGGAAAGGGTTAAGATGCGTCTACAGGTGGGAAAGGGTTTAGTACGAGAATCCTTAGCATACTTTGCCCCGGATGTTTCAAACAACAATATTTCTCAAAGTAGAATTGTCAGTGTAAATAGAAGGATGAATCATTGAGCTGAACAAAACGGCAGCAGATGACCTTGAAATATTTATGCAACAAATTGGGAAAGTCTTTATTTATGAAAGTATAATTATTGAATAAAGTTGAAAACTTTCTTCATAAGGAAAGTTGTTTACTCTAAATTTCAGAAGTCGTCTGCTGCTTATGTGTCAAAATGAGTCATTGAATGATGGAAGCGTACTGTCTCCATTATAAATAATAGAATTATCCTAATTATCCTTTTTCCCACATACAAAAAATCTGCAGCAGATCAGTTGGAAAACATCTTGGCAAAATATCCGTCAATGAAAGTATAATTATTGAAGAGAGTTGAAAACATTGTTACAAAAGGAGAAATAGTTTTGTTTTCTTGTCTTCTGCTACAGAAACATCAAATTCATCTGTATGTGGGAAAGGGTTAAAGTATATCATACATTCATAATCATGCTTGACTTTCGTATCAGACTCGCATGTCACGTCATATTCATGAGGGGTGGGCATTTAAAAAAATGTAATAACCGGATTACAAAGTGTTTGCATTATATACAACATTATTATATGTATGTTTTTGTTTTAGCCATATTGTTTGTTTCTTTTCTCTTATTATCAGCAAAGATATTTGAAATACTGGGACAGGGGTGGAGGACTTTAAATGATATGTGACTGCCATTAACTTTTGTTTAGAATTTGAGTTAAGTGAGGAAAAGATATGTTCCATAACATATTAGCAATTTCTCCTTAAGTCATTCTGCCTCCAAAAGCAGTTTGCTGAAAAAAAGTCAAAATATTTCTATATGTGGGAAAGGGTCAGCGAATTACCTTAACCCTCCCTCATATAGATGCTTTCTGACGCCTCTGCAGCAGACAGCTTTTTGAAAACATAGTGACAGAAGAAGAAATTGCTCGTTTTGAGCAATTTCTCCTTTTGTCACAATGTTTTCCACTTTTAGTCATAGGTTATCCATTACATTATAGAGATTTTCTATTTTTTGTCAAAATACGACTGCTGCAGAATTGTCGTATGAGGGAAAGGGTTAACTGAAAAGTTGCACTTTGAGTTACATTTTACTTTTGTAAAAACCAGTCCCTCTATTATAAGCTTTATATATATCATTGAAAACTGCTGTGTCATTACTGGACACCAACTTTTTCAAAAACTTGGAACATTATCTTGTTGGCACTCACTGAGATAAAATGTAATGAAAGCTCACAATATCTAGTTTAACAAATAATAGAAATCATTTGCAAAAAAAGTCTGATTTAGTCTGCCCTGTATGTGCCTCTTGCCTTGATCTACCTCAGCACCCTGAATGTGACATTAACCCTTTCCCACATATAACAAATCTGCAACAGATCACTTTAAAAAAATATAGCAACAATTATTGAACATATCTATCCCTTTTCCCACATACAATAAGTTTGTATCAGATGACTTTGAAAACATAGGGGCAAAAGCGTGGAAAATATCTATAAATGAAAGTTTATTTATTGAATAAAGTTGAAAACATTGTGGCAAAATGAAAAATGGCTCATTTTGAGCAATTTGTCCTTTTGTAACAATGTTTTCAAAATCCATCTACTGCAGAGGCCTCAGAAAGCATCTGTATAATGTGGGAAAGGACTATAAGTGAATTCATGATTATTGAAAAGAGCTAAAAACATTATAGCAAAAAGAGAAATTACTCACTTTGAGCAAATTCTCTCTTTTGCTATACTGTTCAATATGGTCTGCAGTAGTTAGGTCAATATGTTGGAAATGGTTAACCCTTTCCCTCATATGACATATGAACAATTCTGCAGCAGACGAATTTGAACATATTTTGTCAAAAAATAGAAAATCTCTATAATTGAATGGAAAACATTATGGCAAAAGGAGAAATTGCTCGTTTTGAGCAATTTCTTTTTTTGTCACTATGTATTCAAATAGACGTCTTCTGCAGAGGTGCAGAAATCATCTATATGAGGAAAATGGTTAATTGATTTGTTCTATTTTCCTCTGACCCTCCTCATTGGAAACAGCTGTAAAAGGTGATACCAGTATTACATGTATTAAATGCATTCAGTTAGATTCTCGGCCTCAATAACCTTTTTCAACATACAACAGTTCTGCAGCAGATCTATGGCTTTTAAAACATTTTCTAAAATTATAAAATATCGATAAATGAAAGAACAATTATTGAATAAAAACATTTGTGACAAATAGAAAAATTGCTCATGATGAGCAATTTCTCCTTTTGCCACAATGTTTTCAAAAAGTGGCCTGCTGCAGAGGTGTAAGCAATCATCCCTGTATGTGAGAAGGGTATACAAGAGGGTCAGTTGCTTGACTCATTTAGTAATAGTATTCAGTTTTCTAGCAGCATTATGATTATATTAATATGCCGATTTTAGTGCCATGTATATCTTGTTTATATATACACTGTATATATATATATACACAGTATAACACATGTATGTGAGTTTGTAAAACCAACGTTTATCAGCATTGATTATTCCAGTTACCTTTTCCCAGACACAGACACTATTTGAAACCTCGACTGCAGTCAACATTAAACCATTGTGGGAAACGGAGAAATTTGCATATCTCTTTTTTTATCAGCCCGTTTTGGAAAGTATTGTAGTTTTTTCTGCGTTGGGCGGCCTTAATTACCTAAAATTGGTCTTGTCAGCCTAATAACTTTAGAAGCCTGTCTAATCATCACCAAATTTGGTCAAAATGTGTATTGGTATAATATCTCAAACAAGTTCGATAACCAGCCATATCGCTGTAGTCACTAGAGAGTTGTCGCCCTTTAATTATAGAAATTACCTAAAATTGGTCTTGTCTGCTCAATAACTTTTGAAGCATTTATCCAATCATCACCAAATTTAGTCAAAATGTGTATTGACATAATATCTCGGACAAGTTCGATAACCAGCCATATCGCTGTACTCAATCGAGAGTTATTGACCTTTAATTATAGAAATTACCTCAAATAGGTATTGTCCAATCAATAACTTTTGAAGCCTTTATCCAATCATCACCAAATTTAGTCAGAATGTGTATGGGCATAATATCTCCGACAAGTGATATAATCAGCCATATCACTTAAGTCATTTTATTTGATCATCCCCAAATTTAGACAATATGTTGATGGGCAGAATATCTTGGTCAGGTTCGATAACTAACCACGTTATCTTAGTCACTCCACACTATGTCCCTCGAAATGGTCAAAACTGTATTAACAGTGTCTGCTCTCTAAATTTGCCTGACGTACGTACAACAAATTATCACTATACTTTGTCTCAAAAAACAGGACGGGTATATTTTTTGACATTGGCGCTCTTGTCTCAAAATGATTTCACTCAAGATGACTCTTCAAATTAAATAATCTGGTAAATGGTACATAGGTTAATCCTTTCCTTCATGCACATTGATGCATCTGCAGCAGACATTTGAAAACATTGTGACAAGAGGTGAACATGCTTGTAATAACCAATTTCTCATTTTGTCACAGTGCTTTCAACTCGATTCTATAAGATACATTTATTTGTAGATATTTTAATTTTTTCACCTAGATATTTTCAAGGTTGTATGCTGCAGATATATTGTATGTGAGAAAGGTTTAATACAACAATGACTTTTAACTATTAAATAGAGGATTACGGCAAATTCATGGTGTATATATACATAAACATATAGAAATCTCTAGGATGAAGATGACCTTGGAAATGAGGCAAACATGAATCTCTCTTATAAATTAACCCTTTCCCTCATATAGGCGCTTTCTGATGCCTCTGCAGCAGACGTCTTTTTGAAAACATAGTGACAAAAGAAGAAATTGCTCAAAACGAGCAATTTCTCCTTTTGCCACAATGTTTTCCACTTTTAGTCATAGGTTACCATTCAATTCAATAGAGATTTTCTGTTTTTTTGACAAAATATGTTCAAAGTCGTCTGCTGCAGAATTGTCATATGAGGGAAAGGGTTAATGAGTTGATTGAACATGCAAAAAGAAGTGGCAGGTGAAATAGCTCATCATGAATTTTTCCTTTTGCCACAATGTTATCCAAGTGGTCTGTTGTAGTTGGGAAAGGGTATAGGAACATTTTACAACATTACGGAGATCTTTGTAAACTCGAGGGAATCTTTAGTAAACATTGTGTCAAGGAGAAATTGCGCATTGTTTAGCAAGTGGTCCTTTTCCCACAATGTTTTACATTTTGCCAAAGCGAGAAATGTTCTTTATTGAGAAATGAAGTTTAATAGTTTGTTGAATTGTTAATAACTTTTTTTTTTGCTATGCATAATATGTGTCCTTTTCAGGTTTATTTTTTTCTAAAATACATTGTATGTTGGACAATTTTTACCTGCTCATGTTTCGGTAGCGAGTCACAAAATACATTTTTTTTTTTTCCAGATTTGATGTTCTATGAATTGATAGATTGGAAATCTCAAAAGCAGTATAACATCATATCAAACATTGACACTAATAAGTCTTGACACAATAACAATTTAAGCCTTTCCCTCATATAGACACTTTCTGATGCCTCTTCAGCAAACAGCTTTTTGAAAACATGGCGACAAAAGAAGAAATTTCTCCTTTTGTCACCATGTTTTCAACTCTGTTCAATTATTGTTCTTTCATTTAAAGGGAGTTTCCAATTTTGTTCAGGATTCTGTTGTAGATGTGTCAACAATTGTTTGTATCGGAAAACGTTTTACCAGAAATCAGGTGTAAACTTTATTGTATTTTATGTCAAACCTTTCCAACCTACTACAAGCCTGCAGCAGACGACTTTGAAAAGATCTTCACAAAAAGAAGAAAAATCTCTATAATTGAAAGTGTTATCATTGGATAAAGTTTAAAACATTGTAGCAAAGGGAAGAATTGCTCATTATGAGCAGTTTCTCCTTTTGCCACTATGTTTTCAACAGTGGTCTGCTAGGGATGGGTAAAAAGGGCATCGGGTCGATATTGTTCATTCAGAACATAACAATGAAAAGGCATTAAACGAAGGAAACCTTGTAATGACATCATGACTACCAGAACTGGTTATCCCTTTCCCTTATATAGACGCTTCTGCTGCAGACGACTTTTGAAAAAAATGAGCAATTTCTCCTTTTGCCACAATGTTTTCAAGTCTTTTTTATTCATTTATGGAGATTTTTCATGTTTTTGTAAATATGTTTTCAAAGTTGTCTGCTGCAGAATTGTATGTGGGAAAGGGTTATCTTCTATATCTGCTATCCCCGTTTTAGCCATTTCCATGCAACTTATCTGCAGAAAACTTTGAAAACATCTTTACAAAAATATGGAAGATCTCTATAAGTTAAAGTTGTCTGCTGCTTTCTGTTGTATGTGGGTTAGGGTAAAAATAATCTACTGCAATGTGCTATTTGTTGTACAGGTGACTATGTACAGGTGTGTTTATTCAATTTATTACAATAAATTATTACGTAAAAACCTTAAATTGTTTTACAGTTTTAACGTGTATGCCAATCCATTTAGTATATATACCGTTTGTACATGCGAATCTTAGGTCAGTGGGGTGCATTTCTTTTTACCTCACCCGAAAACAGGGTTCATTTTTGTGAACACTCGCCATCTGTCACTATTTGCCTTCAAACATATTCTCCTCCGAAACCAATTGACCAATTTCAAAATAATTATACTTGTTCCTCTTTCATAATTGTTCAAAGAATTTTATTCCTTGTAAACCCCTTGTTGTCATGGCAACAAAAAGAAAAAAAAATCAATATTTAATGGTTCTGCCTAGATATTTTCAAAGTTTTCTGCCTTCAGTTTCATTGTATGTGGGAAAGGATAAAAAAAAAAAAGACATGGCCACATTTAGGGGACTTGACTCACTTCCAAATACATGCAAGGGGTGATAACAAAAGTTTGAGAAAAAAATGCTCATGTTTTGAGACCAATCAACATGGCTATAAAGAATTTGACAGGGTCAACCTAGGAACAGTTCTACAAAATTTCTGTAATTTTTTAGTTTCACTGTAGCCATATAAGGCAACAATGTAAAATCTGATGGAGAGTAACCCGAGGAACATTCTACTAAATAATTAGAAAATCTGCAACCCAGTTTGTTGTTACCCTAGAAACGATAATTCTGCATGAATCCAAAGATATTAGGAGAGGTCATTGAGAACCTCAGAAGACGCTACCTGTGAAGTTTCTTCCCAATTGGCCCATTGAATAAGAAGTTGTTTGAAGCAAACGCGCACATGACAGACAATTCGCCATGATATCTCAACTGACTCTCAAAAACAAGAGGGCCAAGATGGCCCTAAATCGATCACCTGAATGATAGTTAATTAGAAGCAATTTGAAAATTTGATCAGGATTTGAAATGAAACTGCAAGGAGTGAACACTCAGTTAAAGAAAGTTTATCAGTAAAAGCCATTATTTTTTTTAGTTTTGTCATTTTGCACCTTTCCCGATGCTGCTTTGCTGCCCTGTTTGTCAACAAAATAAATATGGCTTGAATAGTTTTTGTAAAGAGTCACTCAAAGAAAAGTTCTGCCATATTATCTTGGAATCTGACAAACAGATTATGGAGATGGAGGTTTTTAAAGTTTGGGTATTTTTCTCAATTTCTGATGCTGCGGCAATAAAAGTTCTACACAGAATGTAAGTCTTTGAACAATTTTGAAAGAGGACCATCAAAGGAACATTCCTGTGAAGTTATGTTGAAATTGGTTGAGTGGAATGGTAGGAGTTGTCATTTGTAGCTAAAATTTCAATTTACCCCTTTTTTGATGACTCAAGGTTGCTATGATTTAGTAACCAATCAATACGGCTCGAACAACTTAAGTAGAGGATCACTGAAGTAAGATTCCTATTAAATTTTCTTAATTTCAGACAAGGACTTCCAAATTTTGTCATATTGCCCCTTTTCTGATGCCTCCTGACTGCCGTGTTTTTCAACCAATCAGTATGCGTAGAACAATCCTTGTAGGAACCTCAAGGAACATTTCTACCAAATTATATTGGAATCTGACGTGCAGATTCAGAGGAGAAGATATTTAAAGTTTGGACATTTTGCCCTCTTTCTGATGCCGCAACCAAAGTTCTCAAAGGAATTTAAATCTTTGAACAAGTTTGAAAGAGGGCCACCAAAGGAACATTCCTGTGAAGTTTGGATGAAATTGGTCCTGGTTAAGGAGGAGATGATGTTTAAAGCTAAAAGTTAACGACAGACGACGGACAAGAAGTGATTAGAATAAATCTCCTTCGGCTCGGGTGATATAACAAGAGGGCCATGATGGCCCTGGATCACTCACCTGATTTTGTTTTCACTTTAGCTATATAAGCCCCGCCCCCTGGCGGCCATAGTTTCCAACCAATCAACTTAGCTTGAAGGAATCTGATAGAGGGTCACCCTAGGAACATTTCTACAAAATTATTTGAAAATCGGCCTGACACTTTTGGAAGAGAAGATTTTTTAAGTTTTCATTATAGCCATACAAGGCAAAATAGCCTTGCCCCTCTAGCGGCCATGTTTTTCGACCAATCAAAATGGCTTGAAGGAATCTGATAGAGGGTCATCCAAGGAACATTTCTACAAAATTATTTGAAAATCAGCCTGACACTTTCCTAGGAGAAGATTTTTTAAGTTTTCACTATAGCCATATAAGGCAAAATAGCCCCCACGACCTGGCGGCCATGATTTTCGACCAATCAACATGGCTTAAAGGAATCTGATAGAGGGTCATCCAAGGAACATTTCTACAAAATTATTTGAAAATCGGCCTGACACTTTCGGAGGAGAAGATTTTTTAAGTTTTCACTATAGCCATATAAGGCAAAATAGCCCCGCCCCCCCTGGCGGCCATGTTTTCGACCAATCAACATGGCTTAAAGGAAACTGATAGAGGGTCATCCAAGGAACATTTCTACAAAATTATTTAAAAATCTGCCAACCAGTTTGGGAGAAGAAGATTTTGAAGTTTTTTTAATTTCGTTGCCATGGAACCAGAATTCTGCATGGATCCCAAAATTTTTAAGAATTCTGGTGAGGACATTGAGAGGATGCTTTCTGTGAAGTTTCATCCCAGTTGACCCACCGGTTACAGAGGAGAAAATGTTAACGGACGACGCACGCCGGACATAGGGCGATCACAATAACTCACCTTGAGCACTTCATGCACAGGTGAGCTAAAAAGGTGAAGAATCAAACTTGGATTAGCATGATCGATATCATTAATTGGATTTTGGCCGCTGATGTCATTCCTGTATATACCAAAAATATTGGTAATGGATCCATTATGCAGTTAAAATAAGCCCCCTTTCCTACCTATGATGCCTATGGAAACATGCGCCTCTAGGCACAAACATGGCAAATCTCTGTAAATGAAAGTACATGTGTCTAGTGTTGAGATGGCGCCTCAGAGCCACACTCGTCTTGTCTTTTCTTAGTAAATAAGGGGGTATTACAGAATAATAAATAAAGCCAGAGTTATGTGACTTGGTATAGACATGCATATTATTACTAGGAACATGTGTACCAAAGTTCATCTGAAAATGTTGTTTTTGTTTTGAGTTATGAGCAAAGTTAAAACCTTTTGAATGAGTATAACTGGAGCATTTTTATTCCAGAGGTATAATTATATCCGTTTACCTGTTTACATTAAACCTGCAGCCAACAACTTTTAAAGCTTCTTGTCCAAAATAGCACAAATCTCTCAAAATGAAAGGATAATTTTTTAATATAGTCGATACATTGTGACAAAAGGACTAATTGTTTATAAGTTATTATCAGAAGTTGTAAGCTGCATAGGCATCAGAAAGTGTCTGTCTGTGGGAAACAGTTAAAAGCTAAGAGTGGAGCCTCATTGTAGAATAAACGAATAATGCTTCTTCTTATGCCATATTCAATTAACCCCCTTTTCCTTCATACAGAAAATCTGCAGCAGACGTATTTGAAAACATCTAGGCAAAAATGTGGAAATAAATATAACGAAATAACAAGAGGGCCAGTATCGCTCCAGGGCCACAAGGCATAAATCAAATCTCCAAACAGCCCTGCCCCCTAGTGGCCATGTTTTTTACCAACCACCATGGCTTAAAGGAATCTTGTAGAGTGTCACCCAAGGAATGTTTCTGCAAAATTATTTCAATATCAGCCAGACACTTACGGAGGAGAGGATATTTTAAGTTTTCACTATAGCCATATAAGGCAAAATAGCCCCACCCCCTGGCGGCCATATTTTTCAACCAATCAACATGGCTTGAAGAAATCTGATGGAGGGTCAGCCTAGGAACATTTCTACAAAATTATTTGAACATCAGCAAGACACTTTCAGAGGAAAAGATTTTTTAAGTTTTCTCTTTAGCTCTTAAGGCAAAATAGCCCCGCCCTCTGGTGGCCATGTTTCTTTACCAATCAACATGGCTTGAAGGAATCTGATAGAGGGTGACCCAAGGAACATTTCTACAAAATTATTTGAAAATCTGCTCAACACTTTCGGAGAAGAAGATTTTTTAAGTTTTCACTATGGTCATATAAGGCAAAATATCCCCGCCCTATGGCAGCCATGTTTTTCGACCAATCGACATGGCTTGAAGGAATCTAATAAAGGGTCACCCAAGGAACATTTCTACAAAATTATTTGAAAATCGGCTGAACACTTTCGGAGAAGAAGATTTTTTAAGTTTTCACTATAGCTATATATAATGCTAAATAGCCTGCCCACTGGCGGCCATGTTTTTCAACCAATCAACATTTCTTAAAGGAATCTAATAAAGGGTCACCCAAGAAACATTTCTACAAAATTATTTGAAAATCGGCCTGACACTTTCAGAGTAGAATATTTTTTAAGTTTTCACTATTTTTTTCTTTTGGTTGCCATGGAAACCAGAATTATGGATGGATAAACAAAATTGAAGGAATTTAACAGAGGACATTGAGAGGATGCTTCCTATGAAGTTTCAACCAAATTGGCCAAGTGGTTAGTGAGAAGAAGTCGTTTAAAGGAAAAAGTTAACGCACGCACGCACGACGGACAATTCGCCATGACATAAGCTCGACTGGCTTTCAGCCAGTGGAGCTAAAAATGGGATCAAGTCGAAAACTGGATAAGGAAGATGTTTATTATGAGTAATTTTTGTTTTTGTTTTCAAAAGTCTTCTGTTGCAGAATTGCTGTATATCACCTTGGTATCTCACGTTTTCAGACCAACACTACTGTGGGAAAAATATCAATTCTACAAATTTGCTAGTGAATACATAGTTCATGATTTATTTATATAAATTTATTTAGACATACTTAACAAAGCCAATAAATATTAGAAATCACAGTATACAATCCAAGAAACGTTTCCACTCCTTCCCCCATAAAAACCAACCTTTTCATGAACTCTTTCCCCTTTTCCTCCAATGTTTTCAACTCTGTATCATACTAATATAACCAACATTTCCATATGTCAAAATGTCCTCAAAGCAGGCAACCCTAATTTGTTTGTTTTGGGTTTTTCACCGCTTTCAACAGCTAAGAACATATCGCAGCAGACGGGTGTCCAACACCAGATAAGAATATATAAGGTGTGAAATCAATACATGTACCATCCCACCTGCTGGAGCTGGAGTTGCATTGATTCCAATCATTCTGATCCATTTAGCCGGCTCTTACGATGCTAGCAAGGGTCAAACTGTGGCCGACATTTTTACTGCGAGTCCCCTAGCCACAGGAGCAACAAACCCTTTAAAGAAATATCCCATAGCGGGTAAACTGTGAAAGTGAATCATAAAAGAATGTCGATCAAGATCAGTAATTGGTTAACCAACCTACAGAAATATACAACCTGTTAACCCTTTCCCACAATCATACACATTCGGATACTTGTAGCAGACAACCTATGAATACATTGCTACAAGAGGAGAAATTGCCCATCACGAGCAATTTCTCTTTTTGCCACAATGTTTTTAACGGTAAATTCAATTATCATACATTGTGGGTTAAGCCATCTGCTTTGGGAGTGGGAAGTCGAAGGTTTGAATTCCAGTGGTTACAGTGGTTGCCGGTTTGTAAGCCTCCAGCTAGTAAATGAATGTGACCGAAAACCTGCTGCGGGACACGGGGCGCATGTCAAAATGATAGGAAATGGGAAGTAGAAATGTGTTAAGGACAAAGGTGTCCCATAAGTCAGAAATGACTCTAACAAATGTCATATGCAGAGAGAAAGTAGAAGATTATAACTCTAGAAAAAAATCATATATAACTAGGGTTGAAAACCTTGTGACAAAAGGAAAGGAAAATTTGGTCAATATGAGCAAATTTGCTATTTTTCATAATGCTTACCCAGTTTGGAAATTTCAAAGGTTGACACTCAAGATAGTTGGCTTATCATATGCCTGACTCGCTGGTGTCTGTAAATCAAACAGTAGTACTGGAAATGAGGTGATATAACTGAAAGATTGTTGAGAGCGGTGTGAAACACCTTGCAAACAAAAAAACAAAGGTTGACACCCTCCTGTAATCCCCTTTCCCACATACAGACACACCTACAACAGATGATTTAGTAAACATTGTGGCAAAAGGAAAATTTCTCCTAATGAGCAAGTTCTACTTTTGCAAAAATGATAAGATTTTCCATACTTTTGCCTTGGTGTTTTCAAAGACATCTGCCGCAGATTTGTTGTAAAATGGCAACATGAATGGATCAAAAGTCCTCTGCTCTAACGATTGAACACACCCAACACTACAGCCTTTTCTTAATTAATTTCTCAAGTTTTCTTATTCGACTAGATTCAGGTTCTGGCGTTGAAGATGAGTAATTCTGAAGGTTTCTAAATGATCCTTCCTCAGACTTTCCGATGGCCATGGAAACTGGTATCCTGACACGATACATCTCAAGGAAAGAGCTAATTTCACTTCTCTTTAGTCCCTGAAAATAATTGAACACAATTAAACAGTTAACATTGGTCCCTGGATATTATAAACAAGAGGGCCATGCTGGCCCTGGAATCGCTCACTGAATTATGCAAAGTGATTTGCCCTGCCTCCTGGCAGCCATGTTTTTTTTTACCAATAACCATGGCTTGAAGAAATCTCAAAGAGAGTCATCCAAGGAACATTTCTACAAAATTATTCAAAAATTTGCCAAACATTTTGGAAGAAGATTTTTCAAGCTTCCACTACAGCCATATAAGGCAAAACAGCGCCGCCCCCTAATGGCCATGTTTTTTGACGAATCAACATGGCTTGAAGGAATCTAAAAGAGGGTCACCCAAGAAACATTTCTACACAATTATTTGAAAATCAGCCAGAGACTGTAGGAGGAGAAGATTTGTTTAAAGTTTTGACTATATGCATATAAGGCACAAACTAGCTTTTGAAAACATTTATGCAAAAAGATAAATTGCTCAGAACAAGCAATTTCTCCAATTGCCGCAATGATTTCCACTCTACTTTCATTTGTAGATATTTTCAAAGTTGTCTGCAGTAGATTTGTAGGTTATTGAGAAAGGGTTTACAAGGGGACCAAACTATACAAATACAGTTTGAAATGAACAGCTACTCATTTAGTTTGTAAAAACAAGGGATGTCAATTAAATATTTGTGTGTTCAAATCCAGGGTAATAGTTTTTGCCTTAATTGACAAAAGTCAGTGGAAAATAACAATCTTTGGAAAAGAAGCCAATTGTGTGGAGTACTGATGCCAGAAAGCCACAAAAAAGGTAGGCAGGTGAATGGGCAGCCATGATGGTAATGAAATACCGTTATAAAAGGATTTAAATCTTTCCCTCATATAGACGTGTTCTGATGCCTCTGTAGCAGACGGCTTTTTGAAAACATAGTGACAAAAAAAGAGCTTACTTAATTTCATATATTGTAAGAGCCCTGTATATTCTGTTAAGTTGTAATGCAAATGTGAAACAAACAAGGAGTACATGTACCTTCATTTCGAGTATTTTCTGAAATTCATTTACGTCCGAGTCATTCAGCAGACGGATGTAGTTATCAACAAAAGCCACTTGTGGTTCATGAGGAGACATCATAACCTGTAAAATCAAGAATAACACTTTACCTCATACAGACACATTTTGTCACCTATGAGCAATTTCTCCTTTTGCCACAGTGTTTTTAACTTTACTCAATAATTGTTCTTTCTTTTATAGGTCTTCCATTTTCTCCCCAGATGATTTCAAAGTCGTATGCTGCAGATTTGTTGTCTAGGATAAGGGTTAAGAGAGAATTTCGATATTTTTATCTAGATGATTTCAAAGTCGTCTGCTGAAGATTTGTTGTATGTGGGAATGGGTTAAACAGACCACACATTCACATCACTTCCCATGACATACTTTTGAAATAGTTAACTACAGGTTCCTGTAACATTATTTGTTAACTTCAAATTTGAAAAGAGCCTAACAAACAAAGCAATTAAAACACTTTCCAAAATAATTTAAAAAGAATTGTGGCGAAGGGTGATTGCTCATATGAATGATTTCTCCTTTTGTTACATTATCTATTAACCCTTTCCCTCATACAACAATTCTGCAGCAGACGACTTTGAACATATTTTGTCAAAACATAGAAAATCTCTATAATTGAATGGATAACGTTACTATGACTAAAAGTGGAAAACATTGTGGCAAAAGGAGAAATTGCCCGTTTTGAGCAATTTCTTCTTTTGTCGCTATGTTTTCAAAAAGCTGTCTACTGCAGAGGCATCAGAAAGCGTCTCTATGAGGGAAAGGGTTAAATAAATATAAATATGTATTTGATAGAGATGTCCATAATTTTGCTTCGAGGTTTGCCAGATTTGTTGTATGTTGGAAAGGGAGCTCCATGTAACTTTTTTTTCACTTTCAAAAATAATTTTTTGTAAGACGGCTTGGTGGAATCAAATTTCCAAGTACATGTACTTACCTTTAGTATCATTTCAGCTTTTGTCATTCCTTTCACAACAATCTTAGTGTAACTGAAAATTTAAATACAGACGTAATGAAAGACTTCAAAGATCACCTTGATAATAGTTATCGTAACCCTTTAATAATGATTTATTACGCCTCTGCAGCACACAACTTTTGAAAACATAGTGACAAAAGAAAAAATTACTCAACATGAGTAATTTCTCCTTTTGCCACAATGTTTTCCACCCTATTCTTTTATGTAAAGAGATTTTCTGTGCTTTCTCTGGGAAAGGGCTTACTAAAACTATTCAAGCAGAAAATATAAGTTGCACTCAGCAACCTAAGCAAGAAAGTAACCAAGAAATCATGGATGAATCATCGGTACAATTCAGCAAATATACAGACAAACATTGTCAACCAAACTTCTTAACCAATAAATTATTGTACACCAAACCTCTTAACCAAAACTTGATTTAACCAAACTTCTTCACCAAAACTTGATGTAAACCAAATTTCTTATCCAAAAAATGGAATGTTAACCAATCTATAAAACAAAGTTGTTGAAGCAGAAAATATAGGTCACATTCAGCATCTAATGCAAGTAGAACTTGGGTCAATATAGCACTTATAAGTCTATAAAGAAATAACATTTATGGTCAACAACCATCAGTTGAAATAAAGATGATTTCACAGAGACTTATGAATACATTGTGTCAGAAGGATTTTTTTCCTTTTTGCCGTAATGGTTTCAACTATATGTATATTAAATAGTTATACAATAATTTGTAGAGATTTTCCATATTTTGGTTTTCATGTTTTTAAAATTGTCTGATGCCGATTTGTTGTATAAGTGAAAGAGTTAAAATTTCTCCTTACCTAGCAGGTGCTTTACGTGACACAGACGATCCTAGAGAGGGCAGGTCTAACAGTACTGTCTTTAGAGAGTGAGTATCCAATAATAACTGTAACATATAATAAACAAAATTAACTTGTTACCTGGCATGATATTTTCAGAGTCATCTGATTTGAAAATATCTGAGGCAGAAATGTACCATTTTTACAGATTGTAAGTGTAATCTTTTCCCACTTGCAAATGCATCTGCAGTAGATGACTTTTGAAAACATCGAAGGGAAAAAAGAGACGCAATTTATGTTTGCAACAAAGTTTTCAACTATATTCAATAATAATGCTATCTATCATTTATAGAGATTTTCCATATTTTTGGCTTAATACTGATTTAATTACGTTCCAGCCAGTGGTCTTTCAAAATAGCTAGTACACATTTACCAAGATGGTCAAAATCCAAGGTGGTCTCTTATTGAGGTACAAATGTATTTTTCTTTTTTTGGGTCTTATGTATACTACATTATACATGTACATGTATTGGTATTAAAAAATAAATAACAATAAACATTTTGTTGTTCTTCTAATTTTATATTTTATTTCAATATTAATAATATTTATTTGCAAAAGTGTAAGTTGATAAATAAAACATATATAAATTTAATCACAAACTTGATTGTTATTTATTATTTGATGTTTTTGTTTAACTATAACATGAAAAGGATATGTACATGTATGTTCAGAAGAAGAATAGAGCACTACTTCTTACTAAAAGAGTCAATGATCGTGTTCTGTTTCAAAGACTGTCCATCTAAAAACAAATTATTTAAGGAGTCATTTAAAGACATAGTCAGGTTTAACATTTTTGAGTGTCCACAGATTTGCTAATTAAATCTAACAAAAGAACCGATTAAATAAACGAGCTATCACCATTAGAAAGCAAAAAACAAACACAGATCCAATTAAAGAGATCAAAAAGTCGGACCAAAATTGTCATAATCAATCCACAAACAATCCCAAAACTATCCACGGGGTGATTTAACACGGTCAATAATTGACGTTAAAGTGTATTAAGTACAAATTGATAAACCTGCAATTATCGGCTTTTACCACTGCGATACATCTGCAGTATTTCAGAGTCATAACAAAGACAATAACTGTAGCTAAAATGTATTAAATACAAACTGCTAACAAGGCATTTATCGGTTTTTACCCACTCTAATACACGTCTGCAGAATTTGACCTCGGGTAATTTTACATGTAACACCTTTAGCTTGATGATAATTTAAACTTGTGTGGTTTACACGCGACAGTTGTGTTAGGATTATTTGACTGTTAGATTTAAGGTCGCTAAACCGTGGATTTTTATTAAAAAGGGAATGGTTTTAGTGTCCGTTGGTCGCAGACAGCAGGATCTCGCTTATTGCAGGTTAATTTATGACTAAAAAACATCAAGGGAGTTCAATGTGGTCGCTTACACCAGGGGGTCGGTTATACCAGGTGCAGGTTTGACTGTACATACATGTTTTTTTCTACGGGGAGCAATATACAGAGGCTAGATTTGTCCCACATACAAGAAATCTGAAGCAGACTACTTTAAAATTGTCAAAAAATGGAAAATCTTTATAATCAAATAGATAACCAATGACTAAAAGTGGAAAACATTGTGGGAAAAGGAGAAATTGCTCATCATGAGCAATTTCTTCTTTTGCCACAATGTTTTCAAAATTCGTCTGCTGCAGAGGCGTCAGAAAGTGTCTACAGGTGGGAGGATTAAATTAATAACATAGAATAATTTGTGATTATGCACTAACAGGATGAGTTACAATAAATACAAACTGACCTGCTCTGCCGCCACTGCTGTCACAGACTTGCACTTGTATAAACAACCAATAAACTTTGGAATGAATGTACTGAAACAAACAAAGAAAACTTATTGTCAGTAAACAAAACTTTTATGAAGAACCATAGAGTAACTTTCATTAGACTAGCTGATACAGTGATTCCAGTAAATCTTTGACAAACATCGTATGGCAGGGTTAAACCCTTTCCCATATGCAGATTATCTGCAGCAGATGACTTTTGTATATAATAATTATACAGTCTTTCGTAGAAAATTACCATGTTTTTATCTTGATGTTTTCAAAGTTAAATGCTGCAAATTAGTTGTACTAGTTGTAAGATATACATGCAGTAGATAAGCAGGTTAGTCCTCGTACATTTAAAGCAGGCAGACTTAAAAATTTCATATCTCAATGGCGTAAGCTTACGCAGGATCCTGTTATTTTAGATATACATAGTTGAAAATTTACATGTTGAATTTTATGAAAATTTCTATTCTGTGAACAATGAAGAACCATGTCAGATGCATTTCAATAACAGGGAATCTGAGATAATTGCTTATTGTCATTCTTAAGAGGTTTATCCGCAATTTTTTCCTTCTGTTTATCCTTGTCTGGCATTTTGTGCTGCAAAACTACATGTGTTGATTTAAACATAATCTGTTCAATAGACGGGTAAATAACCACAAATCTTATAGAGATGTGTTGTAATCTAAACAATGAACATACCCCCGACAGGAGTATACACAAATCTTTTTTAAAAATCCGCATAAATAAAAAAGAAACATCCAAAAGTATTCTGCTTTGGTTTTCTTCATGTTTGAACGTCGAGCAAACTACGAGCCCACTGAACTGCGCTTGCGCGACACAAACTCATTTCAGACCAAAAGGGAGTACATCCCCCACTCACAGGGGCAGTACACTTATTTAGGACACATCACATTCACCTAAAGTGTTCCATAACACACCCAGTTTGAAGATGACGAAATAGAATTAATTAAATGGCCACAACCCTAGATACCCTTGGTGGAAATTTGGCTGAATATTATCCCCATCAACATTTTGACCAATGATGAAAATGGAAAATGAATAGCCCCAATTAGAGACTGGACAAAGCTAATTTACCACAATGTCACTAATTATAGGGCCATAAATCTCGAGCTCTCTGAGATCTGATTGGAAATCAAACCTGGTTGAGATAGTGCTAGAAACAAAAGGGCCAAGATGGCCCTAAATTGATCACCTGAATATTTTTATAGTGTTTACCTAAACAAGTCTATGTAAAACAAGTGATCCCCAGGGTGGGGCCATTTTTGACCAATCTTGGCCTTCTACTTTTAGACAAGAAGATTTTTAAAGTTTTTTTCCTATACGGGTCAATGTAAAACAAGTGACCCCTGGGGAGGGGTCATTTTTGAACCAAGGGCTATAATTTGAACAATCTTGGTAGAGGTTCACTAGATGAAGCTACATACCAAATATCAAAGGCCAAGGCCATCTACTTTTAGACAAGAAGATTTTTAAAGTATTTTCCCTATAAAAGTCGATGTAAAACAAGTGACCCCCAGGGCTATAATTTGAACAATCTTGGTAGAGGTCAACTAGATGATGCTACATACCAAATATCAAAGGCATGGGCCTTCTACTTTCAGACAAGAAGATTTTTTAAGTTTTGGTTAATTTCCCCTTTTTTGTTGCCGTGGCAACCAGAGTTCTCAATGGAATTTAAATCTTTGTACAATTTTGAAAGAGGGCAACCACAGGAACATTACTGTGAAGTTTGGTTGAAATTGGTCCTGTGGTTAAGGCAGAGATGATGTTTAAAGCTAAAAGTTAACGACGGACGACAAACAAAGTGATCAGAATAGCTCACCTTGAGCGTTTGACTCAAAGGTGATCTAAAAACACAACTTGACTTATTTTGATCAACATTTAATAATATTTATTATTTGTTTTAGGTTTTACACTCCTTTCAACAGCTACGGTCATATCACAGCAGACAGGAAATATGCTATTGGTCCCACATCTTACATTTACATTGATATAAAAATATATATAAGGTCTGGCACCAATACCACCCCACCTGTTGCAGCTCAAGAGTTGCATTGACTCCAACCTTTCAGACCCATTTATCAGGCTCTTATGGTAGAAGTAAGGGTCAGACTGTGGCTGCCATTCTTATTGAGCATCCCCCACTAACAGGGGCAGTATAACTTTTTAGGACACATCACATTCACCTAAAGTGTTCCAATACAAACCCAGTTTGAAGATAGGCAAATTCAAATTATAAATTGCTAAATATAAGCCAATTCCTCTTTTCCAAAAATGTTATCTACTTTGTATAAAAATTATTCATTCAGGTAATTCTGCATTTAAAAAAAATCATGACATATTTTCAAAGCATATGATTCTCGAAATAAATACCATACCATTAAATGGTATAGCATATTTTGCTAAGGTAAGTCAGCAAACAATATAAAATTGAATGTACTTACTTTACAAATTTAACACAGAACTGTGTAAAATACTTTCTGGATGAGGCGAGGTTATCTCTCACAATGGGTAAGGTAGTTTTCAGATGACCTGTGATGGCCGTCACATATCCACTCTGATCGCCAACACTCTCAACTGATGACCAAGACATCTGTACAGCATGAAAGAAATACAATTCAAAGTCAACCCTTTTCCCACATACAGAAGCCTTCTCTCGCCTTTGTAGCAGACGACTTTCGAAAACTATTGTGGCAAAACGAAAAATTGCTTATTATGAGCAATTTCTCTTTTTGCAACAATGTTTTCTACTCTATTAAAAAATAACACTACTTATTTTCTAAAATTTTGCTTAGATATTTTCAGATGTCTACTGCAGATCTATTGTATGTGGAAAAGGATACTGCAAAATATAACTTTTTCCTGTATACATAAAATCTGCATCAGATGACTTTGAAATCATCTTATATCAGATGAATGCGAAAAGGTAAAACCTTTACTACAAATGATTTTAAATAAGATTAGGGAACTAGATCAAACTATACAAATAACAAGCTCAGAAATACTCTTGGGGTTTTGTAAAAACAACTTTAAACTGGACATCTTATTTTTAGAAATAAAACGTTATATATACTCGTGTAAAACAAAACTAATTACACCTTCAAATAATGGCCTAATAAATCGACTACGTTTAGCCTCGAACATTTACAATTCCACAAGACAAGCCGAATCAGATAAAGAAAGCTGGACAATTGTAAGATATATGTTACAAAACCACTCTTAACTTCTGATATGGACTTATATTCGTATTACAAACAGAAAAATGCATGTTTTTATTTTTGTTTGTTTGTTTGTTTTTCTGTTATCTTTTAAAGCTTCCTTTTCCCATCATAAAAATGTATAGCTTTATTAACATGTGTAAAACTTAAAAACTTTTTATAAGTTTGACCCCCTATTTATTGATTCATACTACTAACCTAATATTCTAACATAGATCTACTAAAACAAATTTACTGTAAGGTATGAGGGAGGATGGCCACGACCTTCACATATCTATGCACGTGGCAAATAAAGTTATATATATATATAAAAAAAAAAAAAAAAAAAAAAAAAAAAAATCTTATATCAGATGTTATTAATTAGAAGTATTTATACCTGGTTATAGGTCATTGTTTGAGGCCATACTATGCATAATGTATCAGGTTGTAGGTATTGCTAACCCGTAATCTTTTACAAAGAATTAAAATATTGAAATTTATTAGTTTGCTTAACTTATCTGACCTCAAATAAAATGGATTTAATGTGAAACGCTACCTTTTAAATTCTTAAAATTTGCTCTCTTTCTGTTCAAATGTTTGCTCAGCAGATGGAATCTAGTTTAGTTCTTTAACAAGGAGCTTCCATGGGGTCTAAACCAAGGACCCCAAGTATATTAATCTGTACCACTTCACTTGAAAATAATCCTGGTGAGAACCCTGCATAGGTATTTTTAACAGTTTACCTTTGACATTGCCGTCAGGGCTGGTTCACACGCTATCTCTAAGTCCTGGACCAGCAGAGTTATGCAGTTAGATATCACACTGAAATATAGATATAATAAACAGTTAGATATCACACTGAAATATAGTTATATCAGTTAGATATCACACTAAAATATAGATATAATAAACAGTTAGATATTACACTGTAATATAGATATAAACAGTTAGATATCACACTGTAATATAGATATAAACAGTTAGATATCACATTAAAATATAGATATAATAAACAGTTAGATATCACACTGAAATATAGATATATATAGTTATATATCACACTAAATAAAGATATATACAGTTAGATATCATACTGTAAAATAGATATCACACTAAATCATACTGTAAAACAGATATATACAGTTAGATATCACACTGAAATATAGATATATGCAGTTTGATATCACACTGAAATAAAATTATATCAGTTAAGTATTACACTGAAATATAGATATATGCAGTTAGATTTCACACTGAAATATAGATATATGCAGTTTGATATCACACTGAAATAAAGTTATATCAGTTAGAAACTTAGATATTACACTGAAATATAGATATAAACCAAGTTAAATATCATACTGAAATATAGATATATGCAGATTGATATCACACTGAAATATAGTTATATCAGTTAGATATCACACTGAAATATAGATATAAACAGTTAGATATATACAGTTTGATATCACACTGAAATATATATCTTAGCGTTACCTTTCCATGCTACAAAACATCCCACCCATTTTCAACAAAAAAATTACTTACTGTTTCAAGTTTGTGACTAATGGTTTAGGTCACCAACAAAAGTAAAGTTGATACATGTACAGTCAAACCTGTACTACCGACCACCTGGTATAACTGACCCCCTCGTGTACCATTAAAAACATCCAAACAATATCTAAACCACAGATCACGTATATACG
Organism: Serripes groenlandicus; assembly: GCA_031761405.1. NCBI lineage: Eukaryota > Metazoa > Mollusca > Bivalvia > Cardiida > Cardiidae > Serripes > Serripes groenlandicus. The sequence goes on along the minus strand of JASEVX010000003.1, from coordinate 19,809,555 downwards.
GAAATGAATATTGGTGAAAATGTTGTATCCACAATGCTTTTCAACAAAATGCAAATCTTGACCTAGAAGCAGTGATAACCTCAATGGTTTGCCTGTAAAAAGTACTTATAAACATATTCATGATCAAATAAATTAGCAGTTTGATTCTTTTCATGATACTAAAAAACTGCACCAGACGACTATGGAAAACCAAGACAAAAGTATGGATTATATCTATTAATTAACCCTTTCCCACCGATAGATGCATCAAAATGCATCTGCAGCAGACGACTTTTGAAAACATTACAAAAGGAGAAATTGCTCGTCCTTTTGCCACAATGTTTTCAACTTTTTTCAGTAATTATACCTACAATTATAGAGAATTTCCAAAGTCGTCTGCAGCAGATTTTCATACATGGGAAAGGGTTAATGATACCATAAACATTAAAGAGAGTTGAAACATTGAGTAACAAGGCATACATCGCATATATGCCTCAAAATGCGCCTGCATATGGGAAAGGGTTGAAGTTTCAATGAGCTACATACTTATGAAACATATCTTGTTCTGCGTTGAGGTCAATCTTAGAGGCCAGCTCTTTGTCTACTTTTTCTCTTAGTTTCTCCTCCAATTGTTGTGCTGTTTCCATGCAGTATTCTGCTGTGCACAATATACTGCAAATACGACACTGCTCTTCTTCTGTCAATTTCGATACCTCACCTTCTTTGAAAATATTCTGAATTATACCCGATGCTGAACTGATATTTGAATTCTGACTGGATAATCTAGGAAAAAAAATTACATTATTCTAATAAGACAACTTTGACAGCACATGGCATTTGACAAATTATCATAAAAGATTAAAACAATAAATTTTTAGCTCCGAATTTCCAAGATATGTCATAATTTATATCAGATGTTTTAACCCTTTCCCTCATATAGACGCAGAAGACGGCTTTTTGAAAACATAGTGACAAAAGAAGAAATTGCTCAAAACGAGTAATTTCTCCTTTTGCTACAATGTTTTCCACTTTTAGTCACAAGTTATCCATTCAATTATAGAGATTTTCCATATTTTGACAAAATATGTTCAAACTTATCTGCTGCAGAATTGTCGTATGAGGGAAAGGGTTAAAGCAGACGACTCTAAAAATAGCATTTTAAGTTGAATGGTTAGGTCACAACTCATCTAGCTCATAATGAGCAATTTCCCATTTTCAAACAGTGTTTTTAAATCCGTCTTAAATTACACTTCCATATGGCCAGATTTTCCCTTCGGTATTGGGGGTGTATACTTCTGTTATATATCTTAACCAATTACTTCACATGATATTTCAAATGTTGTCTACTTTACAATCAACAGATGCATAAGTTGAACAATCTGGAAAACCTTTTGACTAAGAGTTGAAAATATTGCAGATTTTGTATGTGGGAAAGGGTTAAGGTCTTAACCCACATATAGATGCTTTCTGACGCCTCTGCAGCAGATGCCTTTTCGAAACATTGTGAGCAATTATTCTTTTGTCACAATATTTTCAACTCTATTCATTAACTATTCATTCTATTGTAGAGATTTTCTATATTTTAGCCTATATGCATTCAATGTCGTCTGTTGCAGATTTGTTGTTTGTGGTAGAGGGTTAATCACAATTTATTCCTGAGAAAAAAAGAGTTACTTACTATGTTAGCCTATACTGTAACTGACTATATTTCATGTCTAAGTAAAGCTAGCTCATTAATGACTTATTAAAAACATTATGGTGATAGGCGAAGAAGAAAATGATTCCTTTTGAAACTGTTCTTTAAACTTCTGGAGCAAAATAAAAATTTAGCACATGTTTTCACTCAATCATTCCAAGCAGACAACTCTTAATCCTTTACCACATCTGTCAAAGATAATTTTTGAAACATTGTGGCAAAAGGCAAAAGTGGTCATAATGATCATTTTCCCCCTTTTCTTTTGCCACATTTTGTACATATACAATAAGAATTGTGAATTTATATAGATTTTTCATATTTTTGTCATGAAGGTATCTGCTACAAACTTGTTGTAGGTGGGAAAGGGTTAAGTTATTATATCAGGTAAACAGTGATCACTGTACCACATACTCTGTTTCAAAACTAGCAGTACTAATAAGTTACCTAGAAAATTACAAGATATGCCTGAAAAACTGTTGAAAATCAGCATTAGCTAGGAAATGTGCCTTGCCCAAGGGCACTCCGCCATGACCGTTGTGCATATATTTCTGAGGTAATTTACCCAGGAAATGCCATGATAAAACTGTAAAACTGTTGAAAGCTGCGTTAAATACAATACAAACAAACATACTTTGGTAAGTTATTTAGCAGTATCCGGACAGCATACTCCTTGAGGTATTTCTGGAATGTTCTGGATAGATCGATCAATGGGGCTCCTGTACTAAGCTGGGAACATTGCACCATACATTTTTTGTAACAAACAAACAAATCCGCTGAACTAGGTAGCACATTACTCCCCTCTTCAGATTCAATGTGTGGTGTGCCGTACTGACGGAAATCTTCTAAAAATCGTCCAATCAGCTCAGCCAAGTTTCTGAAATATTGCATTGAAAATCATTTGATTCAATAAAATTGCAATAAATCTTTCCCACTTGCAGATGCACTCTGAGCATCTGCAGCCAAAGGCGTTTGAAAACATTGCGTTAAAAGAAGGAATTGCTCATATTGAGCAATTTCTCCTTTTGCCACAATGTTTATAACTTTTTTCAGTAGCTACTTATCCACTTTGATTTTCCATAATTTTTCCCAGAAGTTTTAAAAGGCGTCTGCTGCAGATTTGTTGTATGTAGGAAAGGATTTACCCACTGTAATTAATTTCTATAAAATACTCTTCTTGACATATAAAAATTCAATAAATGTTTTGTCACTTCCTGATACAGATGCCTGTTGACACCTAAATAGGTCTTTGTTAGAAATATTTTCAATTTAGAATGTCTGCATTTGGCATATCAGCAAATTAATACATACATTTGTATTAGTAAATAAATCATTGGACGCAAATTTGAGGATAAGAGATTGTAATTGATACTTGTATTTGTATATAAGTACAAACCTTAGCATAAGTAATAACATAGTCCTACATAGATGAGCACATGTATCCAATATCAATATGTCAGTAAGCGAAAGTGTGATGGAGAGACAGATGGAAATGTGATCCCTATGTGTCTCCCTGCCAAGACGGGCGACACAACAATATCTCACCTGTCTTGTGACTCAATATAGATATCAAGATGTGCTTCAAAACATTTCGAAATGACACCAAGAAATGGAGAAGATACTGTCTTGTCCTGTAAAAAATAATTAATAGTCTAGAGATGTATTTTATCTCATCACCTACAGTCTTGTGTTAACCCTTTCCAACATATGATAAATCTGCAGCAGATCACTTTTGAGTAATTTCTACTTTTGTCAGATTATTTTCAAAAGTCAACTGCTGCAGATGTGTCTACATGTGAGAAAGGGTTATAATCTTTTCATACAAGATACCAGGTTTTATATTCCCAGTCGGATACAATTGACAAATACCAGTTGCTAAAAGCTATTTATCGTCATGTCCTTGAATATGAAAATATGAAAATATATATGAAGTCAAGGAAATCTTTGTATTTATCAACCTTGAAACATATAATTGATTATGCTTCAGAAGTGGCGAAAAAGGTGAAATTTGTCCTGGCAACTCCATTGTCCTTTTTTGTCACATTTATCTACTATTATGTCACTCAGCTTGGATATTTTTCTCCCAAATATGCATTAACATAGAGTTTAACTATAGTATTTTATCCTCATAACCCTTTCCCACATACAACAAATCTGCAGCAGATGACTTTGAAGACGTCTGCTCAAAAATACGGAATATTTCTCTAATTGTATGTATAATTACTGCAAAAAAGTTGAAAAAGAAATACATCATTTTTCCTTCTTTTTTGACTATGTTTAATAAAGATCACTTTAATATAGATCCAATTCTAATGAAGGAGAAATACAGTAATTGTTTTACTTCTAGAACAATATTTCAATATACATTACAATCGTAGCAAGTGCAACTGTGTTTCCTGACTTTTCTTCATCAATGATTTCCCCAAACAACTGGCTGCCCTCCATACAGCAGCCCATTTATGGATTAAAGAGTTGCCCTTAGTCAATCTTTAACCCTTTCCCTCATACAACAAATCTGAAGCAGATGACTTTGAACATATTTTGTCAAAAGATAGAAAATCTCTATAATTGTATGAATAACTTAAAGTGGACAACATTGTGGCAAAAGGAGAAATTGCTCGTTTTGAGCAATTTCTTCTTTTGTCACTATGTTTTCAAAAAGCCGTCTGCTGTAGAAGCATCAGAAAGCGTCTATATGTGGGAAAGAGTTAAGAGTCAAACAAAATATTCAAATTTTCCCATGCTCAGGAGTCTACAGTATAAAACAAATTACAAGCACTATTCTGTCCTTACCTTTGTTTCTTCATCAGATATGTCTGCATTTTCTGTGCCATCATCCTTATCAAAAGGGTTAAGACTAGGTGTGGTTTCTTCAAAAGGATTAAGCGAAACTGGGGCTTTCTTTACCGGCAAATTAGTCTGAAATTATTATTTCTGGACAGTTTAAGTTTTATTTACAGTCAAACCTGTGCTAAAGACCACATTTATATAACAATTCCCTTTCTATCGCAAACACACTTTAAATTTCCCAATAAATCATTTTCTGCATAAATGACCCTGCAATTAAAGACCACATTGTGCTTTTCAAAATGGTGGTCTTTAAACACAGGTTGAACTGTATATGAACATTGACCATAGCATCCAGACTACAGGAGATATATGTAACATGTATCCTAAAAAGAGTAATTCCTGCCGCTGAAGATATATCTGCCTTCAGATAAAACATTGAGTGCAATGTTTTCAACTCAATCCAAAAATTTACAAAATCTTATTTTCCAGATTTTAGAACTATTTAGTCAGATCTTTTCAAAGCAGACAGTTAACAAAAACATCAAGTCAGATAAATGATTAAATATTTTCAAAAGTAGCAGCATGCATGAAATAATATTAATCTTCTCACTCTAGACACATGGCGAAAACCCAAACATGCTTCAGGATTTTAGGACCAGAGATCTAGATCAGCTAGCCCTTCCATGCAGTCCGGTCATGATCTTCAAGGCTGCTGCCTTATCATAGAAGCATACTAGAAGCCTCTAAAACAGTTATAACAACAATTGCCTATACAAGTAGGTTATTTGATCATAATTGTGAGTACCGGTAATTTGAAAATTCGTTTTTTAAAAACATGGCTCATATTATGTCCTGCCTGGAACAGATGAAAGGTTTTAAGACGGATAGGCGACAGAGAACAGATCCCTATGTACCCTACAATGCAGGCAATATAAAAACTGACCTGGAAATGCTCATTTTTTGTCTTAGGTACAGATTTTGACATGCCAGCATAAAAAATACGTCTGTAAGTGGGAAAGTTTTCCTACTCCCATGATACTTACTGGACCTGTGCTTAAAGTCACCCCAGTGAAACGTTTAGAGATCAGGGCTTCAAAGTTGGTCGTTCTTTGTATTGCAAACAGGAGCAGTTTAACGTCTATTTCCATCCTCCTCTTACTCATAATTTTAGACAACTCTTTCCTATAATGAGAATATTTTTGTTTTAAACTTTCCCACATACAACAAACCTGATGCAGATGACCTTTATGAAAATCTCTTTCTATAAAAGTGTTGTTATTGAAAAGAGTGGATTACAATGTGTAAAAATTGCCTGCATCAGGTAGAGGGTAAATATTTGTTACAGACAGGTCAAAATGCATCAGCAAGTTGGAAAGGTTTAAGTGCTTATCTGTTTACCTGATATGATATTGCTATCTTTGTCTGTTTAATTTTTATCTGCGCAAAATATTGCAACATTTGACAAATTGGAAATACATGTAGAACTTAAAACTGATTCTAATAAAAAGAGTCAAAGTCAAAGTCAATATATCCGTTGGATAAAAAATGGTAACATTTTACAGCATATTTCTAAATAGCTTAAATTTACATGCTACCTCAGTTAAAGTCTTTCAAACCAAGCACCTTAAAGTTTTTTTTAACTCTTTCCTAAGTTAAAACATTGTGAAAGTATGACATATACTCAAACATTTATAGGCAGAGGAAAATCAAAAGCAGTTTGAAGTAGGCGAGTCAAAATGGATCCTAATCAAGACTGATTTATTGTTTGACATTTAACGCAGCTTTTAACAATTTTTCAGTTATATCAAGGCGTTTCCTGGGTTAGTTACCAGTACTACTGGTCAATATATCCTGACACCAGCCAGTAAGTCTTTATGCTTACCCTGCAACCATGAGCACAAAGAAGGGCAGCCATTTCTACCAATTTTAAAGTCTTTGGTATGACTCGTCTAGGGATTGAACCCGAGATGGATGCTCTACCACACCACCACACTCATAATCCAGAGAAAATATTATAGAACCTATCAATCATTGCCCTGATACACAACTTCAGAAGACCACATAGTGGACAACTTCTAACAACATCTGAGCAATTTCTCCAAAAATTATGCCACGACCATGAAAACAGCGCGGCAAAAATATTGCAAATATCACAAAATGAAAATACTGGTATATTTAATTGAGTTGAAACCCTTTCCCACATGTAGATGCATTCTGACACATTTGCAGCATATATGACTTTGATTGAGTGATTGCTTGAGGTTTAACGCTGTTTTCAACACATTTTTGTAATGAGCAATTTCTACTTTTGCCACAATCATTCTAAGTTTACATTTGTGTTAATATATTTTTTGTCTAGACATTTTTAAAGTGGTTAGCTGCAGATTTGCTTAATATGGAAAAGGGTTAAATACAAAAGTTGCCTACTGTTTCATATGTTTTATAGGCATTTTACGATGTGTCTAAAATTATTTTATATCAAGGCAACAGTTCACTTATTCATGATGATCCCTGGGTAAACAAACCAGTACTAGACTAGGAAATGTGCTTTGGCAAAGGAAATTCAGCCATGCATGGTGATGGAAAACGGGATACCCGGTTCGAAGTCCCAGACGCTAACTACGGCGGATTCCTGAGGCCTGCAGCAAATGTGTCAAATTGCGTGTGATGAAATATACACACCTTGTGAGTTCACAGAACTCAACACAGATTCTCTCACTGACTTCCCAGTCCACTGGAAACAAATGTCCAAACTTCTCCTCAAAGTCTACAAGCGTTCTCTTTATCCATGCATATCGCCTGTCTATCTTATCCAACCAAGCTACCTGTGGAAAGATGAAGAGCTTAACACACATACAGCGAATATGAAGCAGGGAAATGTGTATTAAATTTCAATAAATGGACATAAAATTAGTAAAAAGAGTTGAAAACATTGTGGCAGAAGTAGAAATTGATCTTTATGAGAAATTTCTACTTACTGCATAGGCATCAGAATGCATCTACAAGTGGGGAAAGTTTAAAAATCCTATGTAGTGGGTTCTCAAAAGAATAGTCCCAGTTAGTTTATTTGTCTGAGTACCAGCAACATATGGTTTAGTTAGGTAATAAGCAAAGTATTGTGGGTAAAAGACCGGTCTTCTCCCCCTTATCTAGACATGTTCATTTGGAAGTGTGTTGGATTTTACAGTTGGGCATACAGGGTTACTGGCAGCAGTAATGAATGAATTGCACTTGGTCGAAGAACATTTTCAAAACACACTTTTAACCCCTTCCCTCATACGACAAATCTGCAGCAGACGACTTTGAACATATTTTGTCAAAAAAAAGAAAATCTCTATAATTGCATGGATAATCTATGACTAAAAGTGGAAAACATTGTGGCAAAAGGAGAAATTGCTCACCTTGAGCAATTTCTGCGTTTGTAACTATAAGCTGTCTGCTGCAGAGGCAGCAGAAAGCGTCTATATGAGGCAAAGGGTTAACCCCTTTCCAACATACAACAAATTTTCAGTAGATGACTTTGAAACACATCTATATGCAAAATATAATTCTATAAGGGTTGAAAACATTTTGGCATAAGGATAAATTGCTCAAAATGAGCAATTTATCCTTCAGCTACAATGTTGTCAAAAGTTCACTGTTGTTTACTGCAGATTTGAGCCTTCCCGCGAGAAAACCAACATTGTGGACTCTGCGTAAAGTATCGACACGGATCAGCCTAAGCATGCCGCGCAGGCTAACCCGGAAAGACACATTTAGCCTCATGTTGATTATCTGTTTCAGAAATCATTACTCTATACCTCTACTCCCCTGAGATGGAATGTGTTGACCCGGATCAGTCTGCGCAGGCTGATCTGGGTCGATACATAACACATAGCCCATAACGTTGGTTTTCTCGCGGGATGGCTCATAATTTATGACAAAATGCATCTGCCAGATGGAAAAGTTTAAAGATATCAAGTATCTAATCTTCTGAATACAGCATGACAAAGCTAAAAATACTCACATCCTGGTTTTCCCCAAATAGCACCAGGTATTCTGAGAGCTGTAACCTAACAAACCATCCTAAGAGCTCTCTCTTAACTTTAGGATCCAAAATATTGACAACAAAACATGCCTCTTTTAACTGTCGTTGGTTCCCAGGACCATACTGAAGATCAAATCAACACATCAATTTACACTTTCACACTCATGCTGGCATGTTTACAGTAAAACACTTGTGAAAACATTGTGGCAAAAGGAGAAATTGCTCTTATGAGCAATTCCTCCTATTATAATTGACATTAGGTTGTTTGCATAAGAAGTATCTTTATATTTAGAGTCGGCTACTTTTATTAAGGAGTTGTTTTCCAATGTGTTTACTGCTCTGCATCTAGAATTGACTTCACTTTTTGTAGATGTTGCAGGGCTTTTCCTCAGATGTTTGCAAAATAGTAGAGATAGAAACGAATATTCGAATATCATATCATGATTTGAATATTCTATAAAAATCAGGAGTATTCTAAAATATATATAATATAAATCAAATTGACGATACTTGAAATGCCCACGCTTTTTTGTTAAAAACTGCAAGTAAAGGGTTATTGATGGTCCATTCTACGCGTATTGTATAAGGTGTCAATACTGTAGACAACATGTGGAACTGATAATCCTTGCTTTGGGCTATTAAAGTGATCAATACAATACCGATGGTGTCGTTCCAAAACTTGTATAACATGTAGTAACGCTATTATTTAATTATACATAAATCAGACAAATCAGTCAAGTTTGGCAGTGCAATTATCAGATTTCGTATTTATGATTAGCAATCCGATACTGGGAATATATCATGCCCATGTTCAACAATATTTCAGTTATAAAACAACAAGAGAAAGGTAAAATTACTCCTATTGGGCAGTGCCACATTTCTACTCAAATAACGACATCCACCCTTCACGACTACCCTTGACCGATTTGTCATGTTATGAAAAGATTTGCGAATTGGGAACAGTTCATGTCATTTTCAACAGTATTTCAGTTGTATACATGGTAATCAGGACTAAATGTTTCGTAAACAAATACATTAAGCAAGTGATCGACTAATTAAAATCTGAACACTTTACTTACAGGTTTAACGGACATGTAAATGTGAGTCCTAGAATTTGAACAAAATAAGACAACAGTAAGATAACTTTACAGCGAATAACGCATTTATGAACTCTTTGTTGGCAAAGCATTCACAAATGGATTGAATATTCGAATATTTCGTTATCGAATATCCGAATGCTTATTTTGGTATTCGTTCCCATCCCTACAAAATAGATTATTGTTTATCCTTTTCATATAACCATCTGCAGCAGACATTTTTTAACTAGGCAAAAATATTGAAATTCTTTACAAATAAAAGTAATTATAGAAACTGAAAGAAGTGAACTACTGTGGAGATAGAATTGCTTTCAAATTAGAACAAAATATATTTTTAAACCTTCCCACATACAACAAATCTGCAGCCGATTACTTCGAAAACCTTTAAAGGCAAAAAAAATGAAAATCACGTAATGTAAGTGAATAGTGATTGAAAACAGTTGAACACATTGTTGCAAAAAGGAGCAATTTCTTAACACTTTCTGATGCCTCTGCAGCAGACTACTCTTGAAATCAGTGTGGCAAAATGAGAAATTGCTGAGCAGCTCATAATGAGCAATTTCGCCATTTGCCACAATGATTTCAACTCTTTTCAATAATCATACTATCATTTATAGAGTTTTTCTATAGTTTGAACTTGATAATTTAAAAGTCTTCTGCTGCAGATTTGTTGTATGTGGGAAATGTAAAACAAATTAGTTTACCTTAGCTCCTGAACCTTGGAAAGCTTCCTCAAAGTCAGATATGATCTGTGATCCCAAATCACTCTGTATCTGTTTCACTCTATTAGAAAGAAAATCATACAATGATCCCATACATGAGAAAGTTGGCATTGATGAACAGTGTAGGGTCAGATCATCCTGTCCACCTGCTTAAGCTGATCAGAATCTACACATAAGTTGACTGAATCTTTTAACAAGCTTGTGTAAGTAATATGTGAACAGTGTAAATATTGAATCAGACGGTGTGGATGAACAGGCTGATCTGGATCTATACTGTTCATCAAAGTCAGCTTGTACCTTTTTTCCATGCACAGGCTCATATCATGTATTATTATTTTGTTTTTAATAAACAAAATACAATCAGATAAGTTCATCTTTTCATACAGTTTATTTATTAACTGTTAACATGTTATTTGTAATATTGTGATACATTGAAAACATTGTTGAAAAAAGATAAATTGCTCTTTTCGGTCAGTTTCAACAATGTTTTAAAAAGTCGTCAACTGCGAAGGTATCTTATAATATCTGTATCAGAAAAAGGCTTCACTGTTTATCGTGACTTTCAAGTCTTTAATTAAAATGATTGATGACTTATTAAAGAATGAAAACAATATTTATGATCCCGATCAACTTCAGTGTTTTCAATAAAATTTCACTTATTTTTTCACTATGCTTTCAACTCTGTTTTAAATATACTTCAAATTACAAGATGTTTCACAACTTTCCCTCAAATGAGTCTAGACATTTGGCGTCTTAATGCATTTACATATAGTGAAGAATAGTTTTATGCCAATATGTCTTTAAATGAGGCTTTCTGATGCGGACTACTTTTATAATATTGTGACAAAAGGGGAAATTGCTCAAAACAAGCAATTTCTCCTTTAGACACAATGTTTTCAACTTTTTTCAGTAATTATGCCTACATTTTTTATTTTCTCATGTTATTGCCAAGATAATTTCAAAGTTACCTGCTGCTGATTTGATGTATGTGATAAGACATAAAATTGCTAGTTGCGGCTCAGAGCAGACGACTACCAATATTGTATCACATAACCAGATAGATAAATGATATCAAATTCTCACCGATCTGCCATTTCTTTTATGTGCTGAATAGCCATGTAACGCTGAAAATGTTCCAGTACATTCAAAACCCCTTGTAGTAAATTAGCAACCTCTCCATACTGCCTTCTTCGAGTCAGCAGGCTGAAATGACATCAAGTTTTTGTTATGTATTGACCCTTTCCAACTCGCATTTTGACACATCTGCAGCAGACAACATTTCTGAAAACATTGTGAGCAATTTCCCCTTTTGCCACAATGATTCCAACTTCATAGATTTTCCATAGTTTTGCCTAGTTGTTATCAAAATCAGCTACTACAGATTCTTTGTATACTATGTATACATGTGCGAAAGGTGGATAAACACAAGAGTATATGGGTATTTAACCCTTTCCCTCATACGGCAATTCTGCAGCAGACGACTTTGAACGTATTTTGTCAAAACATAGAAAATCTCCATAAATTATTAATGGAATGGATAACCTATGACAAAAAGTGGAAAACATTGTGGCAAAAGAAGAAATTGCACGTTTTGTGCAATTTCTTCTTTTGTCACTATATTTTCAAAAAGCCGTCTGCTGCAGAGGCGTCAGAGGTGTATTCTATACATGTGCGAAAGGTGGATAAACACAAGAGTGTGATGTATTTATAACCTTTTCTCAAATACAACAAGGGCACCGCAAAGCGGATGCATCCCCTCGGCTTTCAATCATCACATTGAGTTCTCTTGTGATCTAAATATTTAAGTCCAATTTTTGACTTCGATCTTTGACCTATGACCTTGAATCAATAGGCTTCAAAATATTGTCACAAACTAACTGTATGCCAAGTTTGGATAAGATCTGTCAAGGAATGGTCAGTGTAGAGTGGTGACAAGGTTGCCACAGCTGAGATATATTGTAAGTTCAATCAAGTTCAATTTTGGGCATGACCTTTGACCTATGACCTTGAAAACCAATAGGCTTCAAGACATATCATAAACTAACTGTATAATAAGTTTTATTAAGATCGGTCAATGAATGGTCAGTGTAGAGTTGTGACTAGGCTGCCACAGCTGAAAATATTGTAAGTCCAATTTTGGGCTTGACCTTTGACCTATGACCTTGAAAATCAAAAGGCTTGAAGATGTTACCATATACTTACTTTATACCAAGTTTGGTTAAGATCTGTCAAGAAATGGTTAGTGTAGAGTGATGACAAGGTTTGTTACAGACGGAAAATATTGCAAGTCCAATTTTGGGCTTGACCTTTGACCTATGACCTTGAAAATCAATAGACTTCAAGATGTTACCATATACTTACTTTATACCAAGTTTGGTTAAGATCTGACAAGAAATGGTTAGTGTAGAGTGATGACAAGGTTTGTTACGGACGGAAGGACACACATACATACATACGAACGGTCCCGTTACTATATCCCTTTCTCGCTTACTTCGTAACCGAGGGGATAATAAATCTGCAGCGGAAAACTTTAAAAATGGCTAGGCAAAACTATAAAAAGTCAAGTCGTCCGCTGCAGAAGTATCAGAAAGTGTCTGTATGTGGGAGAGAGTTAAGTTGCAGAATCGTTGGAAACTCTGGTGGGAATTTGTATTCAAATAAATGCTTACATTTGTATATCAAGTTTCACCATCCGTCCGGCTGTATTATCAAACTGTTAACAATGTGATCATTTCAGGCTTTCAACACTTAATGAAGTGTATTATAACCGTCTGAAAATTGGTGAAATTTTGATCAGGAGTTTTAAACATCTTGGGCAAAGAAGAAACAGTTTCCTCGTTTGCTTTAGAGTTTATAATAACTCTACCTCAGAGATTGTTAATGTTTATAAACAGGTTTATTTCTGATAAGGATGTGTCAAAGTGAGAACAAACAATACCTACTTCAGTGATTCAACCCCTCCGACCAACATATGGAGATGATTCAAAGTGGTAATAGAGCTTGTCAAATGTCTCTTTGCATGGTCCAATTGTTTAATGTCTCTTGTGATTTCTTTAACCTGTTATAAAAGAAACCAAACATCAGCTGTTTCTTCAAACCTTTCGCCAATTCAGACAGGTTTTGAAGCATCTATATATATGTATGCAGCATACAACATTTGAAAAGATAGCAGCAAATGGAGAAATTGCTCATAATATTTTCATTATGGAGATTTGCCAAATTTTGCCTCGATGCTTTTAAAATTGTCTGCAACACTTTTGTAGTGTGTGGGAAAAGGTTGAAAGTATTGGTCATTTAAAGGTCCAAATTAAGCTCAATATATGTAATTAGTGATGTCTTTCTTATTGAAGGAAACACTGACAAATGTCAATGAATATTTAAAAAAAAGTAAGATCTGCAAAATAGATATTATCACTGATACAATTGAACAAGAGTGCCAAACATTCACAATATATGCCCTTCAAGGAACATAACTCTGGTTAAATTAGGCAAAGATAATTCATAGAAATTTTCTTTTGGGCAGTAACTCTGCATGCAGCAATCTGGCTTGAAATCAAACTTAGTGAAGATATAGTCGCTATAATCATTTTGACCAAGTTTGTCAAAGATTGGATATGGATTGACAAATTTTGTGAATGCTGGGCAATACCAGCAACAGGGTCTGTATCAAAAAGAAGAATTGCACATTTTGAGCAATTACTCCTTTTCTTACAGTTTTTTTTTTTTTTAAAAAAACAGTGTGAAAAAATGTTTAATTGATTGAAAAATAACCAAACATGTTTTTATAAATAGTCATTTAATGAACTTACCATCTCTTCTGATTTTTCAGCTTTGTCTTTGATGTCTTTTATTTTTGTAAACAAGTCCTGGATGGCTCTTTGAGCTTCTTCAAGGGCCTGTCTCCCATCCTCTCCGACATTGGTCTGACCCCGAACTACTGTCCGTATCTCTTCATCTAGATGCCTATACAAATTTGAATAGAAATATTGTCTCTTTACAGTAAAGTTAACCTTTACAAAATACAGACACGTTTTATGCATCTGTAGTATATGACTTTTTGAAAACATTGGGACAGAAAGAGAAATTATCACATAATCAATCTCACACTTTGTTCTTGAGGGAAAAAGAAATCCTATTTCAAGCAACAATGACCTTGATTTGAAGTCACACAAAATACAATTCTAAGTGCATATCTCTTCAGACAGGTTATGTTTGCAATATAGTTAGCATTACCAAACTGTTTGAACAAAAATAATTAGTTAGACATCCACAGAAATAAAATGTATCAGTCCTATAAAACAACAATTAACCCTTTCCCACATTTAGACGCTTTGTGGCGCCTCTGCAGCAGACTAATTTTAAATGAATTCTGGAAAACGACACCAGTAAAATGAGCAATATCTGCTTTGCCGAAATCTTTTCACTTTTATTGAATCATTGTTCTTTCATTTATAGTTTCCATTGGTTTTAGTAAATATTTTCAAAGTACCCTGGCTGCAGAAGAATTTGTTGTATGGAGTAAAGGATTAATTTCTGTGTTTGATGGGACAGCATAATTAATTATACATAGATGTACCAGGTACTTTAACTCATTTAAACCGTTCACATATACAGCAGACAATGTACAATAAATAAGTTTAAACTAAGCTAAAAATTAAACTACAGTAAAAAGGGAAAACAAGGTTTTAAAATGTCTGCTGCAGATGCATCTAAGTGCACCTAGCATAGCATAGAAAGGGTTTAGAATATATTCTGTAGACAACTATTTTTGTCAAAACCATTTTGTGTTGAACTATTATGCAATGTTGCAGTTTTTTTAAAACAAAGCACAACATTTAATGTAGTTTAAATGTCTTCGTCTTAAACAAAATACTGCATACTGGATTGTATATGTAAAATTGCATCTGCATGTTGGAAAAGGCTAATTGGAGAAACTTACCTTATTTTGTACTGTATTTTTCCAACAACATCATCAATATTGGACAAAGATTGCTCTGTTGGGAAGAGGGAATTGATGTAGTCTACAGGATTAAAGTCTGGTTTGTCTAGTGGATCATCACTGGGTAAAATCTGAAAGGAAAATGTTACAAAAGTTTAGTCATTGCATGAAAGCATCACTTTCCTAGTGGAAGCTTGATTATAAATTGAATACAAAATTTAAGTCAGATTACAAACAGAACCAAGTCAAACAAGAGCTGTCAATAAAACAGTTCCTCAACAATTTGAACACTTTTACACTTTCCGACAGGAATATGCATTTTGATGCATCTGCGGCAGGTGATTTCTGAAAACATTGCGACAAATGAAGAAATTTTTCACAATTTTTAGTAAATATTTCTTTTTTTATACAGGTTTTCCATACTATTGCAAAGACGTTTTCAGAGTTGTCTGCTACAGATTTGTTGTATAAGAGAAACGATAATGGCATATAAATAAATTTAACCCTTTTACCACGTGACATAAACAAACTTTCTGACGCCTCTGCAGCAGATGACTTTTGAAATCTTTGTGACAAAAGGAGAAATTGCTCAAAACAAAACAATTTCTCCATTTTCCAAGATATTTTCTCAACTTCTTTCAGTAATTTAAACATAATTTATAGAGAATTTCTGTGTTTTTGCCTAGATATGCTCAAAGTCTTCTGCTGCAGATTTTTGGATGTGGGAAAGGATTAAACTTAATTACTTATTTATTTTCAATTGCTTGTAAAATTTAAAAACAAGCTTTCTCAAAGTTAGTCAAAATCTTGTCAGACTGTAAAAGTAAAAACAAATACGGAGCAATCGCAAGATCCTGATTTATAAGGAGGTATATACAGCTCTTTTCCCAACAATATCTCTCTTAATATCATCCATCCAAACCCTGTGACATGGGTACTCAAAAGAGTCGATTCTTTTGAGTACCCACAAAACATAAGGTTACAAGAGAAAGTTGATGCAAGGCATAAATGTCGCCGGAAAAGACTGCATTGATTTATTTTTTAACACACATGTATTCTTGACTCTCATTAGTCTAAACATACACATAATGTTTTCATAAGGACTAATTCCAGGATTTTTGAAATTCCACATCTACAAATGTCAGGATTTCTTTTGGTCAGGATTTTTGATGTTTTGTATTTGTCAATAAAACCACAACAAATACATTTTGGGATTTAAATCTACATGCAATAAAAAGCTATTAAACCCTTTCCATGTCTGAAGCAACAATGAAAACCTTTAAACGCTTAAAACATTGAGAAAACGGTTAAATTGCTGAAGACATGAACTTCCTCGTTTTTAATAATAATTATAATAAATATTTCACAGATGTTAAAATTTATCCTCATATCAGTGCTTTCATTAAGCGGACGTGGACGTAATATACGTCCGAAAAATCCCAAAAAACGTCAAAAAATTAAGCACTGGACGTTTATTATACGTCCAGAAATTCCCCAAAACGTCCGTAAATTTACACATGGACGTTTTCAGAATAACCCTAAATAAAGTATAAAGGGTGAAAGTGCAGAGGTGAAACGTGTACAAAAGTCGATAATTGTCACGCGCACACGACTACACGCTTACCCGAGTTCTTATCGTGTGTACCAGACATCACCTTGACGACCTTTTTGTTTGTAGGGAATGTAAAGAAAGGTAGTTTAACTTGATTACGCTAATTGGATTAAAAGTTTGCCTAATCCGACGACGGTCTTTCTTTCAAATACGTTAATTAATTAATTAGGTCGGAAGTTTTATTTATCTTTTCAAATTATTTGATGACCAGAAATACCGATTATCACTTCGGTAACTATAAAATTCGGACGTTTTTTTTATCTGTTAAAAATATTTGTTGATGATTTATACCTATTATAACTTCGGAAAGTATAAAGTTATTTTTTGTTTATTCTGTATACATAACTACTTGGAAAATATGCAGCCTCTGTAGCCTCGTTCCTAATGGATTCCTCCCCGAATAATGAATTTGATTGGTCAGAATTGAAATAATAAATACGTCATCAATCTATTCTGAAGAGGTACTTTCCGAGTTTCCACAATGGCGGATGTCAATTAATTTTTTACCGAGATTTTTCGAAATTTCGACTCTGAAGCAGAATTTGAGGGCATTGAAAGTGCTGATTTGATAGATATTAGTTTAGACGACTTTATGCTTCTCTGCCATATCTTGATAATGAAATTTCCCGCGATTAACAGCTGAATTGTTCGCGAGAAATTAGCGAACCACTCATCCCCCTATTCGGTCTGCACTTTTTGTTGACATCGCCAGCAAAGCTTTACCGGTTGTCATCATTATTAAAATCAAATAAATAAACACTAAATTTTGCTTTAATTGTCATAGTTATTAAAATCAAACATTCATTTTTGTTTAAATAGATGTGTAACCATGAAATAAGAAATATAATTCCCCCCCCCCCCCCCAACAAAACTTCTCCCTAAATCAATGTTTGCACTGCATGTTTGCCCATAAAAATTTGTTAAATTAATAAAAATACAAGTAAATAAATAAATAAGCATTCCTGTTAACGACAAATTCAAAACTTCCAGAATTCTGACAAAAATTCCTAAAATTTTGACCAGGAATTTCAAAATTCCTGGAATTGGCCCTTAATGAAAGCACTGCTCATATGTTTAAAAAGTAGACCACACTTGAAACAACATATCAGCTAAATTGTTTATCTAAATCGTTGATGCATACAATATATGTTCGGCGCAAGAGAAATGCCAGTTGCGAGTCCCATTACTATTTAATAGGTGGCAAGTATGAAATTAATTGGGTGCGAAATGAGCAATTTCTCCTTTTACTATTATATACGGGTAAACAAAACGATGGCATAGCCAGGGATTTTTTCACATCCATAGGTTATGTGTGTATGAACTTTACTATACCATCATGTATCCATAGGACAGTAGGACTCTTTAGTTATTATTAAATAAGATAGCTATGAGAGCATAATAACTGGCATCACAAATGTTGTGGCAAAAGATTTGTAATAGGTCTAGGCACCTTTACTCATATAATCTTCAAAAGTATTCTGCTGTGAACGATTCAAAATGTACCTGCATGTAAGACACGGTTAAATTTTTATTTCTAATCCGGAGAAGATGAGAAAACAGAAAGAAAATCATGAAAATGAGACAATCTGACGTTTCCAATAAATCTCATATTTAACATCAAATACGTGATATCAGGTGAAATAACCATGAAAACGTTGAACAGCCATTTAATTGAATTACAAACCTCGTCTATAACCGATTGAACATCCTCAGGAAGCTTTTGAAATAACGTAATTTGGATATTTTCCTCGTCAAAATTATCATCTGTTTCGTCAACGGCGGCCATTTTGGATGTTGTTGTTCCTCGGGCAAATTCAAAGGGCTCGAAGTACTGTCGACATGGTGGTCGCTTCACTTCAACCCCCGGGTTGTCAACGTAGTTTTAAACAGACTGACCACTGTATTTTAACCCTTTCCCACATACGACAATTCTTCAGCAGACTTTAAAAACATATTGGCAAAAAATGTGAAATAGCTCCATAAATGAGAGTTTATTAATTAAACAGAATTGAACAAATTGTGGCAAAAGGGGAAACTGCTCATCATGAGCAATTTCTCCTTTTGCCACAATGTTTGCAAAAGTCGTCTGCTGCAAATGTGTCGTAATGCTTTAACACCATAAAGTGTACTCGGAACTTGTGCTCTTGTTTCTTATTTGAATGAAAAGTTCATTTTTAGCTCACCTTAGTTTAACATGCTGCCAATGTGGAGCTGATGGTATGATGTCGAGTCAACTTTTTCTTTAACCCTTTCCCACGTACAATATAATAGCTGCTGACGACTTTTAAAAACATAAAAGCAGATTTATGGAAAAGTCTCTATCAGGAAAAAAATTATTATTGAAAACAGTTAAAAACATTGTGGCAAAAGGAGAAATTGCTAATTATAAGCAATTCTAATTTTGCCACAATGTTTTCAAAAGTTTTCTTCTGCAGAGGCGTCAAAATGTGTTTACATGACGGAAATAATTAAATGACACTCCTCCTAAATGGCTATTTGGATTTTAACCAAACCGGAGACCTAAATAGAAATATATATATGTCTCTGACCAAAATTAGCAGGAATTATCATAAAGTGATCATTTTTAAAGTTGTTTAAACAGTTACAGTCTATTGTATAACTAGGTCAAAGGACAGGGGCTAGAAAAAGAGTTTAAATATGAAAACTGCAAAAATCTTCTTGTCCAACACAGTATGCCCGATTTTAAAATAATTTGGCAAAAATAATCCTCTACCAATTTTGTTCAAATTATTCTGATCTTTTAAAGAATCATTGTCAGCAGGGGACCGGGCTCACTTTCCTAAGGTGTACATGTATATACTTAAAACTTTAAAATTTATTCTTCTCCAAAAGAAATGTCCTGAAAAGAAACTAAGAAGCCACCATGTTAATGTAGATTAAAATGTTTCAAAAAGTTTCAACATGTTTATTAAAGAAAAGATTTAGCCTCAAGATTATTCAATATATTTGAGTCAATTTTGACCAAGTGAGTTTTTTGACCTGGAATGACCCTTATTTACACTTAGTGTAGATACCATCAAGACAAACAATCTGACTTAGTCTCATACTTCTTTAATCATAGACTATAGTACGTCCATCAGATTTTTAAAGAAAGGTTAAGATTATTGACATAGTTTTAACCAGACATGACCTATAATATTAAAACTTAGCTTATCGATAGTTAAATTAAACAGTATGCCATCATTTCGCAATTTTAGAGTGAATAATTAAGCCTCTAGAGCATTCACAAGTGTTTTCTCAAATCTCACCGAATGAGTTTTTGACCTAATATCAGCCTTCCCAGCAAGCAAGCACAACTGGGGCCCATATGGGCTGTACCTTGGCAAGCTCTATATTGGCGACCGATGTGGGACCCATCTGGGACCCATATTAGAAAGTTCTGCCCTTACTGGACCCACATGGGACCCATGACAAAGTAACTTTTCAGAAATATATAAGTTAAATGTATAAGAAATAAATAAACGTTGAAAGCAGAAAAGCTGGTCCTTTTTTCTGTAATTTTATGAATGTTTTTTTATTGATACCTGTTTGGCTGTGTGTAGATTACTTATGTGGGACCCATGTGGGACCCATATAAGAAGGTGTTGCCCTACTGGGGCCCATATGGGGCTATACATGTGTAAGCCCTGTATTGGTGACCGATGATGGGACCCATCTGGGACCCATATTAGAAAATTCTGCCCTTACTGGACCCACATGGGACCCATGACACAGTTACTTTTCAGAAATATATAAGTTAAATGTATAAAAAATAAATATACGTCAAAAACCAAAAAGCTGGGTTTTTTTCTGAAATGTTATGAATGTTCATTTAGTGATACCTTTGTGTGGATTACTTATGTGGGACCCATGTGGGACCCATATTAGAAGGTGTTACCGTATTGGGGCCCATATGGGCTGTACATGGGTAAGCCCTGTATTGGTGACAAATGTGGGACCCATCTGGGACCCATATTAGAAAGTTCTGCCCTTATTGGACCCACATGGGACCCATGACAGTTACTTTTCAGAAATATATAAGTTAAATGTGTGTGAATTACTTATGTGGGACCCATGTGGGACCCATGTGGGACCCATATTAGAAGGTGTTGCCCTAATATGACCCACGTGGGGCCTATATGAGAAATGCTTCCTTCTTAAACTATATAAAATATGGTAAAACATTGAAAGATTTTATCAGCTGGTCTTTTGTTAGTCATTTCAGGAATGTTCCTTCATAACTGCGAAGCATTCACAATGAAAGTCCTGTATTGATTTCACTTGTGGGACCCATGTAGGACCAGTATGGGACATATATGAAAAAAGAGTCCTTGCTTAACAGTATAATTAAAATGCAATTTATGTAATATTAGGAATGCTTTTCATATAAATTTAGATATTTAGTTTGTATATATACATGCATTGGTTACCCATGTGGGACCCATGTGGGACCCATATTAGAAGGGTTTGCCCTTATAGTATAGGACCCACAATGGACCTTTATTAAAAAATAGTCATGCTTCTACATTATTAAATACAAAAAATATTGAAAGGTGATAGAAGCTGATCTTGAAATGTAAATTTAGGAATGTTATTTCATAAAAACGAAGTTTGCACATTGAAAGTCCTGTGTTGATACCCATGTGGGACCCACATAGGGTGTGCCTTTATATGACCCACATGGAACTTATATGTGTATTAAACTAAATAAGATGCGACACTCGATGAAATGTGGTAAAGTCTGGTTTTTTTTCTGATTTTGTTATGAATAAATTAAGTCGTGTACTTTAAAAGTCCTGTATATCCCCATGGATTTGCCCTGATAGTACCCACATGGGACCAATTAGGGAAACCTTTTTAAAATATATATAATAATTAACACCATCAACAGTGAAAAGCAAAACTAAAATCATGAGAAATTTGTTATTTTTTCAATAATGTAAATCTGATAATTGAAATAGCCAAAATATTATGTTAATCCTACCAGCAGTACTTTGATTTCTAGAAAGGAACAACAACAACAATTATGCGCCATTTTTGAAGAGACGAAATAAAGGCGAATTCAACGGGAAACTGGTTTTGATTATAGGAATATACAAGGTAAAATAATACAAAGCCCACTTTTGCAATAGATGATCTTTTTGTCATTTCTTTGGTCTTTTCATGCGTATGTGAAGCTTTTGTTAACTGTGAAGCTGATTTGCATTTATCTGACTGTCATGTAATTTCGCGAGTAAATTTATAGTTTTGCTTTTGTTACGTGAAATCGTTCATTAAATATTTATGATGTAAATTTAAGTATATATATAATATAAAAAATAGTTATTTGTGTTCCAAGTTCCTTTGTCTATAAGTTACTTAATTAGTTGTATTGATAAACACATTTGAAACGCATTACGGATAGTTGTAAAAGAGTGCTTATTGCCGGAGACTTCAATATGAAGGACATTGATTGGACACAGTATACAACTTCTCATAGTGAAACTCATCATGAACATACATTTCTTGAGTGTATCCAGGACAATTTTCTATTTCAACATATTTCTGAGGCGACACGTTTTAGAGTTAATCAAACTCCTCATATTCTTGATCTTGTTCTAACAAATGACGAAAATGACATCGAGGAAATCGAGATTTTACCCTCCTTAGGTGTGAGTGATCATGTCACAATATTGTTCAGCTATTTGTGCTCCTTTAAAGAATATCACACAGGCGCTTCAAAACTGAAATATGGCAAGTGTGATTTTAAGGGTTTCTCGGAAGAATGGATTGGTATAGATTGGAAAAAAGAATTTGATGAGCGCGACATAAACGATATGTGGGATATTTTTGCAAACCGCTATAAAAACTCTGTAGACAAACATGTGCCAAAGGTAATACCTAGGAGAGGTTGTAAACCTAAACCACTTTGGATAACTAGTGAGTCATTAAAATGTATAAAGGACAAGAAGCATGCGTGGTCACGTTACAAGGCAACAAAATGTCCTACGGATTTTGTAAATTATAGTAAAATAAGAAATACTGCTACTGAAAGTATTAGGACAGCAAAACGAAACTATGAAAGGTTAATTGCAGCCAAGGCAAAGACAGAAAGTAAACATTTCTGGAAATATGTGAAAAGTAAAATAAAAACAGTATCAAATGTAACAAATCTTGTCAAAGATGATGGGTCAATAACCAGGACGGACCTGGATAAAGCAGAAGTTTTAAATGGATTCTTTGCCAGTGTATTTACACAAGAAAATACAGAAAATGTTCCTGTTGTACCTGATCGTGTCTTTAATGTACCCCTTGAAAGTATACAACTTAAAATAGATAGTGTTCTGAAAATCTTGTTGGGACTAGATGGTGGTAAATCGATGGGACCTGACGAGTTGAATCCATTATTATTAAAAACTATGGCTAACGTTTTTGCAACCCCACTAGTATTGTTATTCCAAAAATCAATTGACTGTGGCAAATTACCCAAAGTGTGGAAAGAGGCCCGTGTAACTCCATTATTCAAGAAAGGAAGTAAGACATCACCTGGTAATTATCGGCCGGTAAGCCTGACATCTATAGTTTGTAAATGCTTGGAGAAACTGATACGTGCTGCCGTTCTAGAACACTTAAATACAAATAATCTCATATCTAGTGCGCAATTTGGATTCCGCTCGGGTCGTTCCTGTGTTCTTCAACTACTTGATGTCATGGAGGACTGGTCTACTTTTATTGAGAACAAAAATGCATGGGATACAGTATACTTGGATTTTGCGAAAGCATTTGACAGTGTTCCTCACCAACGTTTACGTAGCAAGCTTTCGTCGTATGGTATTAAGGGTAACCTTCTAGCATGGATCTCGGATTTCTTATTTGAACGTAGACAATACGTAGCGGTTAAGGGACATTGTTCGTCATGGCAGGACGTCATAAGTGGGGTACCCCAAGGCAGCGTCTTAGGACCTATACTGTTTATTATTTACATTAATGACCTACCTGAAGTAGTAAGTAGTACAGTCAAGATATTTGCGGATGATACTAAACTTTATTCACATGACAGTGATTTTAACATAATTCAACAGGACTTGGAAGCCCTGTGTAGCTGGTCAAAAGTGTGGCAATTACGTTTTAATGTCGATAAATGCAAGGCCATTCATTATGGAATCAATAATCAAGAACATACATACTCAATGAACTCTGTTGATCTGGAAATTGTGACCGAAGAGAAGGATTTAGGTATAACATTTCAGAGCAATCTAAAATTCAATCATCACATTGCCTCAAAAGTTAACAAGGCAAATAGTATGCTTTCATTAATCGTTCGTTCATTCGATCACATTTATAAGGACTCATTTATCATGCTCTATAAAGCTATGGTGCGACCGCATATTGAGTATGGAAATACTATTTGGTACCCATTCTTGAGGAAGGACATAATTAGTATCGAAAAAGTTCAAAAACGAGCAACTAAGATTGTGCCTCAGCTGAGGAACCTTGAGTATGTTGACAGATTAAAAGAGCTAAAGCTTCCATCATTGTCACACAGGAGAAAAAGGGGGGATATGATACAGGCTTTTAAGATTATTACAGGCATTGAAGGCATAACACCAGACAGATTTTTTAATATTTGTCCATCAACTACAAGAGGGCATGACTTTAAACTAGCCAAACCTCGTTGTAATACAGCTTTTCGGCTTCAACAGTTTTCTCAGAGAATTATCAACGAATGGAATTCACTCCCAAAGTATGTTGTCAACTCAAAAGATTTAAATGATTTCAAATCAAAACTGGATCAACACTGGAATCACGATATAATATACAAATTTTGATCAACCATGTCATGGATTATTGAACATATATACTGCAAAGTGTGTCTTTCAAGCTGCAAACCTGTGCAAATTACAAACCTGTGTAAATTATAAGCATTATAAGCATATATACTGCTAAATTGTGACAATCAATCTACGATACTGTCTACAGAACTGCAAATTGTGGCAATAAATCTACATTAAATCTACATTACGGTCTCCAACTGCAAATTGTGAAAATCAATCTACAAGCCTGTGCTAAATGGGACATTCAATGTGCCACATGTGACGTA
This sequence comes from Serripes groenlandicus, assembly GCA_031761405.1. Lineage (NCBI taxonomy): Eukaryota > Metazoa > Mollusca > Bivalvia > Cardiida > Cardiidae > Serripes > Serripes groenlandicus. The sequence goes on along the minus strand of JASEVX010000003.1, from coordinate 19,784,616 downwards.
ATCCATAATCTGTGCTAACTGTGATTTCAACATACAAACCTGTGCCATAAGATAAACACAATTCAACGGAAAGTTTTAGACTACCATGTTATGTATGTTTCATGTAAATCATACATACTTCAAACTGTAACATTAATACACAAACCTGTACCCCAAAATATTAAAAACCAGAATGTAAGGATGTAAAAGTCTAAGTGAACAAACCAGTGCAGAAGAAGACGGGCTAAAAAAGGAGATTATCCTTACTTTAGAGCCCAAAAACCATCATAGAGGTATCATCATAGAGGTATTAAACGTATTAAACGTATTGAAGGAATTCAGCGAAGAGCCACAAAATTAATACCAGACTTGGAGGAGTTACCATATATTGATAGAATGAAATCACTAGGACTTCCAACTCTGGAGTATAGACGAGATCGTGCTGACATGATTCAGATTTATAAAAGCATTCATAATCTGGATGAACTTAAATGGGACAATATGTTTTCTCTATCAACAGGCGGTTTAAGAGGTCATAACTTAAAATTTATTAAAATGAAAAGTCACAATAATATACGCTTCAACACCTTTTCGCAAAGATCAGTCAACTTGTGGAACAAACTTACATGTGAAACTGTAAATGCCAGTTCAATAAATGTGTTTAAATCACTGCTCAACAAAGAAGATCTATTGGAATGACAAGAAATTTCACCCATCTTAGGCGCACAAATGTCGATTTTATATAAAGAAAAGATTGAGAGAGGTCAATATAAGCTTAGGCTTAAGATGATGACCTAACATCAAGGTATCAAGGTATCAAGGTATAAAACAATTATAAATGAGTAGAAAATCTCAATACTGGCATAATTACAGGAGAGTAAGGTCTAGTGTGAATGATCATTTGTCAAATATACAATGCATGACTATTCAGTTAGTCATACAGCCATGGTGTTTTAGCTATGATACCTAGTGTAATTAGTCAATAACTCATGTATGTATGTATGTGTTCTTTCAGGAGCTCCCCAAAGGAATCCATCAACAAAAAGTGCTACAAGGAATGATATGAAGCTGGAGTTAAGGAAATGGCTGTCTGGTGCTCGTGACAGGGATGGAGGAAGAAAAAAAGGGCAACAAAGATAAATGAACATTTGCCTCGACACAAAGTGATACGGAAAATTCGGATGTAGAAAGTTAGCACAAATAAGTTTGACATGTCTGCAGCAGACAACTTTTGAAAACATTGTGGCAAAAGGAGAAATTGCTAATATTAATAATTAGCAATTTCTCCTTTTGCCACGATGTTTTCATCTTTATTCAATAATTGTTCTTTTATTTAGAAATTTTGTTTTAAACATTCTCCTAGGTGTGTTCAAAGTCTTCTGCATGCACAAATGGCTCGAATAATTTGTGATTCAATATTTTCGAATACTAATTTTGGTATTCGTTGCCAACCCTAGTAAAATATGTTCTGGTTATTACAGATCATAAATATACATACATGTATATAAGTAGTTTGTGACATATTTCATATTATACAAGATGTAATTATATGTATAATTCTTTCAATTATTACACCATTCACTCTTTCAAAACCATATTTGAGCCTGTTGATTGAGATTTGGTAAAAGTTGGCATTTCCGAACAGAGTAGGTTCAGATCAGCCTGTACATGTACATCAGCATATGAGAATCTACATAAGTTAACAGAAACTTCTAAGTAGTGGTTTTATTATTTTGGTTTTATTTAGCTTCACCATAATAGGTAATTCTGCAAAGCGAGGTAAATAAAACCAAAAAAATAATAAGAAGAAGTGGATGTAAGTGATGTGTGAACAGTTTATATCTTGACAAGACAAGATTCAAAGACTGATCTTGATCTACACGTTCACAAAACGTTTGCTAGTACTTTATATCATGGCTTGTATTAAGCTTTTACCACATACAGCAAATCTGCAGCAGAAAGCATTGAAATTATCTACACAAAAACAAAGAAAGTCTACATAAATGAAGATATAATTATGGAAAAAAGTTGAAAACCTTGTAGCAAAAGGAGAAATTGCTTGTTTTGAGCAATTTCTTCTTCTGTCACTATGTTTTCTAAAAGCTGTCTGCTTGTGTTATGTGTTAAACATTAGATGCATTTGTTTTTATTTAAGATCCAATGTTACCATAGATCTAAATCAAAGCGCCACTGGCACTATAGTGGCGATCGTATGGGAAATCCTGCAAAGTAACAAGCAGTATATCGGTGTAGGGCTTGCGCTTTTCAATAATAGTGCACTCTGGTGCGGATCAACTTGAGAATGTATCAACCCTGTATCTTTTGACAGTAGAATAATGTTAGTTTGCCAGAATGTTGTCTTGGTGATTGTTTAGTTACGTTCTGAAACTGGTCATGATGTGTTCAAAATTAGGCCATTCCAAATTTATGAAAAATCTAGTTGGTACTCGATAGACTAGCTACCGTTTTAGCTCATTAGAATGGCTATTTGTAATCTAAATTGTTCGGGTAATCACATGTTCACCACCAGGTCGCTAGGCAATATTAAGATAAAATATTGTGTACACTTTAGAAATGACAAAATTATCAAGAAAGGAGAGAAAACAGTATCCATTAGTTTGGTGTTTGTTTCAATGATGTCCGATATTAAACAGGTCTGTTTAATTAAGTCCCTTCACATTGCATGATTGAGGGTTGTCAGAGACATATAAACACAGTGTATTTATATGTCTCTGAGGTTGTTAAACTGCTTCGAAAATCTGAGTGCAATAACAAACACAAAACATGCACAAAAAGCACAATTTCACTATTTGCCAAACTGTTCAATTTATAAAAATATAGGCATATATTATAATGCTCGATCTCCAAACTAAATAAGGCTACACTTTCAGCATTGATTGCTAATTGGCTCTAGAACGTGCAGACGTGTATATATAACGTGTGTACACACTGACATCGTGTGTCCTTTAAACCTTTGTAAACCAGTCTTATCATCTAGACGCTTTCATATATTTAAACAACTACAAAATGAAGCGTTTATAATATTGAGGTCACGCGAGCTATTTATAGAAACTTTTGGAATTTCCAGATTTGAGTCTCATCAGAGTTATCTGCCGTTATTTGCAAGGCAGAACGCGCAATGATATTTATTATCTGCCAAATCATGACGAAGATAATATTTACATATTTTAACTCTATGTAGATAATGTCTCGATAAAACTCAAATATTAGTAACAATCCGGTACCAAAGTAGCACTGACATAATTATTATTAATCGCGTATGATGGAACTATAACGGATGTGAGTAAATTAGTTTGCAGTAAGGAAAATAAATATCAACCGATTTTTCAAAACCGACTATGTAAATATTGTTCGTTGTTGTTGTTTCTGTTAGCATTGTGGCGATTGTCAAACCAATCGCCACAAAAACTCTTTTCAATTTCAGCTTGTCTGTTTTTGGAAGAAAAATAGTCTGGATACACTTAATTGATGTCATTGTCAAAACACTTTAAAGTTACCTCAATATTCAAAAACCGATAAACATTTTCAAAATGAAACTTAGTAAACATGTACCTTGGAACAATAAGCTGCATGTCTGTGCCGAGTCCCATAACTCTGGCTTCAGTAATTATTCAGAAATGCCCCTTTTTCACCTTAGAATAAAGCAGACAAGCATTTGATTGGCAGTGCTTTTGTTGTTCTTTGTAGTGTTATTATTGTCGATTACATATTTAATCTCATTTCTATAATTTGTGTTTTGATTTATGATATGTCTTTGTTTCTTACGATTCAAAAAATCACTGTTCAAAATTTAATTTTTATTTCCTTAGTTGGCCCTTATTCTCGGATATATGTTGTATGTATTTTCCTTTTTTAACTGATCGATAATACTGGATCCAAAAATAGTCGTCCTCGAGTTTGGTGATCTGTAATGAAAAAAAACCAAAGGCATTGGTTAAAACCTATCATCACCTTAACCCTTTCCCTCATATAGACGCTTTCTGACGCCTCTGCAGCAGACAGCTTTTTGAAAACATAGGACAAAACGTGCAATTTCTCCTTTTGACACAATGTTTTCCACTTGTTGTCATAGGTTATCCATTGAATTATAGAGATTTTCTATGTTTTGACAAAATATATTCAAAGTCGTCTGCTGCAGATTTGTCGTATGAGGGAAAGGGTTAACATAAACCTTTTTAGAAAACAAGGAAAATGAGACACATTCAATTTCTTTATTTCAAAAGTGCTGTTTTCAATTTATTTACACCTGGATTAAATTAAAGATGAATATGACTTGGTTAACATTTGGCATTTGTTTAATCAGTTTTAAATTCATCCTTACTGAATTATTTACAATGTGAACATTGCTTTCTGTCAACATAAGGAACCTAGATAGCTTAACCCTTTCCCTCATATAGACACTTTCTGATCACATTGTGACAAAAGGAGAAATTGCACAACATGTGCAACTTTTTCATTTGCCACAATGTTTGCCACTTTTGTTGTCATATATATAGATATTATATGTTATCCATTCAATTGAAAAGATTTTTTAGACAAAATATGTTCAAAGTCGTTTGTTTCAGAATTGTCGTATGAGGTAAAGGGTTAATATTAAGGCACCCTTGTACAGTATGAGATATTCAGGTGTCAAATTGATCTAGGTAACAAGACACAAACATCAAAGGAAAAAGTGTAAGCAAAAATGAACTTTCAACAAAACAACTTAAGCAAATAACATTCTCAACAATCTAATTTGACAAGTGGTTCAACAGTTGAACGATAAGAACTTACTACTGCAGGCAACACATCTTTCCCATGTTGTACAGACGCATATGTCCCAACTGAAATTTTAAATGCCCAAAGCAAACATCTTAATATTCAATGTTCAAAGAAATGATAAGCTATATAGATATAAACATACAGATATATTTGTACACAATGAGTGAACTTGTTTTACAAAGTTGTCTGCTGCAGATAAATGTTGTATGTGAGAAAGGATAAACATGCCCTCTGATTACATGTAGATTGACATTGAAGACTCGGGGTGAAACTATGAATGCACTGGAAAGCCAGAGTCATCACTGTTTGAAGAAGTATTCTGTTCCCTATTTAACCCTTTCATTCATTCAACAATTGTGCAGCAGACGACTTTGAATGCATTTCTCTTTAATTTAAAGGAAAACATATTTTTGTCATTGTTTTCAAAAAAAACATCTGTATTTTAATTTGTGTTTTGTTCGGAAAGAGTTCAACTGGGAGTATTGTGCTCATGCTATAGTATAATAGTCATTGTTAAAAGCAATTTTTAATACAATAAAATAGTTTATTTCAACTATGACTTCAATTGTTTGTTTTTTTATGTTCAATATTTTGAATATATATACCTGTCAAAACCATTTAACTGTTGCTGGGGTCCAATGACTGGGGAGCTAGGATGTCTTGTATCGGTAGACTCTTTTGGGTTTTCATCTACATGATGGTGAAGTTGGTCCTCCGTAGAGTTGTCGAGTTGAGGAATAATCTGAAATAGTATGAAGAAAAAAAGGCATTCAATTTATTGAAAGTTTAAACGTGAATCTTATGTTACATTACATTAACATGAATGGAGTGCTTCATGCAGCATTTGTGACACCTGGTCTTTGTGATTGTGACAGAAAAGTGTAAAGGACAGACAGACGCTGGTCAAAAAAAGTAAACCCTAAATGTCTACCATACTATGCAGGGCGACACAAAAATGTACAAGAACTGTTTTATCTTACTGTAGTTGTAGTATTAGCATGTTGATGTATGTCTAAAACCTCTATGACTGGGGAGCTAGGAAGTCTTGTATCGGTAGACTCTTTGGGGTTTTCATCTACATGATGGTGAAGTTGGTCCTCCGTAGAGTTGTCGAGTTGAGGAATAATCTGAAATAGTATGAAGAAAAAGGCATTCAATTTATTGAAAGTTTAAACATGAATCTTATGTTACATTACATTAGCATGAATGGAGTGCTCCATGCAGCATTTGTGTCACCTGGTCTTTGAAATTGTGACGGAAAAGTGTGAAGGACAGACGCTGGTCAAAAAAAGTAAACCCTAAATGTCTACCATACTATGCAGGGCGACACAAAAATGTACAAGAACTGTTTTATCTTACTGTAGTTGTAGTATTAGCATGTTGATGTATGTCTAAAACCTCTATGACTGGGGAGCTAGGAAGTCTTGTATCGGTACTCTTTGGGGTTTTCATCTACATGATGGTGAAGTTGGTCCTCCGTAGAGTTGTCGAGTTGAGGAATAATCTGAAATAGTATGAAGAAAAAGGCATTCAATTTATTGAAAGTTTAAACATGAATCTTATGTTACATTACATTAGCATGAATGGAGTGCTCCATGCAGCATTTGTGTCACCTGGTCTTTGAAATTGTGACGGAAAAGTGTGACGGACAGATAGTTTGTTTGTTTGGAGTTTAACGTCGCTTTCAACCGCTTTGGTCATATCACGGCGGTCAGTGCACCTACCCATGTTTTCCTCGCTTTCCCACACCGGTACTTACACAACATTCTTTCGAGGCCACTGACTACTTTCTCACATAGATCAGAGGTGAGGACGGACAGATAGACTGACGCCGGTCAAAAAGTGTAAACCCTAAGTGTCTACCATGCTACGCAGGGCGACACAAAAATGTACAAGAACTGTTTTATCTTACCGTAGTTGTAGTATTAGCATGATGTATGTCTAAAACCTCTATGACTGGGGAGCTAGGAAATCTTGTATCGGTAGACTCTTTGGGGTTTTCATCTACATGATGGTGAAGTTTGTCCTCCGTAGAGTTGTCGAGTTGAGGAATAATATGAAATAGTATGAAGAAAAAGGCATTCAATTTATTGAAAGTTTAAACATGAATCTTATGTTACATTACATTAACGGAGTGCTCCATGCAGCATTTGTGTCACCTGGTCTTTGAAATTGTGACGGAAAAGTGTGAAGGACAGACGCTGGTCAAAAAACAAGAGCTGTCGGAGGACAGCGCGCTCGACTATTCCACCGCTTAATTATGTTACTGAGATAATGGATTCTAATGTAGTTGCATGCAAAACATTAACCACAATTTCTTAGTGGGTGATAATTTGCATTATATGCTGGATAGTGTTATTTAACATGATTATTTTCATAGGTGTGATGGTTAGAAAGGGTTGTATAACCTTTCAATGGAATGCATCAAGTAGTTACTAAGATATTGACTCTTAATGTTGTTTCACGCAAACCTTTAACCATAATTTCTAAGTAAAAAAAGGGCAACAATTTGCACCATATACAGGATAGAGTTATCTTAATTGGTTGTGTTTATAGTTGTGCAATTGGGAAAGGTTGTATAAAGTTTCAATACAATTTTTCAAGTTGTAACTGAGATTACACTCTAAATGTAGTTGCAAAACTTTAACCAGAATTTCTAAGTCCAAAAGGGTCCATAACTTGCATAAAATGCTGGATAGAGTAATCATACTTGATTGTTTACATAGATGTGATGGTTGGTAAGGGCTGTATAAAGTTCCAATGCAATGCATCAAGTAGTTACTAAGAGATGGTCTCTTTATGTAGTTGCATGCAAAACTTTAACCAGAATTTCTAAGTCCAAAAAGGCCATAACTTGCATAAAATGCAGGATAGAGTTATCATACTTGATAATCTACACAGGTGTGATAGTTGGGTAGGGTTCTAAAAAGTTTCAATGCAATGCATCAAGTAAATACTGAGATATGGACTCTTAATTTAGTTGCACGCAAAACTTTAACCAGAATTTCTAAGTAAAAAAAGGGCAATAACTTGCATAAAATGCAGAATAGAGTTATCATACTTAATAATCTACACAGGTGTAATAATTGAGTAGGGTTGTAGAAAGTTTCAATGCAATGCATCAAGTAAATACTGAGATATGGACTCTTAATTAGTTGCACGCAAAACTTTAACCAGAATTTCTAAGTAAAAAAAGGGCCATAACTTGCATAAAATGCAGGATAGAGTTATCTTACTTAATAATCTACATAGGTGTGATAGTTGGGTAGGGTTGTAAAAAGTTTCAATGCAATGCATCAAGTAAATACTGAGATATGGACTCTTAATTTAGTTGCACACAAAACTTTAACCAGAATTTCTAAGTAAAAAAAGGGCCATAACTTGCATAAAATGCAGAATAGAGTTATCATACTTGATAATCTACACAGGTGTAATAGTTGAGTAGGGTTGTAGAAAGTTTCAATGCAATGCATCAAGTAAATACTGAGATATGGACTCTTAATTTAGTTGCACGCAAAACTTTAACCAGAATTTCTAAGTAAAAAAAGGGCCATAACTTGCATAAAATGCAGGATAGAGTTATCTAACTTGATAATCTACATAGGTGTGATAGTTGGGTAGGGTTGTAAAAAGTTTCAATGCAATGCATCAAGTAAATACTGAGATATTGACTCTTAATTTAGTTGCACGCAAAACTTTAACCAGAATTTCTAAGTAAAAAAAGGGCCATAACTTGCATAAAGTGCTGGATAGAGTTATCTTACTTGATAATCTACACAGGTGGGATAGTTGAGTAGTGTTGTAGAAAGTTTCAATGCAATGCATCAAGTAAATACTGAGATATGGACTCTTACTTTAGTTGCACGCAAAACTTTAACCAGAATTTCTAAGTAAAAAAGGGCCATAACTTGCATAAAATGCAGGACAGAGTTATCTAACTTGATAATCTACATTGGTGTGATAGTTTGGTAGGGTTGTAGAAAGTTTCAATGCAATACATGTAGTATTTTAGAACTTGCATGCAAAACCTTAACCAAATTAACATTGACAAAACGAAATGTATCAAATTTATGTCAACGTTACGCACACACAAGAGTTTCCAAGCAGTTATTTAATTGAGGAGGAAAGGGTTTAAACATTTGTTATAATATTTTTTATTAAAAGACAATGATCTTTTTGTTATCTATACCTTTGCATAGTTAGAAGACTAACCGTCCTGAAAAGTGCATGTAACATATTATATTGACATTAAAGTTTGAGTCAATGTTACATACAATCACTAAGACACATTTTATAATCATATGGATTCAATTAATACTGAAAACTAGTGTTTTTCATGATTTAACATTTATCTCACAAAGAAATTAGATCCTGACCAAAAACCAGCCCATTTTCTATTGATCCAAGTCATTTTGTTGTTGTATGTAACATTGACGACAAAACAAAAACAACAGATTTGTGTCAATGTTACCTACAAATGAAATTTTCTAAAGCAGTCGTTCAAATGACTTTAAATAAGTTTTTATTTTTCTCAGTGTTAAAGATAGGATTACCTTTGGCTAGATGTGTATCATACATCAATATTAAATCAATCCTAGCATGTGCATGTAACTAATTATAATGGACATAAAAATTTGAGTCAATGTTACATACAATCACTAAGACATATTTCAATGATACGGATTTAATTAATACTGATAACTAGTTTTTTTTTCATGAGTAAACATTTATCTCACAATTTAACCTTTCATTAAGACTTAAACTATAACTTATAGTTATAAAATTGTTGCATGTCACATTGACAATAAAAACGAATGGCATTATGATGTCAACGTTACATACAAGTAGGATTTCCAGAAGAAGTAAATAAAATAAAGACGAAACACTTCAACAAGTTTTATGTTTCTTATTAAAACAATTGAAGACATTTCAGATATTTATACCTTTAATATTTAGTAAATTAAATGCCCTTACAAGTGCATGTAACATAACATATTGACGTTGAAATTCAGCAATCACAACAAAAGATTGTCATGTCAATGTTACATGCATTTGTATAAATAAATTATGTCCCTGAGGTACAACTGGAAAATATTCCCTATTCACAAAGAAATACCAATCTACATTTTCTCTGTTTGAAAACCCCCAACGAATTCACTTAACAAATTATTAGTGTAATACATAATAGCATGTAACACATAAGCTGTTGACATAATATGTTCTGTGTCCATGTTGCATACACGTGAACTTTGAATTCCCCTTATTGTGATAGATATGCTAGTCAGACATTTAAATGTGAGCTTGGTTTGGTCAAATTTTACAAAAGGCATTTTATAAAATTTAAAATATATATTTAAATTCAGAAATGATAAAAATACTATGTGTACGTAATTGTGACACATTTAATTTTTTTTTACTTTGTTGTCAAAATTACGTACAGAAGGCAAACTTTGCCGAAATAAAGAATTATTGCCATGTCATTGATCTCCGGTTATTAATAACACTCTTTCGTGTAGCAGATATTAGATTACAGACAAAGATGCGTGGTAGAAACGCAGAATTATGCTACAACACATGCGCGTAACTTCATTTTAAGTGTAAACTTTACCGTTGCTTTCACTTTCTTCTTCAATCGCCTGCCCGTCGATGTCCGCCATTACGAAAAATAAGCGTGCTGCGGAAAAGTGGTTCGGGTCAACATGTCGTAAAAAAACTTCAGCAATTTATCAACGGATTTAAAATATATACGCTTTTGAAAAATAGGGACGTTTTATGTCGAAATTGACTACAAAACGACGTGTATAATTTATTAATAAAATTACCTCATTTCGATTTAATTTTACAAAATTTACGACTTTCTTCTCGTTCCCAATGTAAACAACTTCAAAGTGGCATACTCTGCCGACACATTTATACTTTACGAACTTACACAGTTCAGAAAGATGCATGTAACACCTGTTGACGCAAAAACGTTACGTGCCTTTATCAATGTTTTGCTGATCATTCCTCCGTATGACTGCATAACAGTTTAGTCATATTTATTTCAATGAAACAAGGATTACCACTGGAAATGTTAATGCACATAATTCTTTTAAAAAGTGACTCCTTTGTACTTTATACGATTTCAAAAAATATCGGGTGAAAAATGTCACGTTTTCGGTTTATAAATTCATAATTTTTGTCATTCAAATTAGGGATTTTCCAGACTTAGTATACATTTAGGACAATTTTAATGAAATAATCAGTAAATCTATAATCAAGACAATATATTTCAATCAGTTTACATCAAACCAAATCCTTTTCCTGGTTTACTTATGTGTGTATATAAAATTGACACAAAAAATTAAAGAGTGAATTCTTGCCCATATGTCTTAAAATTACGGTATTTATATGTAATATATCCCATGGCCAGAAAAATTAAATTCTGACGGTGTGCAGAATACAGTGCATAATTATACATTAACATCATCTGGCACAAAGTGGAAACTGAAAATGTATAGATATTTTACAAGCCTCATATTCCAGTGCTTAGCCAGATGAGTGTTACAGTGCCATCATAGCCCTCTTCGTTTGATGGTTTTTGTTGTTGTCGTTAGATAACTCAGGTGATCGATTTAGGGCCATCTTGTTTTCAAATTATCATCACACTTTGAGATTAAGACATTATTAAGAAGTTATTTCACACGAATCTAAGTTAGAGCTATGAATTCACTTGTTTTAAAAAAAGTATATATTGAATGTTGTTATACCTCACATGACTTTGTAATGTTAAATTCTCATATACTCATCATGGGCAATTTCTTACTGTCTCATGCTAACAGTACATTTTTGACCGGTAAACAGTATACTAGCTGTTACATGGCAAGCGCGTTAAAATGTTGGTTATGCACGTCCATGACGTCATCTCAAACAATAACGTCACCTTTTAGATGCGTGTGCCATGTAACAGTATACTGTAAACGGTATATTCATATGTGTGTGTTACATTGTAGTAGATCTACCCATGTTCACCTCCCCTACAAAGATACTGAATAAATTAAATAAACATGTCATTTTGTTCGGTAAAATAAAATAAATAATGCATGGCTTCGCCTCGGGTAACAGTATTTTTCTCATGTTGACAATATGTACTGTCACACTGGAAGCCATGCAATATTTATATAATATAAGGTTAGTGGCTTAATTCTAGTCAAATTCTTCCTATAAGTAAAACCATTTAGATACCGACTAAAGTTATTTCACACAAATCTAGTCAGAGCTATAAATTCACTTGTTAAGAAGTATATATTGAATGATATAAGGTTAGTGGCTTAATTCTAGTCAAATTCTTTCTATAAGTAGAACCATTTTGTTATATACCGACTAATCAAAATGTCTGTGCATCATTATTTCATTTTCAATAACCTTGTTTGTGTTCAACACGTTTTTTAACATGCTTTGCAGTTTGCTTTCATGTAAACACTACTTTAATTGTTACTTATATTTCAAATTTTAAATAATTATGGATGCAATAGTCTGTCGAGCTGTCTATGGTCTACATATATTTTGTCAGGCTGCATAATAATATGTTTTGTATTAAATTGTCTATTTTTAAAATGATATCAAGTAGTTTGTCAAAATATGCCTTAATAACATCAACCCACTTTTACAATGGTTCGATATCTGTTTGCCCATAATGGTCCGATATCTGTTTGACCATAATGGTCCGATATCTGTTTTCCCATAATGGTCCGATACCTGTTTGCCCATATTGTCCCCACGAGGGTCCCATGTTGGACCCATATCTTAACCCGTATGGGACCCATGCCAATACCGGTTGCACTTTCCATGTGGGTACCACATGGGTTACCCATCTGGGGCCCATAAAGGAATCTATATGGGACCCATATATGTTTGCCCACATCGGTCCCATGTTGAGCCCACGTGGGTCCCATGTTGGACCCATATCTTAACCCGTATGGGACCCATGCCAATACCGGTTGCACTTTCCATGTGGGTACCACATGGGTTACCCATCTGGGGCCCATAAAGGAATCTATATGGGACCCATATCTGTTTGCCCATAACGGTCCCATGTTGAGCCCACGTGGGTCCCATGTTGGACCCATATCATAACCCGTATGGGACCCATGCCAATACCGGTTGCACTTTCCATGTGGGTACCACATGGGTTACCCATCTGGGGCCCATAACGAAATCGATATGGGACCCATTAGGGTCCCATATATTTTGCTAACTGGGTTGTTCGCAACTTGGCCTAAATATCATCAAGACAAGCATTCTGACAAAGTTTCAAAACTGTGGTCTCAAAGGTGTTAACAAGATGTTTCTCAAATTTGGACTAGTGACCTAATTTCCAGAGTATAACATGTAGTTAATACACACAAATTTCTTTCAATTTGACCTAGTGTACTAGATTTTGACTGGACATGACCCATATTCAGCCTTGACCCAGATATCATCAATGCAAACATTCTGACTAAGATTCAAAACTGTCGCCCTAAGGGTGTAACAAGACCTTTCTCAAACCGTCTTATAAAGTTTCAACATGCCCAAAATTAAAGTTTTCAACTTCCAGATTTCCTTTAAATTAGCCTACTGAACTAGTTTTTAGCAGGGCATATCCCATATGCGGGGTAAGCCGGGGTTCATTGAGATGTCATCAAGACCATCATTCTAACAATGCTATAACAACATGCTCAATTTAAAAAAATGTGGCTTCCAAAGTGTTAATATGATTTTTCTCAAATTTAGCCTACTGACCTAGTGTTTGACCTGACAGGATCCACAATCGAAGTTATCCTGGTATTATCAAAACACTCCTTCTGACAAAGTGTCAATACGCTTATATTAAAACTGCGGCTTCCTGAATGTGAACAAGATTTTACTTCAACTTGGCCAAGAGACCTAGTTTTTGACCCAACATGATCCAATTATTAGACTTGGCCTAGATATCATCATGACAAACATTCTCACACAGTTTGAACATGGTCAAATTAAAAATGGAGCTCACAGAGTTTTAACAAGATTTGTTTTCCTTTCCTTTTGACCATGTGACGATTTAACCTCGCATGATCCAGTTTCAAACTAGGCAAAGATATAACACAAAAGTGATGCATTGACACAAGAAAGTTGTTGGCATTACTTCAGGTGTGGGTGTGTAAGCATAATACTATAATAAAGGAATAATGAACTATATAGCATAGTCCATTCATAGATTTAACAATTTAGTTTGATCTATTTGAGTTTTTGTTTCTGCAGAGTTGCCTGTGTTAATAGGAACGTAGTATCCCCAAAATATGTTTATTAATGTTGTAGTTTCTTTACTCTGCAATAGCTGTGTCTACAACAGTCTCCCAAAAAGTACACCCAGGTCTTGATAAAACTGAGCAGCCAACACCGGTGTACATATAAGTATTAACCAGGATTAAGAGAGGATGCTTTATGTAAAGTTTCATCCCAATTGACCCACCGGTTTCAGAGGAGATGATGTTGATGCACGCACAAACCTACACACACACGACCGATAAATCGCCATGACATCAGCTTGACTGGCTTTCAGCCAGTGGAGCCTAACATTACTCATTGAGAAATTACTTCTTTGCATTTGGATTTCATTTTTCTTTCCCATGTTCAACAAAAGTCATTGTGACTAACGTCAATCCTCTCCCACAAGTGGGCTAAACGTATTATGTCAGGTGTCATTTGTCTTGGAAGAATTTTGTATGGAGTTCTGGTTCAACAAAGTCAGGAAACACACATCAGGTGAACTGACTGTCGTGATATAACAGAAATACCTTTGAAAACTACGTTATACTCAAATCAATCAATCAGTGATATACAATAAAAGTTCAAGGGACATTAACTCATGAAGCAATCTTAGTCAAACTTGCAGGGTCGTATACCAAATATGGGTAAATATTTCTGTTAATTTCTAATTAAATTCCTGCAATCACATATATGTCTCTTGGATTACGGCCGGATTGATGGACCAACACTGCCACACTAATATCCTCCCACTTTTAGCTGGGAAACCCCCCTGAGAAATCGCTTCTGATGATTAATGTCTTCTTTTCAATCAATGTTTCAAACTCAATCAAAAATATACTTTTAACTTTCACAATGTTAAAACCTTTACACAAATGTTTTCAAAGCAGCTGTATCTATAATACCCATCAGGGCAAGGTCTAACCCTTTCCCATTCAGAACAAATCTGCAGCAGACGATTATATAAACAACTTGGCAAAAGTATGGAAACTTCCTATAAATGAAAGAACAATTATTGAGTTATGAGCAATTTCTCCTTTTGCCACAATGCTTTCAAAAGTTGTCTGCTGCAGAGGCATCAGAAAGCCTCTGTATGTGGGAAAAGGTTAAAATATGGGTTTCTTTATTAACATTTCCCCGGTCACGGCGGCAGACGCACTTGGATATTTCTGCGGCAGACACATCTTAAGCTTTTATCGCAACATTTTCAAGTCGATAAAACAAACTTTCACATATAGATACTTTCCAAGGTTATGCCAAGATGTTTCAAAGTCTTCTGCTACAGATTTGTTATATGTGGGTCAGGTTTAACCCTGTCCCACATGCAGACACAATTTGACTCATATGCAACAGACATCTTTTTAAAAACATAGTGACAAATGGCAAAATTGCTCATAATGGGGAATTTCTCCTTAAGTCACTATGTTTCCAACTCTATTCAATAACTAACCCTTTATTTAAAAAGAAAACATTCTATTTCCTATATCTTTTTTTAAGCTGTTGTGGCGATTGTGACAACACTAGCCAATGTACTATGACACAATAAGAACAATATATAGGGAGATGTCGGCAGTACGTCAGAAATGCTTAATGCAGAACGTTTACCGCCAAATAGTTCCATCATTTTTGCAGAGACATGGTTAACACTAATAATGTCAGTGCTATTTTGGTACAAGATTGATACTAAGATTTTAGAACTATCGAACTAACATGTATTTGAGTAAAAAAATGTAAACATTAGCCTTCTTCGTGTCTGGAGACAGAGAATATTTTTGCACGAGACATATGCCCATTGAGGAGTGACGTAGTAAGCAGGTGCACGTTAGGTCACCCGACGTTTGGTTGGCACCGGATTGATACTAAGCTTTGGGATGTATCAAATTATGATTGAGTTAAAGATGTAAATATAAGCATTCTTCATGTTTGGACAGATAATAAATATCATTACGCGTTTTATTAGCCATGCAAAGTATGACGCATGAGTCTGGAAGTTCCAAAGTGTCCTATTAATAGCTTGCCAGACTGGTACCGTCGGGCAAATGATTTTGATATAAAGGGAGGTAATTCAAAAATCATTATATTATTCTTAGATTCTATGTTGAATGTAGTACAAATACATTTATGTTTTCGAAATAAAATCCTTCTATAAAGTTAGAATTTGTAACCGAGTTGGAGATAAATCGAAACTATTTTGATTTAATCGAAAGTAAAATAGAGTTGCATTCTTAAAATAGTTTATACATTTGAATAAGAGACAATAAACAAGATGTGTTTGTGAAACACTGATGCCCCCGAATGGCAACATCTAGGTCAAAGGTCAAGGTCGCCAGGTCAAAAATGTTGGTATTGACAGAAAGGTCATGTCACAAGGAATATACATGTGAAATATGGTAGCCGTACCTGTTATGGTTCAAAAGTAGTCGTCAAGGTTAAAGTTTGTATCGAGAATGGCAACATCTAGGTCAAAGGTCAAGGTCGCAAGGTGAAACATTTTGGTACTGACAGGAAGGTCATGTCACAAGGTATACACATGTGAAATATGGTAGCCTTACCTGTTATGGTTCAAAAGTAGTGGTGAAGGTTAAAGTTTTTTTTGAGAATGGCAAAATCTAGGTCAACGGTCAAGGTCGCAAGGTCAAAAATGTTGGTACTGACAGAAAGGTCATGTCACAAGGAATACACATGTGAAATATGGTAGCCGTACCTGTTATGGTTCAAAAGTAATGGCCAAGGTTAAAGTTGTTTTCGAGAATGGCAACATCTAGGTCAAAGGTCAAGGTCGCAAGGTCAAAAATGTTGGTACGGACAGAAACGTCATGTCACAAGGAATACACATGTGAAATATGGTTGCCGTACCTGTTATGGTTCAAAGGTAATGGCCAAGGTTAAAGTTTTTTTTCGAGAATGGCAACATCTAGGTCACAGGTCAAGGTCGCAAGGTCAAAAATGTTGGTACTGACAGAAAGGTCATGTCACACGGAATACACATGTGAAATATGGTAGCCGTACCTGTTATGGTTCAAAAGTAATGGCCAAGGTTAAAGGTTTTTTTTCGAGAATGGCAACATCTAGGTCGCAAGGTGAAAAATGTTGGTACTGACAGAAAGGTCATGTCACAAGGTATACACATGTGAAATATGGTAGCCTTACCTGTTATGGTTCAAAAGTAGTGGTGAAGGTTAAAGTTTTTTTTGAGAATGGCAACATCTAGGTCAAAGGTCAAGGTCGCAAGGTCAAAAATGTTGTTACTGACAGAAACATCATGTCACAAGGAATACACAGGTGAAATATGGTAGCCGTACCTGTTATGGTTCAAAAGTAGTGGTCAAGGTTAAAAAGAAATTCGTGCAGACAGACAGACGTGCAGACAGGCCAAAAACTAGATGCAATCAGAGATTCCGGGGGCATAAAAAAGCAGCTTTTCACTAGATCTTGATTCTTGTAAGATCATGACAATAAATGCTCGGCCCATACATTTGAGAAGAAGAAGCAGGCTTCACCTAACAAAAGTAATAAACCGGCATCTCGTCAGAAAGCGTTTGTAAGTGGGGAAGGTTTAAGTTTGAGAAGTTACACTTAACATGTTCCTTTCTTACTTGAGCAGAACTGTTTTAGAACAATCAGGTGGTCTTTAACCCTTTCCCACAAACAACACATCTGCAGCAGGTGATTTTGGAAATATCCAGGCAAAAACACGGAAATTAGGTAATTACTAAAAAAAAATGAAAACATTATGGCAAAAGAAGAAATTGCTCATTTTCAGAAGTTGTCTGTTGCAGAGGCGTCAGTATTGGAAAAGGGTTAATTACAGGGTCATTTGTGTAGAAAATGAGTAATTGGGAAATAAAAAGTTGGTTACTATAGACAGGGTATTGCTAAACAAAGGTTGACTTTAGCACAGGTGTGACTGTATATGAGAATAATGTCAGGGACAGACTCACTTTCAAGTCAACTTTCTCCAGTTATGCCAGAGCTATATCCCCTTAATTAGTGAAATTTAGTTTGATATGATTTGTCTGATCTCTAACTGGAGCACACCTAACCCAATCCAGGGGTTGTAGGTTTGAACCCTAGCACGGCCAACATTCTTTCCGACGTTTGACAAAGGTCACTGTGACAAGCGGCATTCGTCTTCGACCAATGTGTGAGAAAGCCAGGAAACACATTATAGAATATAATGCTACAATAAATGTATCAATAGGAGCAGCTCTTCCTTTTCATGAAGGGTTAAGAAGCTTCATAGCTAATAAACATGTAGGTAAAAATCAAATTAATTTTTAGATCGACTGGCTGAATGAAAGCCAGTCGATCTTACATTATGGCAAATTATCCTTTGTGCGTAGGTCCGTTATTTTTCAGCTTCAAACAACTTCTCCTCTGTAATCACTGGGTCAATTTGGATGAACTTTCATACATGTAGGTATCATCCTCTCCTGAATTCCTTTAAATAAGTGCGATCATGCACAATTCTGGTTTCTATGGCAGCCGAATGAAAAGGTGTTAAAAATCTTCTGCTCCTTAACTGGTTGGCCAATTTCCCAATAATTTTATAGAAATGTTCCTCTACCAGATTCCTTCAAGC
Organism: Serripes groenlandicus; assembly: GCA_031761405.1. Taxonomy (NCBI): domain Eukaryota; kingdom Metazoa; phylum Mollusca; class Bivalvia; order Cardiida; family Cardiidae; genus Serripes; species Serripes groenlandicus. The sequence goes on along the minus strand of JASEVX010000003.1, from coordinate 19,766,006 downwards.
CATGTTGATTGTTAAAAAAACATGACCTCTAGGTGGTGGGGCAATAGCGATATAATTTTTGTCTACTGACAGAGGAGCATACTGGCCCTCTTGGGACTCTTGTTTTATATGTTGCAAGTTATTTCCTCAGATGGTTTCAAAGCAGACAAATTTCCCTCATACAGACACATTTTGATGCCTTTTGAAAGCATTCTGACAAATGGAGAAATTAATTTTATTGAGCAATTTCCCCTTTTGCAACAGTTTTTCAACTGTAGTCAATTATGTTACTTTTATTAACAGAGATTTTTTAGTATTTATGCCAAAAAAAATTCAGTCATCTACAGCATATTTGTTGTATGGAAATATGTTAATTGTTTGATTGATTGGTGATTTACGCCGCTTTCAACAATTGTTCAGTTATTTCACGGCATTTCCTCGTCCATTTATCCTGACACCAGCCAGTCAGTCGTAATGCTAACGCGTAACTCTGAGCACATAGGAGGTCAGCCACTACTACCATTTTTAAAGTCTTTTGTATGACTCTGCCGGGGATCGAACCCGAGACGAACAAGGCGGTGGGAAAAGGTTAATACTTAAAGCCTTTTAAATGATGATCATGACTGCTTTCCAAAAAATATGTCCATACTATCCCGTCTTGAGAAACCCATCATACACTTTGAAAACATTGTTGGAACGGAGGAGTAAACAAGCATTTTCTCCTTTTACAGCAATGTTATCAACACTGATCAAAAATTTATTTTTCCGAATTTACATCTATTACACTTTTTCTTACATGTTTTCTAAGCAAATCTAAAGCTGTGTATCAGGTCAAGAATTAAACACAAAAAACACTGAATAGCCATAAAACCAGGTTTTAACTGGTGAATATAACACAAATATTTTATTTATACTATAATTACAGTGACCTTGACCCAATTGACCCAAACAATTCCAGAATTGTTTAATGTCTATATGAAATTTGGTTAAAATGGATCAAGTTTTATAAAAAGTTATTGAGCGCAATCAAACGTTGGATGCCCGCATGCCGACATGCCCACCGCTCCCACTACAAAAACATAACCATTCTAGAACAAAGAATCGAGAAATCACTTCTGTGCTATGAAAACTTGCTCTTTTCTTGGCAAACATTCATGGTTGAACAAAGAAATCACTTTTCAGTGTTTACCCTTTCCCACCTAGACGCATCAAAACGAGCAATTTCTTCTTTTGCCACAATGTTTTCAACTTTTTTCAGTAATTTTACCTAGAATTATAGAGATTTTCCAAATTTTTGAGTAAACATGTGGGAAAGGGTTTAGATGTAGACATTCTCCTTTCTTGGTAAATATTTATGGTTGAACAAAGAATCCAGAAATCACTTTTCCTTTCTGTTCAGTAAACTTGCACCTTTCTTGTTAACTATTGATGAACAAAGAAATCACTCTTCCTTAAAATGCACTAAACTTGCCCCTTTCTTGACCGTATCTCCAACTTTATAAAATACTTGTTCGATGATCCCTGATTTCGGTGCTCTAATCACATACTGAAAAACACGGAAAACAAAATTGAAGGACAGATCTGTGCTATTTCTTTCAATAAAATACATGTAGTTGAATCCTTTCCCACTTATAGACGCTTTCTGACGCCTCTGAAGGGAAGAAAAACATTTGAGTTCAACACTTAAATTTGCACCAACAAGCCTTCTTTAGACACTTTCCAACATATAGGTACATTTTGCCGCAACAGATGATTATTGAAAACATTGTGACAAAAGGATAAATAGCACATATTGAGCACATATTGAGCAATTTTGGGTTTAACCACTTTTTATTGAAAAATTGAACATGTACTTACTTTCATAGAGGATATTCATATTTTTGCCTATAGGTTTAAAAGTCATCTACTGCAGATTTGTTATATGTAGGAAATGATTAAATACAAATTAACCCTTAACCCTTTTCCACATACAACAAATCTGCAGCAGACAACTTCGATTATATATTGACAAACACGTCCGCAACAGAGGCGGAAAAAGTGTCTATATGTGGGAAAGAGTTAAAGAACAAAAACATATTTCTGCTTCTCCTCTCCTTAATAATATGATAAAAGGTAAACAATTAATTAATCTTTTCCACAAACAACAATATGCAGACTTCTAAGTACTTTGAAAAACATGAAGACAATAATGTGAAAAAACAAGAAATTGCTCGCCTTGAGCAATTTTTACTTTACCACATTGTTTTCAAAAGATGCATTTAAAAAGGGTTTGCAAGTGGTAAAAGGGATTCAACAGTTAACCCTTTCCCTCATACGACAATTCTGCAGCAGACGACTTTGAACACATTTTGTCATGTAATAGAAAATCTCAATAATTGAATGGATAACCTATGACTAAAAGTGGAAAACATTGTGGCAAAAGAAGAAATTGCACGTTTTGTGCAATTTCTTCTTTTGTCACTATGTTTTCCAAAAGCTGTCTGCTGCAGAGGCGTCAGAAAGTGTCTATATGAGGGAAAGGGTTAATAAGTCTCACCTCCATTTTCATAGCAATTATCACAACCAAAGGATCTCCCTTTTCGACTGTCATGCCGGGTGTGATGGCTACTTTTTCAATAACACCTGGCATAGGAGCAACGGCATCCCCCACACTGGTACCGCTGTCTTCCGACGTCATAAACTTGGGAATTGGCAACGACAATTCCTGATGACCGTCCTGCAGAAAAAAAAAAGTATTTCTTTTTTAACCCTTTCCCATATTCGACAAATTTGAGGTAGACAACTTTGAACATATCTAAGTTAACATATTAAAAAGAAGTAGAATGGAGTGCTCCGCAGAGCACGTGTGTCACCTGCACCTGCTCATTGAAAGTGTGACGAAAAAGTGTGACGGATAGACAGAAAGACAGACGGACAGACGCCGGACAAAAAAAAAGTAATCCCTAAGTGCCTACCATGTGCTATGCAGGGTGACACAATAACAAAAAAAAGTTACAATGCGACAAAACCAGGTTTTCAATGGTTTACAGAAGAACTTCAGCCTGTGTTTTGAGAATTATAATTAAGCTGAAAAACTGATGACTAAGAGACTAAAGAGGGCTAAATGTTCTACTGGCTACATATATGTATTTAAGCATACAATTATTGAAATTTTTGCAATCCATTTATATTGTATTGTAAATAATCTATACTGCAAGGGCACCGCAACATAAGGAAAAATATAGAACATACTCTGGAACAAAAGTTTTACCCCTTTAGGTCAATATAACATATTAGTCCTAGATTGGTTGGAATATATATTTCCTCAAAAACATGTTTCCATTTTAGGAACAATTACATACTCATTTTAAGTTATAATAAATGATCTATAGAACTAAAATATTAAGTCTCAACCGTTTTTCTATTTTTAGTAACAGCGACATTGACCTTGAACCTAGTGACCCAAAACACAATCCCATGAAAGGTCTCCATAAACTCTTTCAACATAACAACTTTGGTTAGAATATGTCAACCGTAACTAAAGATATTCAGTTTCAACTGTTTTTCTTATTTTAGAAATGGCGATCTTGACCTTAGGGCCCCCAAACACAATCCCATAAAAGGTCTCCATAATGTCTTTTTACATACCAACTTTGGTTACAATATGTCAACCGTAACTAAAAATATTTAGTGTCAGGCATTTTTCAATTGTTAGTAACAGCAACCTTGACCTTGACCCTAGGGACCCCAAACACAATCCCATGAAAGGTCAACTTTGGTTATAATATGTCAAACATAACTAAATATATTCAGTTTCATAGGTGAGTTTGATGCCGCCCACTCACCAACCTGAACAACGACATCATCATTCTAATAACCGGGTTTCAACTATGTTGAAAACCGGGTTAATTATTGAATAGTGTTGGAAACATTGTAGCAAACAGAGAAATTGCTCATTGTGCACATTTTCTCAATTGTCCACATTGATTTAAAAAATCGACCTTTCCTAAGTCATAATACACATCTTCAGCAGTGAATGATTTGTCTTAAAAACATACTGAGCAATTTAAGTCATTGACAGTGTTGTTTTTTATCAGGAAAAGGAATAATTACTCACTGATGTGAAAAGGTGGACAGACTTTCCTAGCATAACGACAGATGCCTGGGTCTCTCGACCGTCTATACATGTAACAATACTGGTCCTGTCTCCCTGGCGGCGCAATTCCCCAGACACATTAAAACTTTGTTCATCAAATGATATAGTGTAGGTTTCATCTGGATTTGTTACAACTTCTACTTTAAGTTCTAAAATAGAAGAAAAATCGTTGGCTGTAAACCCTTTCACCCCTGCAGCTGTCAATTTTTTGGGTATAAACAAAATTGGTCCCACATTTTCCCACAATGTCTTAAGCCTGTATAAAAAGTAAAAAGAAACTATTTGCAATTGCCCTGATTTTACAATTTTTCTTTCTTTATATGATATTATTAGAGCCATTTGAATTGAAAACATCTTAGAAATTTGAGTTTTAATTTTGCTAAAGAGTTGAAAACCTTACGGCAAAGGCATCAGATGTGTTTGCTTGTTGAAAATAATTAATGAGAATTACAAACCTTTTTCCCCATCCATCAAACTAATAAAGCGGGCTGGATTCTGGTTAATTCTTATAGCTGATGTCTGCCAGAATGGGGAGAAAGGATCTGAAAAAAGACATATAAATGAAGACAGGTATTGTCACAGAAAAAGAAAGAAAACCTGAACTCTCTCACTTTCCTAGCAGTAGCAAGAATAAATATTTTTGTTTTAATCTGGTTTTATGCCGTTTTTAACTTTATTTTAGTATCATGGTAACAGTTCACTTATTCAGTATCCTTTGGTAAACAAAGCAGTACTAGGCTAGGAAATGTGCCTTGACAAAGGGCACTCAACCATGACTGCTGCAACTGGGGACTGAACCCGGGACACAGGTTCCAAATCCCCTAGCCTAACCAATCGGCCATGCCGGATTCCCTAGCAAAAATATATCAAATCTCTTTCCAACATACTGACAGCTTTAGAAACCTTTGCAGTTGGCACAATAGATGCTCCAAAAGGCAACAGCTTTGATATCATATCAGGTATATATAAGAAATTAACAAGACATGGAAATTCCATGAAACCAGGTTTTCTATAATGGAAGGTGTTTAATTAAGAATTAACAGATCTGTCAAATCTTTCTGTTAATAGTTTATCAAAGCTAGTAATTCAAGTAACAGGGAATATTTCTATTGATGAATAATCATAATTACTTTGTCAATTAAATATATCACAATTTTATCTAACAAATATCAGTTCAATACAGTCAATCGTGTGTTGATGGCCTCATTTATTAAGAACATATAATAGATAACAGATATTAAGCAACCTTTTGTTGTAAGCAGCCACATTTTAGGATCCCTAATGCCAGGTTGATAATCAGTGATCAGCCTTAACCCTTTACTTGATAGTAACGCGTTTATGCCTTTGCAAACAGACTAGATCCAGGGCCCAAGGTTATGAAACTTACTCATATCTATGCTATATTCTTTTAAATTGCCAAGTTATTTAATATGGAGCATATTTGCGCGAAGTTATTTGAAAATATCTATATGCATGGTAAAGTTATGGTCTGAACAAAAAAAGTTCAAGTAAAGCATATTTTCTGTCACTGTGACCTTGACCTGGAAGCTAAACACATAAATTGTGCATATGACACAGCGTCTTGATATGGTGTATATCTGTTCCAAGCTATTTGAAAATATCTCTATGGATGAAAAAGTTATTGTCCAGACAAGAAAAGTTCAACTGATGTCTATTTGTTGTCATTGTGACCTTGACCTTAAAGCTACAGACAAAAGTTTTGCATGTGACACATCATATTGATATAGTTCATATTTGTGCCAAGTTATTTGAAAATATCTCTGCATGACACAGTTATGGTCCGGACAAGAAAAGTTCAATTAAAGTCTATTTCTTATCACTGTGACCTTGACCTTGAATCTACAGATTTTTTTTTGCATTTGGCACATCGTCTTGATATGGTGCATGTTTGTGCCAAGTTATTTGAAAATATCTCTATGCATGACAAAGTTATGGTACGGACAAGAAAAGTTAAATTAAAGTCTATTTCTTATCACTGTGACCTTGACCTTGAATCTACAGATTTTTTTTTTGCATTTGGCACATCTCTTGATATGGTGCATGTTTGTGCCAAGTTATTTGAAAATATCTCTATGCATGGCAAAGTTATGGTCCGGACAAGGAAAGTTGACGCCTGCCCGCCCAACCGCCCGCCTGCCCGCCGACTTCGCCAAACTAATAACCAGATTTTTCCTTCGGAAAACCTGGTTAATAAAATAATAGTAAAAGATAGTATCAAGTAGTCTATGAACTCTTTCCCACAAAGTGAAAACTGCAACAGTAAACTTTAAAAACATGTTAGCAAAGATACAGAAAATCTCAACTACAAATGTAAGTATAATGATTGAATAGATATGACAACATTGTAACTAAAGTAGCAATTCCTCTTTTTGCCACACTGTTTTCAAGTGTCCTCTGATGCAGACGCGTCAAAGTGCGCCTAAAGTGTACAAATTATGAGTTTGTCTTACCCAATAGATTATTCGCCTTTTCTTTAATGGCTTCTGTCTGTTTAAATATCAGTGCAAGTGTTGCCTGGCAAATAGCAGCGTGACTAGTATGCCTTTCTGGAAACAGCTCATCATTATACTGAGGTATGAAGTCTGTGTGTACATTCCCTTTGATAAACTCTGGATGCTTAGAAAGGTCTGTTAGAAACTGTATGTTAGTGTTTAAACCTAATACCTGGAAAAACGTATACACATGTTACAACTAGAGCTATTAAAAACATCTTCATACAATATTGAAATCGCTTTAAATGAAATAGCAATCATTTAATAGAGTTGAAAACATTGTTGCAAAAGGAGAAATTGCTCATTATGCAACAATGTTTTCAAATGTGCATCTGTATGTGGGAAAGGCTCAGAAAATATCAAAATTTAGCAGTTCTGAATAATTTTATAACTTACCAGACTAATTTCAATCACAAACCTGGCCAAAACAGTTGTTCTGGTTATTTTTTATAAATGCGCTTATTCTTAAACCATGTTACAAAAACTTGCAATTATAAGATTACCTGCAATGAACATGAAATCCGTTGGTACTTTTGAAAAAGTGTGCACATATCAAATTATGGGACCAATTGAGCTTTCAAAATTTCGGAAACCTACTTATTACCATATCCTGCATTTTATAATATAAGTAAAGGTCAAAGATTAAAACGAGATAAATCTAGAATATCTGATATGATATGATCCGAAATTATACTTGCACATTTACAATTCAAGATTATCATGTGTATCAAGTTACATTAACCCTTTCCCACCTGCATTTTAACGCAATAGCAGCAGACGACAACTTTTTAAAACATTGTGGCCAAAGGTGAATTTGCTCATGATGAGCAATTTCACCTTTGGCCACAATGTTTTCCACTTATTGTCATTGGTTATCCATTCAATTATAGAGATTTTCCATTTTTTGACAAAATATGTTCAAAGTCGTTAAAACATCTTTAAAATTTAAGAAGCTTGCACAAACAAAGTTCATATGTCATACTTGAAGACCAACAAACCAACCAACTGATGTGTTGATTCTAGTATTACCTCCAACAAACTTTATATGTAGGGGTGTCAAAAACAATCAATCCAATTTTCCAGATACAATGTACATTTGTATTGCAATTTTTGTCTCAGAAATGTTTAAAACCACAGGAACTTAAAAATATCTTATCAGATAAATGATTAACCTTTTCCAACCTGCAGATGCGTTTTGAGACATTTACTGCAGACAACTTTTAAAAACATTATGGTAATAGGAAAAATTGCTACTAATGAGTATTTTCTCGTAGTGCCACAATGTTTTAACCCTTTCTCTCATACGACAATTCTGCAGCAGACGACTTTGAACATATTTTGTCAGATGGATATTCATAACCTATGACTAAAAGTGGAAAACATTGTGACAAAAGGAGAAATTGCACGTTCTGTGCAATTTCTTCTTTTGTCGCTATGTTTTCAAAACGCCGTCTGCTTTAACCCTTTCCCTCATACGACAATTCTGCAGCAGACGACTTTGAACATATTTTGACAAAAAATGGAATATCTCAATCATTGAATGGATAAACTATGACTAAAAGTGAAAAAACATTGTGTCAAAAGGAGAAATTGCTCGTTTTGAGCAATTTCTTCTTTTGCCACTATATTTTCAAAAAGCTGAGGCATCAGAAAGCGTCTATATGAGGGAAAGGGTTAATTAAACCCTATCCACTAAGTAACATTGCATTTTTACAGATTTTCTTTTCGATGATTTAAAAGTCGTCTGCAGCATGTTTATGTTGTATGTGGGAAAGGGCTAATTGGAGAAAGAAGAAAAGTTGTACCTGATAGTCTAGTAAAGCTGACCTACATTTTCTCAGAGCTGCATCTCTGTCTTCTGACCAGACGATTAACTTGGCAATCATCGGGTCATAATGTACGGAAACTTCATCTCCTGTTTTAAAATAGATGAGCAATATCTCGGTTTGTCACAATGTTTTTAAAAGTCGTCTGCTGCAAAGGCGTCAAAATGCAGCTGCATGAAATCATTTTAGCAAAATTATGGAAAATCTCTATAAATGAAAGAATATTTTAAAATAGAGTTAAAAACTTAGTGGCAAAAGGCGAAATTGGTCATTTTGAGTAATTTCTCCTTTTGTCACAATGTTTTCAAAGGTCGACTGATGCATGTGGGAGGTTGGATAAGAGGGTTATTGCGTTAGAAAGACATGTTTCCACTGCAAATATGTCGAATTTTATTAAACCTTTCCCATATTAAAAAAATCTTCAGCAGACAACTTTGAAAACTTCTGGACAAAATGTGAAAAATCTCTGTAATTGAAAGTATCTTAATTGAATAAAGTTGAAAACAATTTTACAATTTGAGAAATTGCCCATTATGAGAATAGTACCTCTTGATAACTTGAAGAACTAGTTTTTGACCAAATATTATCCAGGTTCAAACATTTACTAATCTTTGGAAAGGAATGTTCTGATGTAATTTCATGAAGGCAAATGAGGCCTCTAGAGTTTTCAAAAATGTTTTCTAAAACTTTACCTCAAGACCTATTTTTTGACCCCACATGACAAAAATTTAATGACAAATTTAAGGAAGCTTTGATATAAATTATGGCATCTAGAATATTCTACTGTAATTAACCCTTTCCCTCATATAGACACTTTCTGATGCTTCTGCAGCAGACAGCTTTTTTAAAACATAGTGACAAAAGAAGAAATTGCTCAAAACAAGCAATTTCTCCTTTTTGTCACTATGTTTTCTGCTTTTAGTCATAGGTTATCATTCAGTTATAGAGTTCTTTCTATTTTTGACAAAATATGTTCAAATTCGTCTGCTGCAGAGTTGTCGTATGCGGGAAAGGGTTAAGGTGATTTAAAATTTGAGGATTATCTCCGTTTCCATGTAATGTAGATGGTACATACCAGTATACAATATAAGTTCAATTGGACATGACTATTTTTTTTAGGCAATCTTAGTGAAACTTGCCATCTGATATTTCTATAATATACACGTAGTTTTAACCCTTTCCCTCATACGACAATTCTGCAGCAGACGACTTTGAACATATTTTGTCAAAAAGTAGAAAATCTCTATAATTTAATGGATAACCTATGACTAAAAGTGGAAAACATTGTGGAAAAAGGAGAAATTGCACGTTTTGTGCAATTTCTTCTTTTGTCACTATGTTTTCAAATAGCCGTCTGCTGAAGAGGCGTGAAAAAGCTTCTATATGAGGGAAAGGGTTAATCAAATCCATCCAACGATGCCTTAGATATGGCTCAAGAAGGACAGAAAGACAACGCCAAACCTATATCCCATCCGCCTATGGCAAGTGTAATAAATTTGGTAATGAGTAGCTGTTCTCTTTGTTACAGTACTTCTTTAACCCTTTCCCCCATACAACAGACGACTCTGTAAACATCTAGACAAAAACATTGCAATTCCCCATAATTGAAGGTATAATTGCTGAGAAAAGATGAAAACATTGTGGCAAAAGGAGAAGTTGCTTGTTTTTGAGCAATTTCTCCTTATGTCACATTGTTTTCAAAAGTCGTCTGCTGCAGAGGCATCAGAAAGCATACATGGGAAAGGGTTAAATGTTTCTAAGCCTCTAATAAATGCAAATTTAGATTTCCTTACAGCACACTTCTGAGATTATTGTGGATACAAGAGCGATTTTTGCTCCTCATGATCAGTTTTATTTACAATGTTGTATCACAGGGTAAAGTTCAATTATTTTTTTCTTCAGACATTTAAAGAGCAGACGACTCTTAACCCTTTCCCTCATACGACAATTCTGCAGCAGACGACTTTGAACTTATTTTTTCAAAACGTAGAAAATCTCCATAGTTGAATGGATAACCCATGACAAAAAGTGGAAAAAAAGTGAGCAATTTCTTCTTTTGTCACTATGTTTTCAAAAAGACGTCTGCTGCAGAGGCGTCAGAAAGCGTCTATATGAGGGAAAGGGTTAACCCTTTCTCAAACAAGATGTGTTTGTGAAACACTGATGCCCCCCAATGGCATCTAGGTCAAAGGTCAAGGTCGCCAGGTCAAAAATGTTGGTACTGACAGAAAGGTCATGTCACAAGGAATACACATGTGAAATATGGTAGCCGTACCTGTTATGGTTCAAAAGTAGTGGTCAAGGTTAAAGTTTTTTTCGAGAATGGCAACATCTAGGTCAAAGGTCAAGGTCGCAAGGTGAAAAATGTTGGTACTGACAGAAAGGTCATGTCACAAGGTATACACATGTGAAATATGGTAGCCATACCTGTTATGGTTCAAAAGAAATGGCCAAGGTTAAAGTTTTTTTCGAGAATGGCAACATCTAGGTCAAAGGTCAAGGTCGCAAGGTCAAAAATGTTGGTACTGACAGAAAGGTCATGTCACAAGGAATACACATGTGAAATATGGTAGCCGTACCTGTTATGGTTCAAAAGTAATGGCCAAGGTTAAAGTTTTTTTTGTGCAGACAGACAGACCAACAGACAGACCAACAGACAGACAGGCCAAAAACTATATGCCCCCCGAATCGGAGATTCCGTGGGGGCATAAAAATAACATTTCAACGGCAGACGACTTGAAAACATATTGACAAAAATGTCATTTAATTATTAAAAAGAGTTGAAAACATTGTGGCAAAAGGAGAACTCTTAAAATATTGTATAAGGTAAACAATGGAAGTTCATAACCCTTTACCACATACAACAATTTTTCAGCAGTGGACTTTGATAACATCTTTGCAAAGATGTTCAAAATGCATATGTATGATAATGTTATTATTGAATCGAGTTCAAAACATTGTTGCAAAAGGAGAAAAGGCTTGTTTTGGGCATTTTCTCCTTTTGTCACATTGTTTTCAATAGTCGTCTGCTACTGAAGCGTCAGAAAGCATCTACATGCTGTAAGTGGTAAAAGGAAAAGTTTGCATATACATTGGTCAGCCATACCTTGACGTACTCCAGTGTCAATTCGAGTATTTTCATCAGGATTAGGCGGTGACAGGTGAAGCAGGGGACCAGCCCCGGGCATAAAGTTGTTACTCGGATCTTCTGCATAAATACGGGCCTCAAATGCATGCCCATTCAATTTAATCTCATTTTGTGAAAAAGGTAAAGTTTCCCCTGCAGCGACCTATGATGTGAAACATGAGAAGATAAGAAGCTTGATGTTTCTGTTTGTTTTCATGTAAAAAGCGTACGACATTTCTGCAGCAGACGACTTAAAACATATTTTGTCAAAAAATAGAAAATCTCTATAATTGAATGGATAACCTATGACTATGCAATAGATGACTTTGAAAACATCTTTACAAAAGACTGCTGCAGATGTATCAAAATGCACTAGCATGTGGGACAGGGTTAATGATTATCCTTAACCCTTTCCCTCATATAACAATTATGCAGCAGACGACTTTAAACATATTTTGTCAACAAATAGAATATCTCTATAATTAAATGGATAACCTTTGAATAAAAGTGAAAAACATTGTGGCAAAAGGAGAAATTGCACAATTTCTTCTTTTGTCACTATGTTTTCAAAAAGCTGTCTGCTGCAAAAGCGTCTAAAAGCGTCTATATGAGGGAAAGGGTTAACACTCTAATCTTTCCACAAATGCATTTTTTTCCCCATAAAAATCTGTTTTCTCAGGTACTTAACAAATTAAGAGAATATCTGATTGGTCAATATCATTATTTTGGGACAAAAACATGTGCCTAATGCGAAAACATTATTTTGGGACAAAATACATGTGCCTAATGCGAAAACATGATTTTAAGTGAAGTCTATAGACAAAAACATGTATTCATAAGGATGTAAAAGATAAAAGAGAATTCCCACATACAACAAATCTGGGCAATTTCTCCTTTTGTTGCAATTTTTCATTTGTCTGCAGTCAGAAAGCGTCTGTTTGAGGGAAAAGGTCAACCAAGAGTATTAGAAGGTAAATAAAACAATTTTTTTTTTCTTCACTTTAGCGATATAAGCCCCGCCCCCTTTTTTCACTATAGCCATATAATGCAAAATAGCCCTGCCCACTGGCGGTCATGTTTTTCGACCAATCAACATGGCTTGAAGGAATCTGAAAGTGGGTCACTTAAGGAACATTTCTACAAAATTATTTGAAAATCGGCATGACACTTTCGAAGAAGAAGATTTTTTAAGTTTTCACTATAGCCATATACGGCAAAATAGCCCTGCCCCCCCCCCCCCCCCTCAAAAAAAAATTGAAGGAAATCTGGTGAGGTCATTGAGAGATGCTTTCTGTGAAGTTTCATCCCAATTGACCCACTGGTTACTGAGGAGAAGAAGTTGACGGACGCCGGAGGCCGGACAATAGGCGATCACAATGACTCACCTTGAGCAAAGCTCAGGTGAGCTAAAAAGGCCAGTAAATGAAGGCATGATGAAAGTCGGACAGATCAGGGACACTATATACAGGGATATGAAGCGAATCGATAAGCTCCGTTATCTTCGCCTCGCTGTAAGAAAAGCGGTCATTAGCCGCTCTGGTCATTATCCACTTCGTACATTCATTTCCGCGATGGCTATCGATGTAGATAGACGGATGTTTTATTAAAATTAATAAGTTTAAAAAGGAATAACCGAGAATGTAAGTACATAACATAATTTCTATCTTTTTTTCTTACATTTACGTTAACTTTGAGCTTGTATTTAAACAAAAAATGATAGTTATTGCAACGAGTTTTTGAAGTCGATATTTTCCACAAAATTGTGGTCAAAAAATTCAAAACGAAGAATATAGGCTATGTGGGGGACCGCCATGTGTTCTATATTGCCGTTATAAACACATTTCAATGTTATATTATAAAAGATCATTGGCCAAACTGTGTCCCTATTATTTTAATATAGCTGATGTTTGCCGGAAATTTTCTAGAATTGTTTGTGAAAACTTGTGAAAAAATGCGATGAATTTTAAAAAAGATGACGACCATTTTGTCAAAATAACGAATCGGGGCTATGCAAAACACCATTTACTGTTCAATGTGGCCTTTGTAAATACATTGAAAGGTCAGATTGTAAAAGTTAAATGATCAATCTTGGTTTAAATTATTTTTACAAATCTGTTGTATGCAATGAAGAATCTAATATTGTCAGAGAAAAAATGATAAAAAATGCGATGAAATTTAACAAAATTGTGGTCAATAAAGTCAAAACGAAGAATATAGGCTATGCGGGGGACCGCCATGTGTTCTATATTGCCGTTATAAACACATTTCAATGTTATATTATAAAAGATCATTGGCCAAACTGTGTCCCTATTATTTTAATATAGCTGATGTTTGCCGGAAATTTTCTAGAATTGTTTGTGAAAACTTGTGAAAAAATGCGATGAATTTTAAAAAAGATGACGGCCATTTTGTCAAAATAACAAATAGGGGCTATGCAAAACATCAATTACTGTTAAATATTGCTGTTATAAACACATTCAAAGGTCAGATTGTAAATGTTAAATGATCAATCTTGGTTTAAATTATTTTACAAACCTGTATGTATTCAATGGAGAATCTAATATTGTCTGAGAAAAAATGCGATGAAATTTTAAAAAAATGGCGGACATTTAGAAAAATAACGAATCGGGTTTATACAAAACATTATTTGCGGTTCTATATTGCCAATATATATACATTTAAAGGTCAGATTGATAATGTTGAATGTTGGTTTAAATTATTTTCACAAACCTGTTGTATGCCGAGATTCACCTAGAATTGTTTGAGAAAAACTGAGAAAAACGCGGATAAATTTTAACAAAGGGCGACCAATTAATGAAAATTATGGGTACCTAGATTTGTGTGTAACTTTCCAACAATTAATTCATGATATAAGGTTTTTAATCAATGAAATATATCCCTGTTTTAACAACGACGGCAAAGTGTATAATCATTATTCAATGTTAATTTATTTCAGAATGGGCAAACTTCATGGCAGCAGAAGGGGACGAATTGGCAGGAGGCCAAAGAAAACGAAAAACAAATGCACTCCTTTAGCAAAGAAAGCTAGGAAATCAATAATTATATGATATACAGTATAATATTAAAACATTGGTACATGTACATGAATGAATGCATATACGTAACATGTATTAAAATATTGGTATATGAATGAAAGTGAAAGTTAACCCTTTCTCACATAAAACAAATCTGCAGTAGACGACCTAGAACATCATAGACAAAATATCAAAGAACAAGTGTTGAATAAAGTTAAAAACATTGTGACAAAAGGAGCCATTATGAACAATTTCTCCTTTTGTTGTACTGTTTTCAAAAGTCGTGTGCTGCATCCAAAAATGATTGTCAAGATTCTTGAGCATTTTTTTTCCTTTAAAAAAATGCTTTGCCCTTTTTTATTAAATCATAATTACATTTACAATCTTAGATATATTTGCAAAATGAATGGCCAAGTATGAATTCGAATTTGTCTGCTGCAGATGTTTGAATGTCGAGAAGGGTTATTAATAAGAGTTTAATTACCAATTAGCCCATTTCCCTGTATGAAGAATGAAAGGGTTATAAAACCAATTAATTAGTATGTAACCAACACATATGGAACACGACAGGAACACGACAGGAACACGACAGGAAATGATTGCATAATGTTACATAACATAAGTTACCCTGCCATCTGGTCAGTGTGATATTATAGACCTCTTTAGAATTGCATATATTTTATTGTTTTGGGCCACCTCAATCAAGAGATAATCTCATGTTTTCAATAACAATCTGTTTTTCCATCAAACGATTTTTTAATAAAAAAATAATGTATTGTAATAACCAGTTATTGTTTTTATTTTGAAAAGATTAAAATACCACTTGACTAAGACTTCTTGATAAAGAATAAATTATTTTACACAAATTTGAATCTTTTGTCTATATTTTGTGTCCCTGGTTACTGTAAAGAGCGCTAGCAAATCAACGAAAACAGCCGTATTTGCACGCAAGTAACCGTTATCATACGCAAGTGAAGGTCTAATTATCACCAGCTTGCATTGAAATCATTTAAAAAACAAAAGGACGGAGAATATCAAAGCAGACCTCTAAATTTATCTTTTAATATGATAATTATAAGGTCATATTTGGACAGCTTTTTTAACCCATTAGTAAATATCACTCTTTCGACGTTCTCAAATATCAGGGAGGTACACGCAGTGTCATGAACCCCTAAAACAGCAATTTTTTTTTACTTCGCTTGGATTTAAAGAATTCGAAGAATCGTGGCAGGTATATATGAAATAAATATGCTGGGAGTCTATATTTTGTGTCCCTGGTTACTGTAAAGAGCGCTAGAAAATCAACGAAAACAGCCGTATTTACACGCAAGTAACCGTTATCATACGCAAGTGAAGGTCGTTATCTATCGGAATGGGTAAATCAAAATGGCCGATACCTGTACGAAGTGAGGCCAACATATTACTGATAAGGCTGATGAAACCGCACGCGTTTCATATCCCTGTAATATAGTGTCCCTGGACAGATGGACAGAAAACTAGGAAGTGATCCCTTAATGTTACCCTAAGGAAGGAGGCAGTATAAAAGTTTAAAATAACAAACAAGTTTGAAGAAACACATGTTTCAACTGCCAAAAACCTATTAATGAATTCATAATCAGGACAGACGGATGTGAAGACAATGGAGAAATGAACCCTATGACACTCCAAGTCTTGCAGCTCACACAATTAAATATGTTACATTCAGACCTCTAGATAAGGGGCTAATTTCAAGTTCTTAAATCCTTACCCTCTTTTCAAACCCTATATTGTGGGTAATTAAAAGAATCGTCTCAGTGAGACAATTCATTTAAGTACCAACAACACTTAAACAGAATTTAACCCTTTCCCACATACAACAATCTTAAGCAGACAACTTTGAAATCATTTCGACGAAATTATGAAAAATCTCTATAAATGAAAGTATAATTATAGAATAAAGTTGAAAACTTTGTGGCAAAAAAAGAAATTGCTCATGTTTGTCACAACGTTTTCAAAAGTCGTCTGCTGCATAAAACCATTTTGGCAAAGTTATTGAAAACCTCTATAAATGAAAGTAAAATCATAAAATAGAATTGAATACTTATTGGCAAAAGGAAAATTTGAGCGCTCTGATCAATTTCTCTCACCTTGATTTGCAAATGTACCAGATCAGTTCCCGTAACCATTTCAGTGACGGGATGTTCTACTTGTAATCTCGTGTTCATTTCCATGAAAAAGAACTTCTGGTTTTTATCCATTATGAATTCCACAGTCCCTTAAATAAAACACAAGAATTTTTACAGGAACACATGTTTCGCCTGCAAATAACCCGTTAATGTCCAGAGATCCCTGAAGGATGTCCTGCAAAGGCACAGGATCAATAAATGGGCAATTATTAAACAGTAGTTTGCTCTATTTGTGTAAAAATGCATATACACATGGGAAAAAGTTAAATTTGTACAATTTGCCATTTTGTATGTCTTCAAAGTTATAATAGATATACACTGAATGGAGGATTATGTTGCAGTAGTATTACGCAGCTTTGTATGTTGCTACTTTGGTCTCACAAGATATTTATTTAGTTGTAAAATAATACTTATAATAAAGACTATATTTATCACGTCTTCACCTTTGGGCATGACCAGTCTTCCCTTTAGGGTTCTGCTTTTAACCCTTTCCCTCATAAAGATGCTTTCTGACGCCTCTACAGCAGACGGGTTTTTGAAAACATAGTGACAAAAGAAGAAATTGCACAAAATGTGCAATTCCTCCTTTTGCCACAATGTTTTCCACTTTTTGTCATAGGTTATCCATTCAATTATGGAGATTTTCTATGTTTTGACAAAATACGTTCAAAGTCGTCTGCTGCAGAATTGTCGTATGAGGGAAAGGGTTAAATATTTACAAATATTTACATACATAAAGTACAGAGCAACATATTGCTACTGTAACATATTATTCCCTATTTATAGAGATTTTTTGATTTTTTTCCATGATATTTTCAAACTTGTCTGTTGCAGCTTTGTTAAATGTGGGAATGGGTTAACCCTTTCCCTCATACGACAATTCTGCAGCAGACGACTTTGATCATATTTTAACAAAAAGTAGAAAATCTCTAGAATTGAATGGATAACCTATGACTAAAAGTGGAAAACATTGTGGCAAAAGAAGAAATTGCTCGTTTTGAGCAATTTTTTCTTTTGTCACTATGTTTTCAAAAAGCTGTCTGCCGCAGAGGCGTCAGAAAGCGTCTATATGAGGGAAAGAGGTAATATATATACACACCTGCTCCAACATAATTGACAGCTTGGGCAGCTTTAACAGCAGCCTCTCCTATAGATCTTCTTGTCTCTTCTGTCAGACCAGGCTGAAATGATTCATAAATCCAATTCATTAACAGACATGCCATTGACTAAATGTAAACACAGACATATTAGCATTTGTTTTGTTTCTTTGATAAGAATTTTACATCAACAAGTTAATTCCTCTTCAATATAACTATATCATGTATATTATATCGCACAATTTAAGCCACAATAGTCATAATGAGCAATTTTTTTTTTGCTGCAATGTTTTCAACTTTAATCAATTATTATACTTTTACAGAAATGTTTCATATTTTTTCCAAGATGTTTTGAAAGTCAGCCTCTTCAAACTTGTGCTATATTAGAAAGGGCAAATAACTTACAGCTGGAGCTTCCTCAATAACTTTCTGATGTCGTCTCTGTACACTACAGTCCCTCTCAAACAAATACACATAGTTGCCATGCTGGTCACCAAATACTTGTACTTCCACATGTCTTAAAATAATAAACATCATTTTACCCTTCCACACATGCAATAGGTATTTGTAAAATTACTAGAATTGTCTCGCAAGTTCCCTTTTGGTAGTATGTTTTCAACTCTATTGAATAAATATATTTTTTGTATCTAAGCCTAGATGGTTCCAAAGTCCTCTTCTGCAAATTCATTGTATGTGGGAATCAGCAAAATTGAGATTACAAGTTCAGCCGCATGGTTCTGATTGAGGTTTCACCCTTTCCCTCATATAGACACTTTCTGACGCCTCTGCAGCAGACGGCTTTTTGAAAACAGTGACAAAAGAAGAAATTGCACAAAACGTGCAATTTCTCCTTTTGACACAATGTTTTCCGCTTTTAGTCATAGGTTATCCATTCAACTATGGAGATTTTCTATGTTTTGACAAAATACGTTCAAAGTCGTCTGCTGCAGAAATGTCGTATGAGGGAAAGGGTTAATGATAACACTTCTAGGCTTCCCAACTCTTAAAAAACAAAGTACTCACTCAGTTAAATGTATACAGAGGTTAACACTTTCCCACCTGCAGACACATTTTGATGAGCAATTTCTCCTTTGGCCACAATGTTTTAAATTTTATTTAACAATTAAGGTATCTTTTATGGAGAGTTTTCAGGTTTTTGTCACATATGTTTTCAAAGTTGTTGGCTGCAGATTTGTTGCATGTGGGAAAGGGTTAATCAACAAAACAAACATTTTTTCACTCCTTCTCACTTTTGAAAACAATGTGGCAAAAAAAGTCAAAAATTGCTCTGCTGCAGATTTGTTAAATGTGGGAAAGGGTTACATTATCCTATATCAGTCACCTCGGCCTTTCGACGTATTTTTCAATCAGCATGACTTCATCACCAAAAGATTTCATTGCCTCTCGTCTTGCTGATTCTAACTGTTCATCAAAGTCTGCCTCTGTCATGGAAATTCTCATTCCCTACAAAATAGATAATCATACATTATAAATCATGTCTTGTTGCCTCTCTATGTTTTGGCATTGAGCATTATACCCGTTTCTCGCATGCAATAAATCACCAGCAGACAACTTTGGCAAAAATACAGAAAAACTAAATTAGGCAATGTTTGATTATTGAAAAGAGTTGAAAACATTCTGACAAAAGGAGAAATTGCTCATCATGAGCAATTTCTCCTTTTGCCACAATCTTTTCAAAAGTAGTCTGCTGCTGAGGCGAAAGAAAGCTTATACATATGGAAAAGGGATATTGTACATTGGCGTATAACTAGTGGGGGATTATCACAACTCAAGCCCAGAGACATCTAAAATGTAGTGGAAAGAAGTACAATAAGCTTTTACCTTTTGATTCAATCTGTATTGTTTGATAATTGTTTGTGTTCACATCATGTAATGTGTATTCAGATCATGATAAATAAACATGTTTAACCCTTTCCCTCATATAGACGCTTTCTGACGCCTCTGCAGCAGACCGCGTTTTCAAAACATAGTGACAAAAGAAGAAATTGCACAAAACGTGCAATTTCTCCTTTTGACACAATATTTTCCACTTTTAGTCATAGGTTATCCATTCAATTATAGAGATTTTTCATTTTTTGACAAAATATGTTCAAAGTCGTCTGCTGCAGAATTGTCGTATGAGGGAAAGGGTTAAACTAAGTCAGAAGACTGTTGCCTTTCTGTTTAGGCATCATACATGATTTGACCAGTTTCTTGCTCATTCAGCTATTTGCCATATTGTTTTCAGCTCAGTTATTTAATAATAACAATGCCATTTATACAGTCTAAAAATAGAGATTAACCATATTTTTGACTACAGGGTAGTAACCTTACTACCTCTACCCCCATCTCCCCCAAAAAACAAATATGTTTATACCTTGCCTCCACCACCTCTTACAGCTTTGATCATGACAGGATAACCAATGGCAGCAGCTTCCTGTTTCAATCTGGAATCTGATTGGTCCTCTCCATGGTAACCTTCGATTATCGGAACACCAGCTGCTGACATGATGGTTTTTGAAGTGCTGTTAAAAATAAGACAACATTTTCGCCTAGAAATTTTGTTCCACGTATCTCTCTTCTAATCCACTAAGCCATACTTTTGTGCAAGATGTTTCTTTTGATTACCAACAATATAGTTTATTATGGTAAATAATTATCTGAGAACTTTAAATAAACCCCTTATCAAGAGAACCAGACACGATTCTTTACACAATTGAATTTAAAAAAGTCAATAATTTCTTATCATACATTGATTAACCCTTTCCCTCATACGACAATTCTGCAGCAGACGACCTTGAACATATTTTGTCAAAAAATAGAAAATCTCCATAATTTAATGGATAACCTATGACTAAAAGTGGAAAACATTGTGACAAAAGGAGAAATTGCACGTTTTGTGCAATTTCTTATTTTGTCAATATGTTTTCAAAAAGCCTTCTGCTGCAGAGGCGTCAGAAAGCGTCTATATAAGGGAAAAGGGTTAACCACATTGTTCATGCAGGTATATTTAGACATAATCTTCCCCAACCATTTATTCTTCTATTTATCAGATCACTCTGTTACACATCTGATAAAATAAATACAGGTTAATTTGGCTTTATAATTAGAAATATAACTATGTTTTTGACTCTATTCAATAATCTCTCTTTGAATGTCATTTATAAAGGCTTTTCAATAAGTCTATCTTCACTTTAAGACTCTCACATTAACCCTTTCCAATATACTACAAATTTGCTTAGTTAAATAATTGACAGGAGTTTAAAAATATTGCGGTAAAAGAATAAATAGCTCATTGTGAGCAATTTTTACTTTTGCCACAATTTTTTCAAAATATATCTGCAGCATATGGGACTGCAAATCGGAAAATATGAAAAGGTATACTATAACTCTCAAAACAAGAGTGCAAACTGTCACAAAACTTGTTTGTCAGGGAGGCATAACTCTGAAACAACTAAAGAAATCTGGACAGTCTGTTGTTGCAATGGAGGTTTTTATGTCGATAAATATATACAGCAAGCTTGATAAAGATTGGTTAAGAACTGGTTATCAAACTTGGCCCCAACATTACGTCTGTAACAATGTTTACCAAGTTTGGTTTAAATCAGACATAAAAACTGTTTGAGAGCAGATAAATCTAATTTGGCCAATTTTTGATAATTCAAGGGCCATAATCTAAAAGTACCTTGTGCGATTTTGGCTGGATATCGAAATTGGCCCAGGATCAGCCAACAACCATGTTTAACAAAATCGGATGAAACATATTCAACATAAAAGAGTGGACATGGCCAATTTGGCCAATTTTTGATAGTTCAAGGGCCATAATCCAAATGTGCCTTGGTGATTTGGCTGGTTTTTAAACTTTCCCTATACATTATAAATGCCCACAAACATTTTCAACAAGATAAAAACTATTGGACTTAGAGATTGGGAAAACTTGTGGATGCTAATCACCCAGCCACCCACCGCAGGTGTTTCCATGAAATGGCCTATATTAAACTGGCTTATAATAAAGTATTCAGCAATGTGTGGGCTTCAGGCAAAACAGTTGTCACTACATCTTGTAACAAAAGGAGTTAGAATGTTTTACATGAATCTATCAAACTATGCATACCTTTTAATACCCATATCTCTGATAGCGCTTGAAGGGGGTCCTATGAAAATAATGCCTTCCTTACTGCAGAGCTCCGCAAATTCCACATTTTCTGATAAAAATCCATACCCAGGGTGGATGGCCTGTGCTCCTGATGTTTTGGCGACGTCAATGATTTTATCTTGGCGTAGGTAGCTCTGACTTGCAGCTGCTGGACCTATGTTGTAGGCTTCATCAGCCTGAATCAGAAGAAAGTTTCTTTGAACTG
Source organism: Serripes groenlandicus (assembly GCA_031761405.1). Lineage (NCBI taxonomy): Eukaryota > Metazoa > Mollusca > Bivalvia > Cardiida > Cardiidae > Serripes > Serripes groenlandicus. Next base: position 19,743,768 of record JASEVX010000003.1, on the reverse strand, counting down.
TATCATGAACCCACATAGTAAGTTTTCGGCTGACCTTGTTAACTCAAATGTTTTTGAATGGATCAGAATAACTTGAACAATCTTGGTAAATGGTCATATATGGAACATAATTATGTACCAATTTTTTATCAAATCAAACCCATACTTTTGACCATGAAGATTTCCAAGTTTTACTACATACATATAAGGAAAACAAGCCCTACCCCTTGTCTGCCATGTTTTCAATGAATCTGAATAATTTGAACAATCTTCGTAGAGGGTCACCAAAGGAATATTTGTACCAAATTATTTTCAAATCTGGATAGTACTTTTAGATAAGAAGAGTTTTTAAAGTTTATTCTTTCCATTGCCATCGCACCATGAGTTTTCCATGGAATTAAATGATTTGAACACCTTTTAAAGAGGACCATCTAAGGAAGTCAATCCTTTGATATTATATTAAAATTGGTCCATTAGTTTAGTAGGAAAGGTTGTTTGTAGAAAAATGTGAACAGACAGATGACGCCAATGCCAGATGATCACAAAAGCTTTCCCCACACAGTGTACTAAGGTGATGTAATAAACACATATAGCAAATGTTTTGGGACAAGTTCAATATTTCAGAACCTGTTTCAACCAAAAGTGAAATTATGTTGACTAAGTAATTGACATTCTATTCTTGCCTCTTGAAAGATTGAAAACATCTACCTACATCTATCTCAAGACATTGGGACAAATGGAATTCTTAATGTTTGCCTTATAACAAAGTAACTTCTTAAAGTGCATGTTCAAGGATGAGAGAGCTCTCACCAGAACTCTAATTAATCCTTTTCCTCATATGGACGCATTCTGATGCCTCTGCAGCAGACAACCTTTTGAAAACATAGTGACAAAAGAAGAAATTGCTCAAAACGGGCAATCTCTCCTTTTGCCACAATGTTTTCCACTTTTAGTCATAGGTTATCCATTAAGTTATAGAGATTTTTCTATTTTTTGACAAAATATGTTCAAAGTCATCTGCTGTAGAATTGTAGTATTTATAGGGGCATGTTTCATTATTTTGCCCTCAAACTTTAAGTTGTGGGTAATCATAAGAATCCTCTCACTGAGACAATGCTATTTAACATGCACACAACAGGATTTGGTTTGGTAATGAGATGGATATTGAGGGTAACATACTCCCGCCCCCACCCTTTAACTAGATTTCTGCTTACCATTGCAACATGTAAAGCATTTTTGTCTGCATCACTATAAACGGAAACTGTTCTAATTCCCAGCTTTCTGGCAGTTTTGATAACTCGACATGCAATTTCTCCTCGATTGGCAATCAAAATCTTCTGTATCTGGGCTGAAAGGACAATAATCATATTGGAATCCAAGTTGATTCTGCACACTTACCATCTCTGCATGGTTCTTTTTTATCTAGTTACTATATCGGCTTAGTCCTTTTCGGTCTATTTTAACCAGGAAATCTGAAGTTTTCATGGTACCCTACATGTACTGGTCCCAGCAGGTCTCAATTTGAATTTGAAATATTAATGGAGAAGTCCCACTGGGTAGTTTCGGCTCTTATTTTTAATACTTTAACTGTTAACAGTAGGTGTGAACAACTATAATTCTTTGATCAGCATAAAAAACATAGGTCGAAAAGGACCGTGGTGAGTTGATAATTCTAAAGGCCAAATTGACCAGATACCATCATATTGGACTTGCAAATTTCACTCATAGAGGTGAATAAATTTGTCAAGTTATCCTAACCTTTTTCCACATGCAGAAACTTTTGATATCATTGTAATGTTTCAAATTCTGTTTGATAATTTGAATTTTTATTTATAGAGCTGCTTTTCCATAGTTTTACCAAGACGTTTTTGCAGATTTGTTTAATGCATGCTTACCAACCCTCCAGATTCAATCGTGAGTTTCACGATTTGAAGGGCGTAACCCCACTCCCACGATCGTGAGGGAGAAACTCACGATTTTCGAAAATTCGAAAATTTAAAAAAAAACAAAAACAAAAAAAAAAAAAATAATTTTTTTTTTTCTTTTTTTAAAATCAAATCATGAGGATAAATGTACTGAAAATTACTACAATCATTTTCTAACATCAACTTTTTAACATATTGTCACTGATAAAAGGCCCTTTCTTTCAACAAGTTCAAAACAATGTGTGTAGCTCAACTAAATGATTAATACATGTATGTATATTTCTTCTCCATGTGTCTTTATTCCATTGGTACCCGTGTTTTTCATTCAAAAGTATGTCTATAAATTAAAATGTTGTTAATATATATTAAATATTGAAAGTATTGTACATGTATCCCTGCATAGTTATCTAAATTCCGTTCTATTGTGAACATTTCTACTGTTAAATTCATGGCGCTGAAAATCTCCCCCTTCAAACCCCAATCCCCCACTTTGAGATTATGAAACTCCCCCTTGAGGATGAGAAAAGGTTGGTAAGCATGTTAATGTAAGAAAGGAAATAAATGTATATTTATATATTTTTTTTTTTTTACTACTGGTAGAACGAATAATGAATTATATTTGAAAGTCAGTTGTAAGCAATTGAAAAACAATTAATCAAGCCAAGTTTTTCTGTTCTGTTGAATTCATTTACTGCCTAATAGATATTGCAAGACTGATTGAAAATATGCATTAGTGGAACAAATGGGTTACTAAAGATTAATTCTGTTCATAGAAATTCACATAAATATTTTCCCCAGCCATAATAACTGCAAGAAATTGCAACTTATGAAGGAAAAACAAAAAAGCGTTTCAATAAATATAACTTATATTGAAAAGGTGACTTGAAACCCATAATCAATGAAATAAATAAGCAGATTCATAACACAAGTTTTTACAAGTCATGGCCCTGACAAGATCCACCATTTGATGAGATGAATCGATACACATATATCATAGTAAATATTACAGCCCTGTCACTACTGGGCTCAACATAAACAACCTTCCATATCTAAAGAGCACATCCATTGGAAAAGGTACCGGTTGGCATTTCTGAATGAGTTCAGATCAGCCTGTATAACTACTCCGTCTTATCAGAACCTACAAAGCTCATAGATGCTTCTAACATATTTACGTGAATAATATTTGAACAGTGTAGATCTTTATCAGACTGTACAGAAGAATGGATTAAATATTTTTGCGGAAATATTACATTTTGGATAAAAAGTATAACATACTGAACACTCTTTGCATAAGAATAATAAAATAAAAATACCAGTACTAGATGATAGCCTTTTCCCTGTATACCCTGTACTTGAAATACTGAAAGTAAAACAAACAAAGAATATCAATTTATGTTTGTTTTTGTACTTCTACATAATGATTTATAAATACTGTTCAACATAAACAAGAGGGTCTATGAAGGCACTCGATTGCTCACCAGAGTTATGCCAACAGTAAAATCAATCACAATAACTCATTTTGTTGTCAGGTAAGCTAATATTAACAAGCTTTCCTTTCAATTTGGCCAAGTGACCTTGATTTTGTTCCAATGACCCATATTCAAACTTGCCCTAGATATAATCAAGACAATTGTTCTGACAAAATTTTGACATGCTCAAATTAAAAATATTGCTTCGGCCTAGTGACAAAGTTTTTGAAAGGACATGACCTATATTCAACCTTTAATAGATATCGACAAGATAACTATTCTGACAAACACTTTATATGATTAAAACTCTTTAATGATCGAACCGACCACATGGTATGTATCAAGATTAAATAAATACAACAGAAATTTATGTGCAGTCCATCTTTGTTTCGAATAGATCAAGTTGTGATGAGGAGACGTCGTCAGGACAATATGACGTCAGTTCCGTCGCGGGGTCATACAATTCCAATAAATAATAAGGAGACGTCGTCAGGACAATTTGACAATATGAAGTCAGTTCCGTCGCGGCGTCATACATTGTAACAATTCCAAATATTGATCAGTATAGTCTGACAAAGTTTCAACATGCTCAAGTTAAAAATGCGGCGTTCAGATTGATAACAAGACTTTCCTTCAATTTGACCTAGTGACCTTAATATTCAAACTTAGCCTAGATATCACCAAGATTCTCTGACTCTTTCTAGGCTCAAGTATGGAAATCTGTAGAAAACATTATGGCAATAGGAGAAATGACTTGTTTTTCAAAAGTTGTCTGACTTGGAGGAATCAGAAAAGCGTCTTTATATTTTTACGCGAAAATCAATATCATCGAGGAAACTAACATGAGCATGACAGCATCTGATCACATTTTAACAATATACTTTTATTTAAAAATATTAATTACTGTATATTCAGTACACAAAAAGGTAGATTTCTTTGAATAAGCATAATTCTTATAGCGTCTTCCCACATGCAGCCAATTTTTAAAAAGTAACAGTAAAATATGAGAGGCATATGCAAGTGAAAGTGATTGAATAAAATTGAGAAATTTATCATAATAAGCAATCCTAAATTTGTTTAACTTTTGTAAAAATAGTCATCAAAAGTCAAGTTAAACTTTTTAATTACCGTACGCTTATTATTGGTATGTATAGGCAAACTGTTAAACACAAAAAATGCAGATTTAACGTATGTAATGACTATCCAACAATTATTCTTATTAAAAAATAATCTAATATGATTAATTATTATTAGGTAATTCTAGGCAAACTGTTAATCCTTTCCCACATACAACTCTATAAATAAAAGGATAATTTTTTAATAGAGTAGAGAACATTGTGGCAAAAAGGGGAAATTGCTCATTATAAGCAATTTCACTTTTGTCACAAATGTTTTCAAAAGTGGTTTGCTGCAGAGGCGTCAGAAAGCGTCTGTATGTGGGAAAGGGTTAATCGCACATTAATAATGACTGTCAGGGTTTAATGTCATAAAATGATGAAGGGTCTAAAATCCAGATTTCTGTACTCCTGTTGTGACAACTCACCAGAATAGCCTGCTTTATATTATCATTTGCTTGGTCTTAACCCTTTCCCTCATACGACAATTCTGCAGCAGACGACTTTGAACGTATTTTGTCAAAACATAGAAAATCTCCATAATTGAATGGATAACCTATGACAAATAGTGGAAAACATTGTGGCAAAAGGAGAAATTGCACGTTTTCAAAAAGCTGTCTGCTGCAGAGGCGTCAGAAAGCGTCTATATGAGGAAAAGGGTTAAAGAGTCTGTCTTGTCTCAGTCATTTGCAAAGTCAAAACAAAGTCACAACACGTCTGTCTTGCTCCGCCTCCTCGGTCCAACCAGGGAGCGTGTATATATTGTCCCTGGTCCAACTAGGCACACATAAAATTCCCACGAGGTCTGGTTTCTCAAAACTGGGTACCAGAGTTTTCTGGGCCCAGCAACTGACCAAAAGAAATGGTCTAAAACACAAAGGACAATATACAATTTCACCACACTCTAAATACAATTTTATATTTTGACTGTTATCATATTTGCAAACAGCCGCCAGCACCAAAACATTATGAGACATTTGTACACATATTTTGAATGGATACAATGCAATATGTAACGTCAATATATTGACACTAGTCGATCCTGTACCAAATAATGAATGTCTGCCCTGTAAAAAATAGTAGAAGGGGATAACGTCCGCCTGTGCAATATTTGTGAATGGGGCAAATGTCCGACTACCCACAGCATTACTGTATTCCATTTATAAATCTTTAACCCTTTCCCTCATACGACAATTCTGCAACAGACGACTTTGAACGTATTTTGTCAAAACATACTCCATAATTGAATGGATAACCTATGACAAAAAGTGGAAAACATTGTGGCAAAAGGAGAAATTGCACGTTTTTGTGCAATTTCTTCTTTTGTCACTATGTTTTCAAAAAGCTGTCTGCTGCAGAGGTGTCAGAAAACGTCTATATGAGGGAAAGGGTTAATTAAGTACACAAATAATCGTCTAAGTGGGACAATCCTTTTCAGTACCCTCAACAATGGGATTAAATGAGCTCTTGAGAACATGAAATGATCTCTGTTAAATATCTGTTAACTATCTCCGTGAAGATGGGGCCTACGAGATCAAATAAAGATTGCACAGTGTAAACACGGTTGCTTGTAAACAGTGGCTGAAGGTCAGGCAAGGCTTGCAGTGGTTTCTATTAACATTGGAGAATAAATGATTTGTTGAAAGCATACCTTTTGAATCCACATAAGAAATTAGTTAGCTTTGACATGTTGAAACTAACTGCCAACTCTTTATTCTTAGAAATAATGTAGATTTTGGTTTATTTACAGGTAAAAAAGATCAAGAAGCTGACATATTTAACCGCTTATATCTCGTATAAATATGTGTCAACAAATATTTCGTTCCTAACACATATAATCATAACAACAGATTGGTTATTCCATGCAAAGTGTATTTTCATTAAATCAAACGAGCAAGTGAAAGTACCAATTATCTTTAAATTTTATCTACTTTATTAATATGGGTTAAGCGGCTTCTATGATCACGTGACAAAACCCGGAAGTGTGTACACCACCAAAAGTCAACGATGCCTGTAAGTTTAATATTTGATCGATTTGATTGAATTTAAAATAACCTAAAATATACTTTTGCGTGTCTTAGATTGTAATAAAATGATTACGTTCTACTTTCGGTGTTCGTTACTCTAATGGAATTTTAGAAACTATCGGAAAAAGAAGCTCTTCCTTGTCATAGATATATTCTTTTCCTGGTTTAAGGGATTTTTGCATTCGAACGCAATAACACACCTATAGATTCGATTTATTTTTACTTAAGAGAGAAATAATTAATGTAATGCAAGCACAAAGTGACAAGAAGACCGGTGGAAAACGTACAAGTTAAAAGACCAAACTGCACAGCAGTTCTAAACTCAAATGATCGACTTTGTATCTTTTCTCCATAACTATAACATCTGTAGATTTTACACTTGGAACATAATTCATATGATGTGTCTCCTGCTATGTACATGGCAGGAGACAGCCTTCACTGGATGGGCTCCTGTCACATATTAGCGATTAAATTTAAAAACGTGGTTCGAGATAATGAGCTACAATATATTATAAATTCGATTAACTCAATTAACAGTCAATTAAAGCGGAGAGCTATAATCGATTAGGCAATTTCGTACAATTGTGAAAATATGTATACCGTTTTAATTATGAGCAGCTTTAAATTGCTTCTTTAATGAAACAAACTTGCAAACAAATTAATTTTTAGCTCACCTATGCACGAAGTGCAAGGTGAGCTATTGTGATCGCATTTTGTTCGGCGTCCGTCCGTCATGCGTACATGTAGAACGTCGTCAATATTTGAGCTTGTTAACACTCTACAGGCTTCATTTTGCATCCTATCTTCATGAAAGTTTATCGGAACATTCATCTCCATCAAATCTTGGACAAGTTCGAAACTGGGCAATTTGAGGTCACTAGGTCAAATTGAAGGAAAATCTTGTTAACATTCTGGAGGCCACATTTTCAACTTTTGAACATTTGAAACTTTATCAGAATGTTTGTCTTGATAATATGTAAGTCAAGTTCGAACATAGGTCATGTCGGGTCAAAAAGTAGGTCACTAGGTAAAAATGAAGGAAAATCTTGTTAACACTTCAGATTTTTGCTTCAGCAGTTTGAAATTGTGTCAAATGTTGGTCTTAAAAATATCTAGGTCAAGTTCGAATTTGGGTCTTATTATGGGGCAGAAACTAGGTCACAAGGCCAAATTGAAGGTAAAACTTGTTAACACTGTAGAAGCCGCATTCTTTTGCATCAGCAGCTTGAAATTTTGTCAGAATGTTGAGCTGGATGATATCTAGGCCAAGTTCGAATATGGGTCATGCCGGGTCAAACACTTGGTCACTAGGCCAAATTGAAGGGTAATCTTGTCAACACTCTAGAGGCCATATTTTCAACTTGAGCATGTTGAAACTTTATCAGAATGTTAAATTTTTGTTTGTCTTGATGATATTTAGGTCAAGTTGGAATATGGGTCATATTACATCAGAATCTAGATCACTAGGCCAAATTGATGGAAAATCTTGTTAACTCAGTAGAAGCCGCTTTTTTGGCTACAGCAGCTTGAATTCTGGTCAGAATTTTTATCTAAATGATATCTAGTCCAAGTTCGTATATGGGTCATGCCGGGTTAAAAACAGGTTACTAAGACAAATTGAAAGGAAATCTTGTTAACACTCTGGATACTGCATTTTTGACTTGAGAATGATGAAACTGTTTCAGAATATTTGTCTTGATGATTATGTAAGTCAAGTTTGAACATGGGTCATGTCAGGTCACTAGGTCAAATTGAAGGAAAATCTTGTTAACACTCCATATATTTGCTTCAGCAGTTTGAAATTGTGTCAGAATGTTTGTCTTAAAAATATCTAGGTCAAGTTCCAAATTTGGGTCATGCCGGGTCAAAAACTAGGTCACTAAGCCAAATTGAAGGGTAATCTTGTCAACACAGGCCACATTTTCAACTTGAGCATGTTGAAACTTTATCAGAATTTTTGTCTTGATGATATATAGGTCAAGTTTGAATATAGGTCATATTGCATCAGAATCTAGGTCACTAGGCCAAATTGATGGAAAATCTTGTTAACTCTATAGAAGCCACTTTTTTGGATACAGCAGCTTGAAATTTGGTCAGAATCTTTATCTAAATGATATCTAGGCCAAGTTCGAATATGGGTCATGCCGGGTTAAAAACTAGGTCACTAGGCCAAATTGAAAGGAAATCTTGTTAACACTCTGGATACTGCATTTTTAAATTGAGCATGATGAAACTTTATCAGCATGTTTGTCTTGATATGTAAGTCAAGTTCGAACAAGGGTCATGTTAGGTGAAAACGTAGGTCACTAGTTCAAATTGAAGGAAAATCTTGTTAACACTGTAGAAGACGCATTTTTGATACAGCAGCTTGACATTTGATGAGAATGTTTATCTAAATGATATCTAAGTCAAGTTCGAATATGGGTTATGTAGGGTCAAAAACTAAGTCACTAGGCCAAATTGAAGGAAAATCTTGTTAACACTTTGGATGCCACATTTTTTGCTTCAGCAGCTTGAAATGTGGTCAGAAGGTTTGTCTGAATTATATCTAGGTCAAGTTCGAATATGGGTCATATTAAGTCCGAAACAAGGTCTATTTTTACTTTGAGCAAGTTGAAACTTTGTCAGAATGTTGTCTTGATGATATCTAGTCCATGTTGGAATATGGGTCATATCACTTTCAGGTAAAAATATATAGATCCCTAGGCCAAATGAAGGAAAATCTTGTTAACACTGTGGAGGTTGCATTCAGAATAATTGTCTTGATGTGTTTTGCATTGCAGTACATTGTATAATTAAGGTGAGCGAACTAGGGCTATCATGGCCCTCTTGTTTAGATACTTCAAACACATACCAAACCTAGTGGCAATGTATACGCCGTTTAAATTAGGGAAGACACTCAAAGTCCCCTCGCTCATAATATCCCCTCGGTCCTATAGTTAAAAAATAGTTATTTTCTTTAACTGTAGATTGCCCCATGACAACTCATATCCAACAATGATAGAGTGTTCATAGTGTTAAGAATGGTTTCATTTCACCTGTTATTTGTTCATAGTGTTAAGAATAGTTTAAACATATCTGAAGAATTAAAAATCAAATTAAACAATTCAAATGACAGATTTTATTGCAGTGAATTTTGTGAACTGTCATAAATAGTAATAATCAATAAATAATTTTTAAAAAACAACAACGATACTATTAACAATAAATTAAATAAATAATAAACAATAAAATAAAGAAAAAGACAATATAAATCAATAAAATAAAGAAATAAACATTAATAATCAATAATATTAACTGATCTACTAACTTTGTGTTTACTAAACCAATAAAACACACTGTTGATTTAATCTGTAAACTGTTTACAATATTCTAACACCTTGGGCATTAATCCCTCATTAAAAACGCATGGATCGAGATAACATACGTTACATCATAAATACGTGGTAGGAGCCATATGTGGCAGGAGACAAATTTTAAAATAAAAACGTACGTGACAGGAGACTCGTTCTTATTCATAACCATTCATACAGATTTTGTCTATTGCATTGATTGTTCTGTCATGCATTTTACCTGAATTAAAACCCTTTTTATACGCCCGTTTTGAAAAAACGGATCGTATTATAGTTTTACCTGTGGCGTACGGGCGGGTTGGCGGGCGGGCGGCGTCCAGTATGTTGTCAGCTCAATATCTAAGAAGCCTTTGTCCAATCATCACCAAATTTAGTCAGAATGTGTATTGGGATAATATCTCGGACAAGTTCGATAACTAGCCATATCGCTTTAGTCAATCAAGAGTTATCGCCCTTTAATTTTAGAAATTACCCAAAATTGGTCTTGTCAGCTCAATAACTTTAGAAGCCTTTGTCAAATGATCACCAAATTTGGTCAGAATGTGTATTGGGCAAATATCTCGGACAAGTTTGATAACTAGCCATATCGCTCTAGTCAATCAAGAGTTATTGCCCTTTTATTATAGAAATTACCCTAATTTGGTCTTGTCAGCTCAATAACTTAAGAAGCCTTTGTCCAATCATCACCAAATTTAGTCAGAATGTGTATTGGGATAATATCTCGGACAAGTTCGATAACTAGCCATATCGCTTAAGTCAATCAAGAGTTATCGCCCTTTAATTATAGAAATTACCCAAAATTGGTCTTGTCAGCTCAATAACTTTAGAAGCCTTTGCCCAATCATCACCAAATTTAGTCAGAATGTGTATTGGCATAATATCTCGGGCACGTTTGATAACTAGCCATATCGCTTAAGTCAATTGAGAGTTTTCGCCCTTTAATTATAGAAATTACATAAAATTGGTCTTGTCAGCTCAATAACTTTAGAAGCCTTTATCCAATCATTACTAAATTTGGTCAGAATGTGTATTGGCATAATATCTCGGATAATTTTGATAACTAGCCATATCGCTTTAGTCAATTGAGAGTAATCCCTCTTTAATTATAGAAATTACCTAAAATTGGTCTTGTCAGCTCAATAACTTTGGGAGATTTTGTCCAATCATCACCAAATTTAGTCAGAATGTGTATTGGCGTAATATCTTGGACAAGTTCGATAACTAGCCATATTGCTCCAGTCGATATAGAGTTATTGCCCTTTAATTATAGAAATTACCTTAAATTGGTCTTGTCAGCTAAATAACTTGTAAAGCCTTTATCCGATCATCACCAAATTTAGACAATATGTTTATGGGCAGAATATCTTGGTTAGGTTTGATAACTTACAACGTTATCTTAGTCACTACACAATTAAGTCCCTCGAAATGGCCAAAACTGTACTAACAGTGTCCGCTCTCTAAGTTTGGCTGACGTACAACCAATTACCACTATACTTGGTCTCAAAAAAACAGGACAGGCGTATTTTGTGACATTTGGCGCTCTTGTTCAACTTATAAAAGCTACGGCTATGAAATTTTGTTTGCTGCGTCATATTTAACATAAGACAACCTTTATTTGTCCCCTACCGGTCGGAGACTGTTTAGGGACTATATTATCAGTCCGTCCGAAATTTATTGTCCAGGCTGTATTTTCAGCATGCTTGAATGGATTTCGATACTTTTTCACACAATTATTCTCCATAACAAGATGATGTGTCATGCATATCACCCAGCCATTTACTCCAAAGGTCAAGGTCACAGTTTGGGCTTAAACATTTTCCGTCCGAAAATTCTTGTCTTGGCTGTATCTTCCACATACTTGAATGGATTTTGATATTACTTCACACAATTATTCTCCATAACATTAACAAGATGATGTTTTATGCACAACAACCATACCTATTCTCAATGTCAAGGTCACAATTTGGGCTCAATCATTCTCAGGCTTTTCTGACTGGGTCTTCCACATGCTTGAACGGATTTTGATATAACTTCACACAACTATTCTTTATAGCAAGATGATGTGTCATGCCCAATAACCAGCGACTTACTCCGAAGGTCAGACATGATGACTTTGTTTCACAATTTCATGTCTACAACTCTAGAACTTCACTTATTAGAAGACAATGTATGTCAAGGGGCATAACTCGAAAGTGAGGTTTGACAGAATAATGTCCCTTTTTCAACTTATAATATTTTGTCCAGTAGGGGACTTTTGTATTGCTTCAATACTCCATTCACTTGTTTTGCAAAGGCTTACTTATGCTTGGAATATAGCCATTTTTCAACTTAGATATTTGAAAATTTCATAAATAATTTGATAAATGTCATCGGCTTGCGTCGATGTAAATGTAAATAATTCTTATGCAATTGTTTTTCAGGCTTATCATTCCAAATTCACAGATACTCCCAATTTGTTGGGATCCATGGCTATGGTCCCACTACGGACTTCATATAAAGGACCAGCACCTAATGATCGTAAGACCACCGGAAGTTAAAACATTGATATTTAACCATTTCCCTCATACAACAATTCTGCAGCAGATGACTTTGAACATATTTTGTCGAAACATAGAAAATCTCTATAATTGAATGGATAACCTATGACCAAAAGTGAAAACATTGTCGCAAAATGAGAAATTGCATGTTCTGTGCAATTTTTTCTTTTGTCACTATGTTTTCAAAAAGCTGTCTGCTGCAGAGGCCTCAGAAAGCGTCTCTATGACGGAAAGGGTTAATTAACTGTTTTAATAGACAATTTCACTGCTTTGGCTCAACTACATTAAAATGAATCAATGTAAAATATACATGATACATGTGTAAGGCTGCATATATGCATTACAAATTTGCATAGCAACTCAATTAAAGAAATTAAAATATGCAATTAATTAAAAATCAATGGGCAACACAACTCAATGAAATTTCGTCTTGAAAGTACTCTTTAACCCTTTCCAACATACAACAAATCTGCAGCAGACGACTATGAAAACATAGTGGCAAAAACCTGAAAAATCTCCATAAAAGATAGCTTAATTGTTAAATAAAGTTGAAATCATTGTGGCCAAAGGTAATTTCACCTTTGGCCACAATGTTTTCAAAAGTCATCTGCTGCTTTTGCGTCAAAATGCGTCTGCAGGTGGGAAAGGGTTAAATGAGAGTATGATTATTGAAAAGAGTCAGAAACACTGTTGCAAATAGAGATTCTCTTTCTACCACAACAGTTTCAAAATCCGTCTGCTGCAGTCATGTCAATATCTGTGTGCATGTGAAAAAGGGTTAATCTGAAATCATCGACTTTGAAGTATAACTATTATTTTATTTTATTTTTATTTCAGGTGGTGATGACATTATCGATGAGGCTATTTTCTACTTTAAGGCCAACATCTTTTTTAGAACTTATGAAATCAAGGTAGGTTTTAAGTACTAAAGGCCACTTAAGATTAGGAATTGTTGCACTTATAATGTAGATTCACTTTAAAGGGGAAAGCTTTAAGTTGGATTGATAAGAATCATTTAATGTCCTATAAATATTGATCTTGTCTTAATTAACCCTTTCCCACCTGCAGACTCATTGTGACGCAATAGCAGCAGACGACTTTTGAACACATTGTGGCCAAATTAGAAATTGCTCATAATGAGCAATTTCTACTTTGGCCACAATGTTTTCAACTTTATTTAACAATTAAGCTATCTTTTATGAAGATTTTTCAGGTTTTTGTCACTTAGATTTTAAAGTCGTCTGCTGCAGATTTGTTGTATGTGGAAAAGGGTTAAAGAGCACTTTCTCGGGAGCAATCCAGGGCTTCATGGCCCTCTTGTTTCTCTGTAAACCTGGGAAATGGTGTTTTGATGACTGAGTCTTGCAACAAGAAAATCAACCATAGTACAGTAATGGTAGCTAAAGGTATGTCTACACCTCAATCTCATCTAAATTTCCAATGCTTTTCTGAAGAAGCTTATTGGGGAGTGCTGATCCAGATCAGATTGCCACAATGTCCTGGTTGATCTTGATCTACACAGATCACAAATGTCTTATGCTTGGTTTTCATATAGTGCAGCCCTTAGAAGAGCTTAGATAGTTTGCCTTAAATAGATGACTCTTGACAACTTTTTAAAAACATTGTGGAAAGAGGTAAAGTTACTCAGAAGAGCAATGCCTACTTTTACCAGAATGAGTTCAACTTTGTTTCAAAGCAAACTGTCCAAATTCCAAATGGTATCATTTTTATTTTCACTATTTTTTTCTGCTATTTCAAAAGCAAACAACTCTTTAACTCTTTCCCTCATATATACGCTTTCTGACGCCTCTGCAGCAGATGGCTTTTGAAAACATAGTGACAATAGAAGAAATTGCTAAAAATATGTTTTTTTGTTTTTGTTTGCTTATATTTTTATCAATATTCTATTTACAGACCCCTGCAGACAGAACCCTTATATATATTACCTTGTACATAAGCGAATGCCTTAAAAAATTACAAAAGGTAAGACAAAACAGCATGTATTTATAGGTTACCTTATCTGTTTACCTTAAATTATATTTTCTGTGTTGTCTACTTTGAAATGATATAAGAAAAAGTTGTAATATTCGCCCCGGAAAATTCAAAGTTTAATTTTGATACAGGGTTGAGAACCGTAATGAAAACTTTCTTTCCCTGAAGACAATTTCGAAATTCGGGATTTGATGTATGTGGAAAACCGTGAAAACACATTTCTCATCATGTGCAAGATTGTAGCACTTGATAACAGTATAGTTCTATATCAGTCTGCACATAGCTGCAGTTTACTCTTAATCTGCACTGTTTGCCAAACAGTCACAGAGGTTTTCAAAATGCATCTAAAACATATTTAACATTGGAATGCACTGAAAACGGGCATTTGCAGAGAGATCTTTTTCTTCACAACACTCCCTAGGATTGGTTTTCATCGAGCACAGCTTATATACATATGTCTTATTATAGCAATTTGGCACAGGCTTTGTTTAAATAATGACAGAGGTGTTGGTTAAAATAGTGATTGAAATACAGTACAAAATGTATTAGGGTTCATTTGAAAGAATATATTTGTCTTTTTTGCAATTGATGTTTTAAGCCACTGCCACAGAAATTTACTTTCATTTTTAAATATTTTCCATATTTTGCCAGATATTTTTCAAAGTCATCTGCTCCAGAGTTGTTGTATGTGGGAAAGGGTTAACGGCAATTCTGCAGCAGACGACTTTGAACGTATTTTGTCAAAAAATAGAAAATCTCCATAATTGAATGGATAACCTATGACAAAAAGTGGAAAACATTGTGGCAAAAGGAGAAATTGCACGTTTTGTGCAATTTCTTCTTTTGTCACTATGTTTTCAAAAAGCCGTCTGCTGCAGAGGCGTCAGAGAGTGTCTATATGAGGTAAAGGGTTAATTGTTTGACTGTAGGAACGGATTTTGTGAAGCCTGTGCAACCAGTATATTGCCAGGCTATCCGGAGCATCCACTCTGACTCTCCAGGTTCTATACTTTTGGCTGCTCATTTCAATGTTTTTATCTTGATATTTCTAGAATACACTATACAATTTTTCAATTCACTTTGAAATGGTTTATACATGTACATTTACATAATGTGGAAATAAGAAGTTTACTTATTCATTTTTTGCAGTGCCAAAATAAGAATGCTGCTTTAAAAGAAATGTACACACTAGGAATATCAAATTTTCCTATACCAGGTGATGCGCAATTTCCCTTAAATGCCATGTTTGCCAAGCCTAAAGGGAGAGGAGAAGAAGGTAAACTTAACCCTTTCCCTCATATAGACGCTTTCTGACGCCTCTGCAACAGACAGCTTTTTTTCCTTTTGTCATCATGTTTTCAACTATATTCATTTATTGTACTTTCATTTAAACGGAGCTTCCATTTTTTTTTCGGGTTTGTTTTCAAAGTCGTCTGCTGCAGATTTGTTGTATGAGGGAAAGGGTTAACTTGTAAAGCTTTATAAATTTTTACCATTATGTTGATTTTCTCGCGGGAAGGCTCATATATTGAATGAATGCCTTTCGTCTGTTTGTGGCAAAAACTACGACATTGGCATAGCTTTTGATTTGTTTTCTTCTTTAGCATATATGAGAACATGTAATTGAACAAAAACTAACATGGATTTTTATTCAAAGCTTTAAAGGTAAAAGGTCGTATGACTATAGTTTGAGTCCGCTCAATAATTTCTTTATAACAAACTTGCAGTAAGCCTGCGGTTGCTTGAAAAAACAACCCTCATTTGAGTACATTTAGTTTTATAAACACATTTCACACTCAACAATGAAATTTAATTATTTCACTTGACTTCTTCTCTATATTAGTTTTATTTTCATATTCTGTTTGGTTTGGTAATAAAACTATTCTGAGAAAAAGAGCTGCTTTCTCCTCCTTATCTAGACCCATTGGGTAATGTAATGTCTTTATTACAGATACGATGAAGTCCTATTTACAACAGATAAGACAGGAAACTGGTGTTCGTATGTGTGAGAAAGTTTATGAAACTGAAACAGCGAAACCATCAAAGGTAAACAAATGATTAACGCTTTTCTTCTGTGAAACACTGAATGATGTAAGATAAACCATCAAAGGTAAACAAATGATTACACTTTTTTCCTCAGTCAAAACTAGCAATTAGCTAGAGCCCTTGATAAAGGGTATAAATAATTAACACTTTTAGAGATACAGACACAATTTGACGCATCGTCAGCAGATATGTAAAGACATTGTGGCTAGGGAAGCAAATGCTCATGATGATATCTTTCATCTTTTGCTGCAAAACTTTCAATTCAAATCAATAAATAAACTTTCACTTTAAATGATTTCCCATACTCTTACCTAGATTTGTTTAGAGCAATCTGCTGCAGAGATTTTTATGTGGTAAAGCGTTAATAATCTTTTCTTGGAGAAAAAAGGAGTATGGTTTGAGCCATTCAAAAAGTAACCATTAGAGAAAGATCTTGTTCTTAACATGTTAGTTGAATTTCAAACTAGATGCTGTTTAATTGGATTGGAAGAGATATTGTGTGCGTGCATGCGTCCGTCCGTCCGTAAACAATTGCTTGCAAGATAAAGTCTTCAGTTTTGATTGTATCTCAATCAAACTTATACAGTAGTTAGATATCCATGAGAGCTCGGTTCCTGTGCAGGAAAAACGGTTTGGATTTGATGAATAAAGAAATAATATGCAATAAACACCAGTTTTTAATGGATAAACGGAGAGATATTTTCCGACACCCCCCCAGTTTTTAGCTCTACTGGCCAAAGGCCAGAAGAGCTTATGCGATGGCATTGTGTCAATCATCTGCGCGTGCATGTGTCTGTCCGTCCGTAAACAATTGCTTGTGAACGCAATAAAGTCTTCAGTTTTGATTGTGTCTCAATCAAACATGTACAGTAGTTAGATATCCATGAGAGCTTGGTTCCTTTCACAAACCAGCCAGATCCGCCCATGATATGGCCCTCGAAATTGTCAAAATTGCTATAATAGAGCTTATGAACACAATAGAGGTTCCATTTACTCTCTGATCTTCACCAAACTTAGATAGTAGGTAAATATTGATGAGAGCTTGGTTCCTGTCGAAAATCAGCCAGATGTGCCCTTGCATGACTGGATTATGGCCTTTGAAATTGTAAAAAATGCTATAATACAGCTTGTGAACACAATAGAGCCTCCAATTACTATCCGATCTTCACCAATCTTAGATAGTAGTTAAATATTGATGAGAGCTCAGTTCTTTTCACAAACCAGCCAGATGCGCCCATGCAAGACTGGATTATGGCCCTTGAAATTGTAAAAAATGCTATAATAGAGCTTTTGAATACAATAGAGGCTTCATTTACTATCTGATCTTCACCAAACTTAGATAGTAGTTAAATTGATGAGGGCTCGGTTCGTTTCGAAAACCAGCCAGATGTGCCCTTGCATGACTGGATTATGCCCCTTGAAATTGTCAAAATGGCTCTAATACAGCTTCTGAACACAATAGAGCTTCCAGTTCTTATCCGACATTCACAAAACTTAGATAGTAGTTAAGTATTGATGAGAGCTCGGTTCTTTTTGCAAACCAGCCAGATCTGCCAGTGCAAGACTGGATTATGCCCCTTGAAATTTGTCAATAATACAGCTTGTGAACACAATAATCTCCATTTACTATCCGATCTTCACCAAACTTAGACAGTAGATAAATATTGATGTTATATACAAGACTTGCTTATTCTTCTTCCTTTTGTTGCCCATACATACATGCTCTGGAATGCAAATGACCAAAGAACCATGCTAGTAGAGCATAGGCCCTCATGGGCCTCTTGTTATTGAATAATAAGAGAATGTACACAATATCTCTTTAGCTCCTTGAAAACTGTTGTGACAAGTGTTTTTGAACAGTAGAAATCTAAGTTCCTAATTGAAGTAAATTGTTCTAAAGATCGAGGCTCGACGGTCATGTTGGAGTGCACTTGGGCAAGGCACATTTCCTAGCCTAGTACTGGTTTGTTTACCCAGGTATTATGAATATTTAAACTGTCACTGTGTTATAACTGAAATAATGTTGAAAATGGCGTAAAACCCCAATAAAACAAAACAATTCTTCTAAAGATGTAACCCTTTCCGTCATACAAAAACACTGCAGTAGATGATTTTGAAAACATGAGCAATTTCTCCATTTTCCAAAAGTTGTCTACTGCCGATGCATGGAAATGCAAATTTATATAGGACATGGTTAATTAATCAATCTTACATTCGCCATTACAGCCTTACAAACAAAGAAAAACTGCTTTTCCTATGACATAGGTTTGGTTCAAGTTTTATACAATGTATTGATTTTAATTAAAAACTGATCTTTGGCATGCTCAGGTCAGACCAGTAGTTATGGACAACAAGAATTTTCCAGGATCAACTTGGACAATGCATCGATTGATGTCACTAAACAGAGTCTGATAGAGTCTGGAGGTTAACCCTTTCCTTCATATAGACGCTTTCTTACGCCTCTGCAGCAGACGGCTTTTTGAAAACATTGTGACAAAAGAAGAAATTGCTCAAAAACAAGCAATTTCTCCTTTTGCCACAATGTTTTCCAGTTTTAGTCATAGGTTATCCATTCAAGTATAGAGATTTCCTATGTTTTGACAAAATATGTTCAAAGTCGTCTGCTGCAGAATTGTCGTATGAGGGAAACGGTTAAAATATCCAATATTATATCAAAATATAAATACAAGCAAACAAGCATAACATTGGATATTTTCCCACCAGACGCTATCAGACTCTATTAACCCTTTCCCTCATACGACAATTCTGCAGCAGACGACTTTGAACGTATTTTGTCAAAAAATAAAAAATCTCCATAATTGAATGGATAACCTATGACAAAAATCGGAAAACATTGTGGCAAAAGGAGAAATTGCACGTTTTGTGCAATTTCTTCTTTTGTCACTATGTTTTCAAAAATCCGTCTGCTGCAGAGGCGTCAGAAAGCGTCTATCTAGGGAAAGACTACACATCTACATTACAGCTATTTCTTAAAACATTTTCAAACCAGAATTAATGAAAAGCATTATATGATATTAACAGTTTTAAAAACATGTTTCTGTTTGTCTCTTTTCAGTGGTGGCTTTGTTTTTCAAAAAGAAAATTCATGGAGAAAAGTTTGTCAGCCCCTGGACAATAAATAATAACATTTGATGAAGGAAAACGAAAACAAACTATTAGATATATTCTCTGATAATATTATTGTACAAGCATGAACATATAGCTCTCTGAACAAACTGTTTATACAGCTAAATTCCTGCAACTGGAATAATGACGATTAGTTTTTTGATAAATAATAATGAGTTTATGGAGTAGTTATTATCTAGTAGTATTGAGCTACACATTAATATATGTACTATACAAAGTATATATAGCACTAATTACATGTTGATCTTGGACTACATTGGTCTCAATTGTAGTTTAACCCTTTCCCACATACAGCAAATCAGCAGCAGATGACTTTTGAACACATGCAGATAAATATATACAAAATGTAGCAGGTTAAGGGTTTAGAAGGGTTTAGAATTGTTAGACAAGAACGCGGATGTGAACCTTATTGTTGTCATTGTAATGTATAATTCTTCAGACAGAACGTAGAAAAGTGTTTAATGTCAAACATTTAGTTATGCATATGATGATATATTATCCATAGTGAAGGCATTAAAAGTTAAAAGCATACGAAGGACAACAATAAAGTTTAATAATTGGAACAATTCCTGTTTGAGAGAGATCTATCTATCAGTAAAAGGAAAGATTGTTTATTTTAGCATTTGTTTTTTTACCCAGAATATTTTCGAACTATGTTGCAGAGGCATTATAAATGTATGTTTTAACCTTCACCGACATTCAATAAGTCAAATGTAGACAACACTAGACGACATCGAAAAGACTCGAGTGGGAAATATGAGAAATCTCTCTAAAAGTTAAAGTTCATAAAGTTTGTGGCAAAAGGAGAAATAGCTCTATTTCTGCAGATTGGTCGGAACGCATCTACATTGGGGAAATGGTTAACATAATGAGTAGTACTACTTATATTAATCTACATTAGAAATTATATATATTTTATTATCAATTTCCTTGTTCTTGACAGTGTATAGGTATTATGTAAAAATGTACTGTCATACTGGCTGAGTAAAAGAGCATTAAATAAACTGTTTCGAGGTCTATTGGTAATCATTTGTTGATGTATATTGACTTAAAAATAAATATAGGAAAATAATTCTGCTTTTTACAAAAAGCTTTATGTTACATTCTGTTCCCCATTTATATTGAACTGCTACAGTCTCCTGACATATAGATCAGTGCACACTTATTATTTATATGTAGACTGACATTGTTATGTATTCAATTCAATTGCCACATATTAAAATATAGTGTTACAAAAGTTACAATAGTATTACACACATTACCATATGGTTACAACAATTACCATAGTGTTACAAACGTTACCATATTGTTACAAACGTTACCATATTGTTACAAACGTTACCATATGGTTACAACAATTACCATAATGTTACAAACGTTACCATATTGTTACAAACGTTACCATATTGTTACAAACGTTACCATATGGTTACAACAATTACCATAATGTTACAAACATTACCATAATGTTACAAACATTACCATATTGTTACAAAATGAACCACTTGACCCTTTCCCACTCGCAGAAAACATTGTATATATCTGCAGCAGACAGTTTTGATGGAAGGTATAAATTGCTGTAGAATTGTGGGAAAGAGTTTAACGAGTGTCTTTATAGTATATACAGATTCGGTTGAGTAATGGAATATGTGTAAAATGATGCCATAGACATGCATGTAGCGCACGATTTGTGATCTGAACGAATGTCTTGTCTCCTAGCCTCCCATGTCGGCATGCTAAAAACAGTTATGACCTACGGTGCAAAAAAGACCATATTATTTAATGTTCACATAGTGACCCTTTTGAAAATAGAAATGATCAGTTTCGATTGCTCCTCCTGTATTAATCAGTTGTAACAACGATGGCTGTATTAATCAGCCGCGAAATACATAGTTCCACTATTCTGGCCAGCATAAACGGTCGATTCTAATATTGACTGGATTTTGAACCTAGTGCGACTCGAAGTTAGATCTGGACATCGGTTGGAAACCCCAGCTTGAGTTGGGCCGGCTAAACTCTCTTCGTGCAACTCGAAGCCAGATCTGGACATCGGTTGGAAACCCCAGCTGGAGTTGGGCCGGCTAAACTCTCTTCGTGCAACTCGAAACCAGTGTTGGTCATGTCAGATGGCCGGCTCTCTGACTCGAACAGGACGGGAGCAAAGTTGGGAAATCCAAACTCCGGATGGGCAGAGCGGGCGGCTGTCTCAACTCGGTAAATCGGGATCTAATGCAACACCAAATCGGTACGGGTGCTTGCACTTGGCATGCATCAATGGGTCGCCCCATCCATCTATCTCGAATGATGGGCACGCGAGATCGAAGATGGGAGCCACTCTGTCGGTCTAACTCCGGAATGGCGATTCGTGCAACTTGAAGCCAGTGTCTGGCTTTTCCCCCCTGACATGTGCCGGTCAGCCGGCTAAAGTATATACAGCCGTCGAAGGACTGTATACTTGCCCAAAATCGCAACCTCAGGTGGACATGACAGCCGACTGCCATAACCCGTCTAATGTGACTCGGAGCCAGAGTTGGGCAATTTCGCTTGAAACATGTCATGATTCCGGCTAAAATCGGTAGGCCAAATTCGGCTGGTTTTTACAACCGGGTGCCGAGCTGTCTAGTGTGACCTGATGCTAGTGTTTTGCGCCCTCGGCTGACACGTGCCGGAGAGCCGGCTAAAGTCTATTACTCGAATATAAAGCCGAAATTCGGCTGCATATTTAGCCACAATCGCAACTACAGCTAGACAGTGATCCGGCTAATCTCCATCTAGTGCGACTCGGAGCCAGAGTTACGGTATTTTATGAAAATTAATCATACATCAATTATACATGTAGGTCTTTGACATAAATTAAATAAGGAGATGCTGATGAATATCTCGTTTAATGACAGCAATGAGATCATATTTGTGATCTGTTTTAGAACAATGATTGGCGGTAGCTGTAGGCAGCAGCATCTACGATTTGATTGTTAGAGAGTGTAGGCGGCAATCTGGCATATGTCGGGTGGAAGTGCCCAACTCTGGCACAGAGTCGCACTAGATGGATATAAGTCCGATCATGGTAGAGGGCTGCCATGCCCAGCTGAAGTTGCGATTTTTGACATGTATACAGTCCAATTTCGGCTGTTCTTACTCGAGTTACAGACTTTAACCGGCTCCCTGACTGTGTCAGCTGAAGGCACAGAACACTGGCATCAAGTTGCACTTGTCACCATTATGCCGTGTTTCGGCACACGGCTGCAAAAAAGAACAGCCGAATTTGAGCCGACAGAGTGGCTCTTACCCCATGGTTCGCCTGCTTAATGTTCCAGATAGATGGATCGGGAGGCCCGTTGATGCATGCTCGGTGCAATCGCCCCATACTGACTTAGTGTTGCATTATGTCCCGTTTCACCGAAATGCGGCAGCCGGCAAGCCGGATTTGGGATTTTCCAACCCATTCCCAACTTTTCACCCGTCCTCTTCGAGAACGAGAGTTTAGCCTGCAACCTGAAATGTGTCAAGTGGAAGTGCCCAACTCTGGCTCCGAGTTGCAATAGATGGAGTTTAGCCGGATTGTGACAGCCGGCTGTCATGCATGCTGATGTTGCGATTATAGCAAGTATACAGCCCAGCTTCGTCTGTAAGAGTTTAGCCGGCTAACCGGCATGTGTCAGGGGAAAGCTCCACACAGTTACTTCAAGTCGCACGAGTCGCCATACTGCCACGTTTCGACAGCCGGCTGCAAATTTCAGCCGGAGTAAGGCCGACAGACTGGCTCACTCCCTCGATTTGGCCTGCATATCTTGAAGATAGAGTGATCGGGCGGCCCATTGCTGCATGCCATGTGCAAGGGCCCCATACTGACTTAGTGTTGCATTAGAGCCCGAATCGCAGAGTTGAGGCAGCCGGCCACCATGCCCAGCATGAATTTGGATTCGAGCCGCACTCAGAAGGTTTAGCCGGGCCATCTCCGGCTGCGTTTTACAATCGATGTCCTGATCTAGCTTCCAGTCGCACTAGGTTCAAAATTCAGCCAATATCAAATATGTCCAACCAACGTGCTCGCACATTATTCATAGCTCAAGTGTGTTTGTATAGACGTTTCAGGCTCGTTGGAATTGCCGAAACGATGACTTTTACGGCTGATAAATAAAGCTGGCGTTGTCGAAACTCCGGCTGTTCCGGTTGCTTGATTCTGTTTGGGTATTAAAATATACGTACAAGTAAAGGTTTGAAAAGCATACATATAGATCATAATTGTGTATCAATGCTTGACATTAACATTACCCAGCACAGCTAGAATGCAATTAGTCTTAGTCATAATGTGATTTGCATATTTCGATGCGTGATCGGAATTATTGTAGGCAATTGTTATCTTTTTAAACAGGGAATCTTTTTACAGTCTATCTTAATTACCAACAAAGTAAAAAAAGAAAAGAAAAAAGGAAGCTCTATGAAAATACATTTAACATATCGATAGAAACGCGAAATTGATTGCTACATTGGTAAAAGTATTGTAAAACTTTAACATAATTTAAATCTTTGAAGTTCATCTTGGAGATAGATGGTTTTAAGTGACACGTTTTGTCTAAATTATGCATTGACTACACTTTTTTTTTTATTTATTAAACTTAAGGCTGAGGGATACATGGTACTCTTTTCATTTTATATGTGTGTCCCCTTGAAAAATGAATAACAAATATACTATAAAGCTGATTGTTTAGTATTGACATTGAAGTAAAGTATTCATTTGATGTCCAATGACCTACATGTATCGTACAATACGCTTCCTCTATCTCACTTGAACACAATTATCACTGAATAAAGTTGTTGAGTCTATAAAGTTCGAAAAATGCTATAGACCTGGTTATTGAATGGTAAACTCGTCGGGAGTTACCAGTCCATACCATTACATTCTCGTGTCAGAAAGGGGCGTCCTTCTGAAACGAGTGAGCGAGCAACACGCTTTAGAAAACAACCTTTTTTGTTGACTAAAACATTTCAAGACAGCTTCATAGTGTTGATTTTAAATATCAAGTTGTATAAGTCCGCTATAAAGCTTACGAAATCAATTACATGTACATATGAAACACTTTATGTACTAGTTTACTTTAGTACGCCGGGTATCAATGGCTTTGTGGATTTCGAGTCCATGGACTAAAACATACTAGGAATTAAAATATTCGATAATCAATTGCAATGTTTTGATCTGTCCAATCAAAAGCCGGTACATGTATTACAGGCAAGTATCGTGCTATTTTACAGTAGTAGTTCACTTCATTTGTTCAGTTGTGGTGTCTAAAGGTAGTAGAAGGAACACGTTCACCAGAAAATATACTAAAAAATAGCTTTAGACCACCTTTCAACAAATATGCTTGAATTACCTTTGCCAGTCGGAAGTTTCAAGACAATGCAATTCTTGTCAGCAGTATTCATAGGTGTGGTAGTATCACCTTTAAACGCACTTTTTCATATGGATAAATCCGATATGGGGATACTACTAGATGGACATCTCATTCTGGAGTTGACAGAACGTGTGGAGTTAGCTCAGTGTGCTCGTCGTTGTAGCGACCTTACACATTGTTTATCCTTCAACTTCGAGTACACTGAAAAGATATGTCAACTCAACTCAATCACAAAATCTCAGGCGAATGCTTCACACGTTCTTACCAACGGTTCCTTTGTCTTCTTTGATGTATCAACATGGTCTCAGGTAAGGAATTCTTTTCTTTTTAATTGATCACGCACTATTTAAAGAATTTTTGATATTTACTCTTAAGAAACATGTATTTTAGAAAAAAGTAAAAGACTAACTGGAGGTCTCTTTTCGAATGTGAGCCATCCCACGAGAAAACCAACATTGTGGACTCGTATCATCCTAAGCATGTCGCGTAGGCTAACCCGGAGAAACGCTTTTCACATCATGTTACAGGAAGCATTACTCTATACCTCATTGCCCCTTATACGGAATGTGCCGGCGCATGCTGATCTGGGTCGATACATTACACAGAAACCATAATGTTTGTTTTCTCGTGGAACGGCTCAAATATGTTTTGTTATACACACTTTCTCCCGTAAAGCATATTTTACATCTATAACAACTAAGGTTTTGCCAAAAAACATTCGAATGCATCAATATATCACCATTTTAGATGTCATATTATTTCACTAAAATCACGGTGAACATCATTTTTGAACAAAACTCAAACTTCAGTTCATGGCATTTGACCATAAAACCTAATGATTTTACAGTGTTTGACCTTACGTAAGGTGGAGTAACCAACAGTTATGAAACAGGGAAATAACTTAAACAATAGTACTTAGCACATGGCGTAATACCATATTTACGCACCCATGTAAACACATTAACTATTTAAAGAAACATATTAGAATAACAATACAAATGTTGGGTTTACTTATTGGGAAAATCGTGCATTTTATGAATGAGCTAATCTATAAATAAGATTAGATAATAATTACATTATCAAAAGCATTATGTTAAGTATAAAACACGAATAATTTGAAGTAACAGTGTTCAAATTGAAGAATTGAGATGTTCACAGATTCCTCTTAACCAAGTGGTTATGGTAAAGTTGACATGTCACGACTGATGGGTCTCACTGTTTATTTTCATGTTTTGATATTACAAACCAAAGCGAATTCCCTATTCATGGAAGAAAATTGTTAATCAGTCTTTGAATGTTTTCATGAAAAACCAAATAATAACCACAATAGAAAACAACCAGGCTTTACATAGTTTTAAACTTCTGCACTATGACTTTTCACCATGCAATATATGGCACTTTAACAGACTATATAGGAGTCATTTGAAATACTGCCATACGGTAATACATGTAATTTCTAGGTTGTTTTCAAAAAAGTATAATACATACTGTCCAAACTGTAAAGAGTATGTTTCATGTGTAGCTACACACCTGCTACTACTTTGTTCTGTAAACGAACCAATACGAGAGAAGCTTTGGGTACAGCTTTTCTCTTCCTTAGGAGAAACCGATTTCAACGCATTTATTTGTATGAAACCCGACAAGCAAATCATTGAACTGTTATCTGGCTGTATGTCATTTGTTCTCGATGATAACTTCCGAGTCGCATGTTTTAAACAGTGCCCAAAGTATGTACATTACTTGAGTAAAAAAATATTTTGTGTATATCTATTTCCTTGAGTTTCGTTTTCGTTAAGGATAAGCATCAACTTTCTTACATGCAGATATAGTTGCGTAGCATGCGTGCAATTAATGATTAACCTGCACCCTCATTATAATCCTTTTCCATTATTGCATCCACAACCACCCAACAAATCCCCCCAACACACATGCTTAAATTGCGTATGTTCGTCATCGATATTACTTGTATGTCTCTTGTAGCAAACTGTAAATAACTAATATATGGACTGTTTACTGTTATTTCTTTCATTTGTCATACTATGTATGTATGTATTTACTCTTCATTTATGGAGGAAATAAAGAAATATCTATCTATCTATCTACTACTATATATTGGAACGTGTACCATGTCTCTCATGGGGTAACGCCACCGCGGGTCACACATCAAGGCACTGGCCGCGATGTACGTCGCTTAACATTGTGAACAAAGTAGGAATGGGAACGGATAATCGAAAATGCGAATTCTGTTTTCGAATGTGAAATATTCATTTTTTTTCTGACGACCTTTAATTTAGCAAACAAAAAATGATAAGTATCTAACAGAAATCACGATAGCGTGAGGAGGTAAAGACTGTGTATTGTGTCAACGGTATTTTTTTTTATAACGTATGTCAAACCTTAAAAAACACCATCTGTAACTCCGGAACACATTGTCAGTCGCGCTGGACTGTTACTTAAATAACTGAGGATCAGACTGACAACTTACATTGTGGACTGTATTTTGTTATAAATAATGATCCACTTTTATCGTTAAAATATTTCTGCGTTTTTTGCCACGAAGTCTCGAATAAACGTGTCAAATCAATCAATTTGAAGCCTACGTGTATCATTCAAATGAATTGTAAAGTGAAAACAAAGTAATATCAAGAAGAATTGAAACACAACTTAATTCATTTATAATCGATCAAAGATGCATCAAATGTACACGAGTAACTTCACGATATACCTTGCAAACCGAGAGCGAAGCGCATTTGTAACAAATATATTCGAGTTTTCTTCTTGATTTACGTCAACATTAAAGTCAAATATATATCTGTTACGAAAAAAATGTGAGTACGTTTTGAAAATGTGTAATATATACGTACACAATACCTAATATGTGGAAGACGCTTAAAAGCATCCCTTAAATTATCAGAACCCGCGATAGGCCTATATAAAAAGAGGTGACCAATCAAGACGCTAGTGTTAGTTCATGCGGATACAATACATTATTGTCAAGACCTTGGGATACAGCGGGCTTAGGTAGTCCAAAGGCATAGTTAATCATATACCGGACTGCGAATCGTATTTCAACAAACTGAACAAAATGCACAGGTCACTTTCCAGAATAACGTTCACTAGGGTTACATACACTTTTACCATTCAGTATATATGTGTACTTAATAAACTGTAAGCTTTATTTCAGATGTTTGTTAATTAGAGGGTATCGCCGTTTTCAAATTCGTTTAAAGATAATTCACGACAGCCAGTGCACTTACATGTAACCATGTGTTTCCTGGACCTCTCGCACCACTTCTCCATAGAACCATCTTCCAAGGCAACTGGGTACCTTCCCACATGACATATGTTAGACCATCAAATCTATGGCGCGAGAGACAATTACGTTTGTTAATCGTCAGAAAGAATCAATGGCTTAACAGGGGTTTGACCTCACAACTTATGGATTGATAATCTTGTCGTTATCGACTGAACTATCTTATTGGATCGTTCTGAATTGACAGTTTCTGACCGTTGTACTTTTATTACACTCTTAATTTAAATATAACCCTACAACTTGTCAATTACCTTATTATCTAGAATATCATGTGAAGGACCACTCTGAACTATTTTATCATATTTCATATGAAACCAACAAACATCATGCTTCAATCAATCCTCTTCCTGTCATTGTTATCTTCACCCATATTCGTTCATTTCCTCTCCAGTAGTATTCGCGATGAAATGCTGCACATATTCATCAGCAGTTGGTCTAGCATTAATAATTTGCTTGGTCATAACCCTACTCAGTGGAAAACCCATCGTCGTCAACTTGTTTGTTGGAGGAGTTTACAGTGGTGTCCTGGCAAAGTGATCAGAAAATGGACTGCAATATCAACAATATTCGTAAAAACGATTTATTATCAATTATTTTTTTATATAAACTTAGTTTAAAGCAACTAGTTTGATGAATGTAATTCCCAATACCTGGCCTATTACGCGTACATTTCTGATCTGTATGTAAAATATATATATTGGTACATTTGCCAAACAAGGCGACAGCAGTTCTCCTACTTTTCGCAATATTTATTTATGATCTTGTTAAAGAAATAAATGACCTTGACATTGGAGTCCAAGTTGGTGACAGAAAAGTGTAATTACTTTTATATGCAGACGACATAGTTTTTACAGCAACTTCGGAAAGTGACCTTCAAGTAATGTTAGATACTCTTTCCGGGTGGTGTCAAAAGTGGCGTGTTCTAATTAATACTTCTAAATCAAAATGTGTACACTTTCGCCCCATAGCGACAACAATCAGAAAAAGGAACTTGAAGTTGATGAACAATGATGACTCTGAGAAGCTGATAATTTTCAAGGTCTAATCATATCCTTCACTATCCATATTTTTAAACGACATATTTCATATACATGTATACATAATCAGTTGTTGACACTTGTACTTATTAACAAATAAACTGATGCTGTTTCATGTTTTTCAAATTAAAAACCAGCAAAGAAGATAGGGGTTCAAAGTGAAGATATTGTTGGATAGGAAGATATTGTTCATTTTGGAGCAATAACAATATTCCGACAATGTATTCGGATTAGTCACAGACATCAAGTCATTTACATCAGGCAAGGGGCTAAACTTAACCCTTTCCAACATACATCAAACATTCATCAAACCTGCAGCAGATGACATTGACAATGTTTAGGTAAAAAAAATGGAAAGCCAAAGTTTAATTAATGAATAGAATTGGAAACATTGTGGCAAAAGAAGAAATTGCTGATCATGAGCAAGTGGTCCTTTTCTCCACAGTGTTTTCATATGCGTCGACAATTTTAATTTAAAATGCCTTTTACCTTTCTATGTCTTTCCTTGAGTTATCTAAAGCAGCATATCGGGTAAATAGTTCAAAGAATCATATGGGGAATTTCTTTTCATCCTACATAATGAACTCATTTCCCTTATATAGACACCCAATATTGAAATATATTATACATGGGACTTTTGAAAATATTTGTCAAAAAGTACAGTTTCTCAGTCTTTATGCATAGTGTTTTTATCTTTGTCTCAAAATGATACATTGAGCTAGATCATGCAAGGGTAGCTAGTTGCGTTGGAAGATTGTTGTGTGGAGTATTTCTTCTAGAAAGTCAGGGAAAAATGTTAGGGGAACTGAACTTCCATTGAAAATAATGTTAAGCTTAAGTCAATCAATCAACCATGTCAGTTTCCAATTATATGTATTGCTAGTTTACATATAACTGGCATTTGTAAAATGAAATCCCTGGAAATCTCACAGTCTGTTACACTCCTGACCTTATATAATAAAAAAAAACCAGATATGTACTAATTAAACTTAAATACATGATAAGTGTAGTTTCTTTCAATATGATTTTCAGATTCCTTTCTTGTTTGGAGACTGACACTGCTAAATTACCAGCTTAGCTTTCTCACTACCTAGGTTTGGCCTATTAACATTTCAAATGTTTACCCGAAATAGGTACCGCCTATACTCATATTAAACACATATATATACTATATGAACCGTATAGAGAGGCTATTTATAGTAACAGGGAGGGATTCCCCAAATTAATATTACGATAATTATTATTATAGCATATGGATAATATAGAGAGGTACTGTGTTTCTTCCCCTCATTTTATTTCACAAATGGAAACTTGGACGCCTGTGCATAAACCAGCATGTTGATGTCGCCCTGAATTATCAGATTAGAAGAGAAGGGGTCTGTTAAGAAATACTCATAAGGCACGTTTTAATTCGGCTTCCATTGATTTAAACATGGAATTCTATGAGCAGCGTCTATAATTAACATCGTTTTAAATGTTAATTAGCAGAAGAGTGGTGGGGCTACACTTCCAGTATTTTGTTTGCAAAAGATGTATAGAGGTCTAAATAACGTTTAGATGGACACTGAAGACTCTTTGGGACTGTACGAATGAACAGGCTCAAAAACATTAGTATAGCATAACAATCAGGGAAATGATAAATATGTTGACTAGGCAGATCAGTTTCATAAACCAGCATGTCGCCCTGAATTATCAGATTAGTAGACAAGGGTTTGTTAAGAAATACCCACTAAGCACGTTCTAATTTAGCTTCCATTCGCTTGAACAAATATATATACTATGCAAATATCTTATTACGTTGAACAATCAATATGCTTATAGCAAAGAATACAAACAAAGACATGGTTTTTTTACAGAAGAACATTCAAATATTGAACAACGTGAAACATATGTGAAATACTTGACTCTTAAAGTCAACATGGAATTCTATGAGCAGCGTTTAGCATTAACATAATTTTAAATGCTTATTAGCATAAGAGTGGTGGGGCTACACTTCCAGTCTTTGTGTTCAAAAGATGTATAGATGTATGGACATTGAAGACTTTGAAGGACTGCATGAATGAACATGTTCGCCGTAATCTTCACTGTATACAGATGAACTAAGACCCCGAGATAACTAGAAACGGCTCATATCTATCAAACTTGCCACTAGATATGAATAGAAACAAACCCACTCCCTACAGAACGATTGTATTCAGGGAATACCCTGTCCGGAAATGCTTAACCCTTTCCCATATACAACAAATTAGTAGCAGACGTCTTTGAAAAAAGGAAAATTAAAATATGGAATATCTCTATAAATGCAAATATAATTAGTGAATAGAATTGAAATCATTGTAGCAAAATGTGAAATTTCTCATCATGTGCGGTTTCTTCTTATGCTACAATGTTGTCAAAAGTCGTCTGCTTAAGAGGCGTCAGAAAGCGTCTAAATGTGGGATAGGGTTAAATCACCCGTAATAAAATATCCGTGATACTAGCCATACGAAACAATTAACTAATCTAAGAAATATCGGGAACAGCAAAGACAGTCAGGCACACACAATAGACAAAATGCTATGAAAGTACATGATAGTGAAGATTTTCCGGAATATGTCAGAATTGCTACAATCCCTTTTTACACGAAGCTTTTTACTCCGGTAAATACGCTTATTTCCGTTACGATAAGTAAGTGGTTGATAAGAGGACTTTTGTTTTCAATGCTGAGACCCAACGCCTAGAACCTATGTACAGTTAATATTAAGGACGCACAGAACAGATACAGGGGGGATAGGAATACGGTCGATGCCGCTGATCTAATCACTAGTGTACTTCAAGGTCTCTAAAACGTATGACTATATGCGAATAAAGAAGGAGTCTGCTAAAAGAAGCTCTGGCGGTGTTTGTGATTTTGTAAGTAAATCTCTGACAGAATCTAATATTGTTAGGCGCATATTTGAAAAAATTGAAAAACTGTATCGTTTTATATTTTAGTCTATCTAGCATAAACTGTACTTATTGTGATATCATAATTGTTTTTGCATATGCTTCACCAGATATTATTGTATCAGCATACCCGAATGCTAACCTATTTTTGGCGGGAGATTTAAATGCCAGAATGAAAGATTTCCAAGACTATATTAATCAAGATGATGTTTTGTTTATCATTGGTGACAATGCAACATATCCCGCTTAAAATTTTCCTTACCACGCAAGTCTAAGGATCTAGCGTACAATCGTTTTAGCTTATCATTGATTGATTTATGTTGTGCTTACAATGTCCATACTCTAAATGGTAGACTGTTTGGGGATGCTAATGGAAATTTTACATGCACTGCTAATAATGGTGCAAGTGTGGTCGACTACATGATATGTTCTTCTGATATTTTTGACTTTATTACAGAATTGTATGTGCATGATAATGACTAATCTGTGCATTTTCCTCTTCACTGTATATATACAACCAACTCATCGGAACACGATGATAATAACCAATACTGATTTAAGTAGGTGGAAAAAATAAAGATGGACTGACATCTTTCAAAATGATCTCCAACAACTATTCAGTCTTAACTTTGGTTTGTTCAAAGAACAAATAGCAATTGCACATGGAAATAGTGTTTTTCCTTTACTAAGCGATTGTATTCATGTTTTACGTAACCCTGCAGACAACACGATCTGCATCAGTATCAAAAGTCTTAACAGTAGTAATCCTAAATGGTGGGACAATGACTGTATTGCAGCAAAACGTAACAAAATGTTAACTTTACGTAAATTTAGGCTCTCAAATAATAGAAATAACTTACAAACATATAAAACATGTAAACATATCGTTATGTCAAGGTAAGGAGTTGGATTACCAGAGGGAAAAAAGAAATGATCTAATAAATAACAGAAAAGACCCTAAACAGTTTTGGGGAATTATTAAGTCATCTTGTACAAAATGCTACAGTAATGGTTCAATTTCAACCCATGAATGGTTTAAATAATTCAAAAATCTGTTAAATTTGGAAAACAAAGAGAGCGAAGACTTGGTCTAAAACATTTTACAGAATTTTAGATAATAAATGTTAGGACCTTAAAGTACAAAATACTGTCGATGAAATCATCGGTAGTGTAAACTCCTTAAATAATAGAAAAAAAAACCTGGTCCCGACGGAATTTGTGCTGAAGTGTATAAACACCCGCTTAATGATACACTGGCGTACTTAAATAAATTATTCAACGAACTATTTGATAGTTCAAATGTTCCGAAAGAATGGTTTTATAGTATCATTAGGCCTATTCACAACAAAGGCAGTCTATCTAATCCCAATAATTATAGAGGTATTTCACTTATTGATTGTATATATGTAAAAATATTGGTCAGAAAGAATGAAAAATGGTTTTCTCGGACTGTACTTTACGCCAAAGTTATCGTGGGGCAAAACACACAAAATGCTCTTAAAGCGGTTAGTCATATAATAAGAATACGTAGACATTTTGGTTTTCTAGAACTTAAAGATATGTTTAAAGTATTCGACTCTATTGTGAAACCCATACTCTGTTACGGGGCACAGCTGTGGGGGTATGCTTATACGGGTAAACAAATCGACGGCGAAGCCGGCGATGTTTCCCGTCAATAGGTAATGTGTATGCACTTTGCAAAATTTTGCTATACCGTCTTTCCAAAAATTGTGTCCAGAATGGATTTTTCGATGCAGTCACGATTCTGCTACAGTGCTACGTTTTGATTGGATGAAAAGAAAATATCGAAACAAAAAAAACTTCTAGAGAAAATAATTAAATATGATAATACGTACTCGATAACGGAACGAGCACAAGTAATTTTATGTGTGATAATTTCCGTTTAATAACACTCGTCGTCTATTTCTAAAACGAGTTCAAATAACAACTCGTAAGGGTTTTTTGACTTTCCGGAAGTTATAAATCTAAATTCCTGTAATATGACGTCATAATATGACGTCATTCTATTAGTGGTGCAGAGGTAGAGCGTCGGCCTCTTGTAGCAAAGGTCCCTGGTTCGAGTCCCGTGATGAGCGGGTCCTGACTTTGGGATTTTTTCACACAAACGGCGTGAGTACTGGTTAAGTCTCCAGGAAACAGACATCGAGCGTGATTAATATAAGCTGAAAGCTTGTTTTTGTTTCACAATCGATGTAATTCATGGATGTAAAATCTTGGCTATATTTTAAAGTTAAATATAAGCTTAACCTGATGATGATTTTTTATTTTATTTGCTTAGGTCGGTAGGACTCTTAATTGATGTAAATAACTGATCGTGCTGCAAGCAATGGGCTAACTGCAGTTCGCGGGGAATTATTCACCGATCACAACATATAATAAATGTTTACCCGAAATAGGTAGCACCTATACTCATATTATACATAAGATTGAAAAAATACAAATACAATTCTGCCAAAAAATATGCAATCTGTCTGAAAATACTTGCGATACAATGGCACTTAGAGAATGTAGCAGACACCTCTTGTGTATAACATATATGCCTATATGTGTCAAATACTGGTTGAAATTTAATACGTATGGAAAATACAAGATATTTAAACCAAGGTTATGAAATGTTAAAACAATTGGATACAGCTGGTAGACACACCTGGGGCACATGTATAAGGGATCTGCTTTATCTTTATGGTTATGGCTACGTCTGGATTGCTCACGATGTTGGCAACGATGATATATTTATCAAACAGTTTACACAAAGACTAGAAGATAATTATACTCAATATTAGATCTCAAATATAAACAATACATTTAAAGCATTAACCTGTAAGCATTTTAAATCGACACTAACCCCCGAATAAATCCTAAGTGTAGATATACCATATGTCCACAGACAAATGCTGTCTAATTTTAGGTGCTCTAACCATGATCTGATGATTGAACGAGGTAGGCACATTGGAATAGATAGAGCTTTGACATTATGTCCTTTGTGTAAAGAAATGAATTTATCTGTAATTGAAGATGAATACCACCTATTTTTCGATTGTCCTAAATATGAATCATTAAGATTGATTTACTTCAAACCGTATTGGAATCGTTGTAGAAATGAACATGTATTCAATAGTATTTTTACGTTAAGTAACACAGCCAGAATAAGGTCTGTTGCAAAGTATCTCGTTGAAGCTTTTCATGTTAGGAAGCAACTTTTGGAAAAATAAGGATACATTAAATGAAGTATACACTTTTATGCCCGACATACATTACCACTTATCAATTTTGTTCAACCACTCACGCATTCTATTTCTCGACCACCAACCCATTCATTCTACCACCCACCAAAAACAATCTTACTCTCCCACTCATTCCACACACCCATTCACTCACTCACTCCAAACACTCACATATTAATTCACTCCAACACCAATCAGCCAAAGTCATACATTCATTTATTCATGCTCTCGATCACCAACACATTTATTCACTACACCACTCAATCAACCACACAATGAATCATTCATTCACTCTCTCATTAACACACTCGCTCCATTCCACGTTCACACTCACTCACTCGCTCAATCACTCGCTTACCCATTCACTCACTTACTCACTCAAGCACTCACTCACGCACAAACTGTAATCTGTCCATGCGTTAATTAGTACAACTCTTTGAAATGACTGTATTTGCCTAACGTTTCGTTTTGATAAGGCAATGTGATCATCTTAGGCAATAATACAAATGTTTGATGATGGGAATTCTTCAACATAATTATTGCTCCCTTTACATACTTAAAGAAGTCTTAATAATGTTGTAAAACAGATACGGAATACTTCCTTAATGAATGGTTTGAATTGATATAATCAAAATAATTTGATCTGAGTTTGTCGAACATCAGAAAACCCCATATTTGTGCCTGAAGTATATCTTTAAACACTGTATAGCTAACTTGTACGTTAATAATCGTAGAACTATTTCATTATTTAAGAATATCTCACTGAAATTGTTTCTGTAATGTAACTCATACCAATTGTGTCATTCTTATTGTATTATTTGTAAATATTAATATATAGGGGCCAGAGGTCTAAATACTTGAATAAAGAAATTGAATTGAATTGAATTGGTCCATTTATCCTTACACCAGTCAGTCAGTCGAATTACTAACCCAGTTACCTTGAACTCTAAGAAGGGCAGCCTCTTCTACAAGTATTTGGTATGACCAGGCCGGGGATCGAACCCGCGACCTCCCGCACCCGAGGTGGATGCTATACCAATACACCGTCGAGGTGGTCACGAAAGCAAAACTGTCTTTTCTTTAAGCTTGATGAAGAACCGTGTCAGGTTGTGATCTTGATTTTTTTTATTGACGTCATAATCTACAGATGCATATATATTGCTGATATGATTAAATACTGAACAGTTATTATATTATCTGACTACGCAGGTTAATCTGGCACTTCACTGGTCGCATATTCGCGAAGGGCAGAATTTCTCATAGCGTGGTCAAAGTGATGCTGATTATTCACCGATAAAAATGTCCTGAGGTCGATTTACGTTTTATGTGGTTATAATATTATACCATTTTAATTATTTGTATAATCTACGACTTTACCACTGAAACTAGAACCGCAATTTAAGATTGATCGTGGTTTAATATTATTTGAATATTGCTAATAAACAAGATTATCAAAGAAAACGAAATGTTTTACAATCCTTTGATACCTTAAAAATTGTTCGACAATGTTAAACATATCAAAGAATATCAAGAGTCCCAAGTGCATTAATTCATAAACCATATGAAACAAATTAACATTGATGGTTTGAAAAACCGTTAGGCATATGACTTTTATCATTAATTATGGTATAAATTGATCCCAAATGATTGTTTAACATCGTTATACGAATGCTTGTTATTGAAAGCTAAAATGAATTATTCAAGAGGACACTGTTTTATCTTTTATCTTTCCAGGTCACGTAACACCCATTAAACTCGTTCTTTGTTTCCACGTAAATCAACCAGTTCCAACCTTTATAAGCTGAATCTATGCTGCTACAAGTTTTTCTCTGAAATAGAAAACGATGTTTTTTTTTATCACGTAATCGAATTTACGCCATTTGACAGAGAGGGCGTTATATATTGTAACCTTGCATGTCTAGATAAGGCGTTCTTTTTTATGCCGCGTACTTTGCTGATGAAGCATCAACAATTTATTTGTAAATAAACGTTGTTCATGGTGTACCTTTGATGATGAAGCAGCAATGTTTTACTTGTAAATAAACATTGTTCACCTTGAACATTTATAGTCAGTTGGCTACGCACTTCAAACTAAACCAATAATTTATTTGATGATGCATCCATACCCAATAATTTCGATCTCCAATTTACCGATAATTGATCACACGCTGTGAAGAGAATCGTAAAGCAATAAACGCCTAGCGGTTTTTCGAGTCGGACAACGATCCAATACACTAGGTTAAAGCTTTAAATGGTTAGAATAATGAAGATCGTATTTAGTGACGTACGCTCCAAAAAAACTTGATTAACACAAATAAAACACACACATATATCAAACAAACATTTGTAGATGAAAATATATCGTCTATAGAATAGTTTAAATTCATCTGGACTAATACATTATACATTATCAGTATATTCATACCCATATTCAAGAGAAAAAAAACAGCATTTCAATTGATATCCGTTAGCGAAAAAAACGATCGTACACACTCTGATTTATAGAAATAAATACAGCAATGGCTTATCACATTATTATTTATTTCTTAGCTTTAATAGTTGTCAATTCATATAAAGTTTTTTCAATCGAGTTTAAGAAATTTGTTATTAATCGAGCCTTTGGATATATATCAGTGATGTTGGCATTCACTAATTATGACATGTCATTAAACAATCGTGTAGAGGGGTAGGAATTATCCCAAGCCTCTTGAAAATATAAAATCTGAAGTCCATCGTAAACTGTACATACTGAACATAAGTGAAGCTTTTCTTCAAAATCATAAGAGTTAATGTCAAGGCATGTGTTACAACATATCAAACAATAATTAATATTTTTGGTGTCGGCCATTTTCTACATTTAAACATTGATTAGAACATCAACAATTTGACAATATGCCGCGTACGAAAAATGACATATCCATTGGAAAATAGTTTTACTACGTTTAAAAGAGATTGAACATGTTGAACAAATGATGAGACGATGTTTTATGCGTTGTTATAATTGATGATAATTTAAACGGGCGAATTCAAAACCAATCTCTTTTAATAAACGTTTACTTTTGATGCCTTAATATTTCTACAATATCCATAAACTCGTCTGCGCATATTGTAACGTGATTTGAACTATCTTGCATTAGGTATTCCGTAAGTTTGATCAGACACTCAACACTCAGTGTAATATATGCAATTGAAATAAGAATATCTAACGCTTTCCGTCAGGCAAATATATCGGATTTAGTTTAATTAAGATAAGATATTTATTTTCAAAAATCGATTATTTTCTAGAAGCAAAGCAGATAAGAGGTATTTATTCATGTATCAAGTAATATAAAAGTATCTTTCGGACCAACATTCCGAATTTATTCTCAGATCTATATATGATAAAACAAGTTTTTAAGCTTGATTTATCTAGTTTGATTTACTTTAGTCCATCAACACAGAGATGTCAATAAAGAGCTTAAGTATTTATAATATGAGACAGTTTGCCAACCTAATACAATTTTCATTATTTAAACATGCCACATTTTTACATTTGTATGACTTTCAATTGACTGTTATTCAACATTTACTGCCAAAATAGTTCTAAACTATTTTTAACCTACTTTGTTGTCACTATTAGCAATATGTGTTGAGGTTACAACAGTCGGTTATAAGCAGGCGATGTAAAAACCGTGTTTAAAACTATTCTCCTCTGAAACAAAGAGATTAATAGCTACAATATATGGGTTTTAGCATTACATAGTAGACCCCTTCTAAGGTTGTACGTATTATGGCGGCGGGGTTAGAATTTTCCATGACCCGGAGACTTGTACTTTTTACATTAAACTTGTTTCTCTGAAGCCAAAAGAGTTACAGTTTCAATATTTGATTTTCAGCATGACATACATGTTCCCCACCCCATGTTTACAATTATGGCCTTTGGGGTTTATAGTTTTACATATTTGAGTATGTAGTTTAATTTCTGTTCATACACTGCCATTTGGCTGAACATGTCCATTAATTGAATATTATATAATAAACAACATGCATGACAACCAATATGAAAGCCAATACTTGTCTATAAACAACCAGTCCCCTTCCATTGAAACAACATTAATTATATATGAAGCGATGCTAATTGCTGTAATTACGAGGAATTAATATAACGAACACAACTAATAGCTTATTATTCATATTTATGTATTCGTTTGTTTTATTTGGGATTTACGCCGTTTTCAACAACACCTCAGTTATATCACGGCGAAAGTTCACATATTCATGATCGCTTGGTTAACAAATCAGTACTAGGCTAGGAAATGTGCCTTGCCTAAAGACACCCCATCAGGACGGTCATATGTATGTATACATGAAATACTACTACCTGATATCATATTTACATGTGCTGAGTGTATGAATTAAACTTTGAAACTTTAATGATGTACTGACATATTTTTGGCAATTTTTTACCCTTATTTTAAATAAAACTGCATTTAGAGGTAGTTGCGAAAACAGCCGAAGAACGGATAATTTGATGAAAGATGTATACATGTACATCGATAATGTTCTCTCCAGTGATGTCAATAAGCCAAGGACAGTCATAAGGGCCTGGAAAAACTAAAAATGTATACTCTATTTTATATTATTGACAATGGAAGTAACTTCCTGGTGAGCCATGTTTGCATTTTGGTCCAATACAACATAAATAAAAGCGTTAAAATTGTAACGTTGACAGCAAGGGGCTAACAAGAACACTTTATAATTATACTTTGCTATTTCCATATGTTGAATGATATAGGAATTAAACGTAAAATACTGTACACATTATGGGGGTCTACCGATATACTAAAATTTGACAAAATCTAGTTCGCTTAATCATGCACATCTTCTATCTAGGTAGTTCCTGTGTAGGTTTACAATGGATTTTAGTCTTTTTTTTTTATGCAATTAACAGATAAACATGTCATATCAAAATCAAATGAAAGTCTCTGCCTAACAGTGAGAAATGAATTGAGAGTCGAATTCTAATATCACGGGATAAATAAAATCCTGTGTATTCCACATTTTCAACTGCGTAATATAACTTAAAGGGTACCAAGAATGACATTCAAATACGCGATTAATATGTAGAGAAAAGTCATAAAAACCTAATGTGATAAGAATTTTCTTTGAAAAATATCAACAAAATAACTTTAATAAGCATTTTAAACCCAGGCTGGAAAAATAAACCAGGTCGAGATTAACGAAAAAAAAAAGATCGGCAGTTTCCGTAAAATATACCGGAAGTGACGTGTTCATGGGGAATTCAATGCAGGCTCTCATTATGTTGACAGTGTAAATCGTGAACGCATCGATATATTTGGAATAATTAAAGAGAAATAAAATGTGAAACTGCCCAGAGAGTGTGTGGTAGGGAGTGTTTATACATGCCGAAGGACGTTGTTAGCTTTCATAGCTTCTCCAAGGACGACACAGTAAGGAAAATGTGGATAAAGGCATTGGACTCCACGCGAAACTTTGGAAAGGTCCGACAAAACATACCGTGGTTTGTTCCGACAAGTACATTTTTCGTGTGAAAATGAATTGCGTCGGGAACTGATAAGCTTGAAAATTACTGTATTCATATGAAATTATCCGAATCCATTTGTAATTGTTTAATGTAATTATTTCACAAGGGTTTTCTATAACATTACATCACTTTGCACCATATATATAAAGATTGAGTCACGACACATAAAAATAGACAAACTGTTTTGTTTCCAAATGTTAAGGCAGTTTGTATCTATTTACATAATTGCAATGCCGGCTTTTGTGCATTATTGTTCTCCAAATACTTTGATAATTGTTGTGTGACGATATTACGAACAGTGATGATCCTGATCAGTCTTAACAGAAGAGCATATTTATCTGGATATTCCCAACTATCGGAAGGCGGGTTTTCATTTGACACGGTATTATAATTATGAACCACGTGCAACTTAGTCACCCAGATCAAATGGAAAATTACTGACGCATGCAATACAAATGACCTTGACAACAGTGCTTTGTAGTTCATTTATCCCTTTCTTCATATAAAAAATTCTGAAACGGACGACATTTGAAAACGAGAGAAATTGCTCCCAAACACAATGAAGCAACCCTATATGAATATATTCTTCTGTAGTAGAAATTGTCTGTACGTGGGAAAGAGTTAAAGAGCTTCTAATTTTTTGTCAAGATGTTTTTAATTTCGTCGACAATTTTGTTGAAAGAGGAAAGGGTTTACGCACACGTGCAAAGTCGGTTCTTTGTTTGACCGATCAGGATTCTCGTGATATATACCGGTTTTGACAATCAAGTAAGCTACCCCTTTCACAGATGTAGATTTAGTTTGACGCAACTAAAGCTGACGAGTTTGGTAAACATTGCAGCAAAACGAGAAAGCCTAAATGCATTAAATTTAATAGATAACTTTAGCCACAATGATTTGAATTTATTCAATAATTATACTTTTATTTTTTATAGATTTTCTTTATTTTTGTCTCGAAATTTTCACAATCGTTTGCTGTGATTTGTTGTAAGGAGGAAAGGGATGAACAGCTGACATAAGTGGTTATTGTTTTCATCCATACAATACCGGCGAGTCTTTGATTGACTGTGGTAAGAAAACAGAAGGGCAATACAATTGGTAATATACGGTTCGTGTTATAACACTTACACAATACTGGTCAGTTCTTTGGAGAACACCTGTTTGATTACGACGAGTTAGCCAATTTTCATCTATTTTTAATTATTGTCTGTACATTGCATTGTTCAATATGGCTGATTTTTCGAGTCTGAATCTGTTTTTTTTCTGGCTTCACCCCGTCTGACATTCAATCAGATATTTCTTATCTGGAAGTCGTTTCCGATGATTGTTATTCTTCCGACAACGATTTTGTCTCTGTAGGCGCTTGGATTAATGAGTTTCAACAACCAAGGGTAAGTAAAAAAAGAACTTAATCGTCCTTGAGAATCGGGAAAATATGCGAACATATGTTTAAATTTGACTTATGGAGTAGAAACAAAAATC
The DNA here is from genome assembly GCA_031761405.1 of Serripes groenlandicus. NCBI lineage: Eukaryota > Metazoa > Mollusca > Bivalvia > Cardiida > Cardiidae > Serripes > Serripes groenlandicus. The sequence continues at coordinate 19,701,241 of JASEVX010000003.1, read as the reverse complement.
CCTGTCAAAATGAACAGATATCAAACTAAAAGTAGTTCTAGATTAAATAATTAAAGTTTAAATGCTTCTTAAGATAACCTTTTACAACAAATAATTTATTCTCGCCTGTTATCAATACTTTTAAGCTGAAAATAGCACGAATCATTCATCACGAATAACTTCACGTCCTGCTTCGTCTTCAGACTCGCTGCTCGTTTCAGATCGTTTTACTGACTAAAGCTGGTATGGTCTGATCCCTAAAGGCGCTAGACCGTTGCCTAGGTCATCTGTCTCACTGTAAATAGCTGACTCATCGCTGTTTTCTTCGAAAGAAGACGACGAACAGTATAATTCTTCATCTACAGCTCCGTAATTCAACTCATCCGCCATTATTGAAATCGAAACAACTCCTTATCATTTATTGCCGATATTGTAAAAAGACTTAAACACTATGGACTGATTCCAGACTTTCGATGAATTAGCCTACTATAGCAATTGGCTCTGACGAGCCCCTTGCTAAAACGACAATTGAATAACCTTTAGCTAAATGGTTACCCTTAACTCTGGTCACAAGGATTTTATAAGAAAACGATCTGTTTACGAACACCAGACTTAAAATCACAACATTAACAGTGAAATTTGACAGGTCGGAAACAGATCTGCAACCTTACTTCCAGCTCAACTCTGCTTATACACGGTTATAAACCTATGATGCAACTAGTAGCAGCATGGATTTCCTATGACATCTAATACAAAACACATTAATAAGAAATTTATGAGTGATTTTGCATCATTAGCGCATTTTGTATTTTCATGATCAAATAAAATGTATGTACGCTCCAACAAATAAAGGTTTTCTTATATTTTTGTATAGTTTGATCAATATTGTTAAAGGTTATTTTATCGGTCGCTTAAAGTGAAACGGCAAATAACAGCTCTCCTTAAAATATATGTAAAACTAAGGTTGCAGACCTGTGTCCGACCTGTCAAATGGTCAAATGTCACCGTATTTTTTATGATTTAAAGTATGTTGTTCGTAACTCGATATTTGCGGGTGGAATCCTTGTGACCAGTGTTTAGGGTAACCATTTAGCTACATGCTGACACATAACGGTTTATTAAATCATCTTCTTTAGTTTGTATCAGACTCAAAATGCAAACATGGATCAAATCTGGCTGACGAGAAAACTGGAGCACTTTCTATATACACTAGATTTTCATTTCTTTTTATTAGCGTACCAGGCCCGTATGAGGCTAGTAACATATAACAGTTACTTACATGATCGCATGCTTAACGCGATATGTCATTTGTTCCTGGACTTCCAACAAGAAGGCTTTTGAGGGGAATATCTGCTTTATATAATGTTTTAGATAAAGATGAAGTTGAAAGAGTGTTTGGCATGCTGTGAATTGTAAAAAGATATCTATAAACAATTTTTGAGAATACAAACCTCATTTTAAATCGTCACGAAAAGATTGACTCTGCAACAGTCAGCACAGATATTATTGGAAGCCGCCAAGAGGCGGCTTTCTGTAGGGTTGCTTAGACATTTCGGACATGGAGAATATTTAGACCTGCCAGCGTGACTACAAATCGGGATTTCTCTTTGTCCTTACTAAGTACATTAATTTAAGGTAATGACTTTTGAAACATCCCTTTTACACTCTATATACATGTGTGAGTTTTACAAATTAAAAACAAAAGACAAAGGCCAGTATATTTTTATTTAAGCGAAATTCATACTGTATCTAGTCTAAACTTAATTGGTTACCTGCCTCATACCCTTTATTAGTTTGATAGTATGTTAAACCGGCAACCATTAAACTAGAGGCGTGCGCTAAATGTAATCTGGTTCCTTACAAGCTATGATATATAACGCAGCAATTAGATAAAAAAAGCCACGGCCCGTATTCACCAAATGTTTTAATTTAGACTTTTGACTTAAGCTAAATATTTAGTTCACTTTTTGGATTTCCGGTAATTTAGATTAGATCGTATTCACCAACGCGTTTATAAACCATGCATTCCTTTATAGTCTATTTATAGATTTTCGTTTTCATTTTTTTCGTAATTTCACATAGATGGCATCTCAATGTTACAATCATCTTTTCATTTGCTTTGTTTTTAATAATCTGACTTTAATGTTCAATATAATATGAGCCAACCAACAATTCTTACATCGCGTGACCATGGAAGGTAAACAAAAACCGATCTTGACATGTGTAAAAAACATCAGAAATTAAGAAAATCATTGAAAAACAGTTGAAAACATTATGACAAAAGGAGAAACTTCTAATTTTTAGCAATGTCTCCTTTAGTCACGATGTTTGTCAAAAGTCGTCTGCTACAAACGCGCCAATGATCAACGTGTCAATAAAAGGGTCAATTCATTTTTTTATGTTTGACCAAACTTTCAAAAGATTTATTTGTTTGTCAAAGAATAAATTGTAAAATAATTTCTCACAAACCTGCATAAAAATCCCTTATTATCCAAATGAAATCGTCCAATTTCACAAACACGAAAGGTCAAAGATTTTAACATCGAAATTTGGGTGAACCTATATGGGAAATGGCTACGTCAGAGCGCGTGAGGATTTGAATCAAATCAACCGCGTCAGCACAAATTCCGCATTTGGATATGTTGTCCAAAATATTTAGATTTTAGTCAAAATCATCTTGGTAATAATGCAATGGCCTACTATTCATAAATTTAACAAATACAAATTATAAAAGCAAGTATGAATACATTGATGTTTATCTATATTTCGGTTGGTTATTCTATTCTGACGTATTGTATAGGTATATAGTGGAAAGTTTGCATAAATATTGTTTTACAATATCGGACGTTTTAAAGCATTTTGCTGTTCCCTAAGCTAGTATTGTGTGTATTTTCCACTTGATAAACAAACTATTTCTAGTATTTATCTGACATAGTGTATAGGTATACAGCGGCTAGTTGAAACAGTAACGTGTACCTGAGTTAAGCCTCCGCGGGTCACCCATCGAGGCACTAACCGCGATGAACGTTGCCTAACTTTACGAAAAGATCAACCACTCTACCAACGTCGCAATAAAAGCCGGCTTCTACCGCATGGCTGTAGAAGTAATATTTATACCTATACCCAGTTTCCGTTACATTTCTACCTCTTTTCTCTTGACTTCGACCCGAAGTCACACCGCTGCCAGCGTTTGTAACGTTTACTGGAGTTAAGCCCTCGCGGGTCACCCATCCAGGCACTAACCGCGATAAACGTTGCTTAACTTTAAGAATAGGTCAACCACTCTATACGAACGTAGCTATAAAAGCCGGCTTCCACAGATGGTTATTATATTCTGATGACGTTATAAAGCATTTTGCTGTTCCCTAACCTAGTATTGTGTACCTTTTCCACTATTTCTAGTTGATTATTTATCTAACATAGTGTATACAGGTATACAGTGGCTAGTTTGCACAAACATTATTTTACAATATCTAAATAGTTTTTACCGTATTAAATTTATAGAATAATTATTCTTTTCTAATCTATCTTATATAATTTTTAAAGAAAAATGACTTTGTAGAATAATGGATATTATTCTTAGGACGGGGTTTGTCCACGTATATATGAAGTATTCTGAATGACATGTTACATCTTAATGCACTGACTGTCTACGAGATACGTGACCACCTGTCACGGATACAAAGGTCACCGTTTATGTAATAGTTAGGAAGGCTCTATATAAAGAGGGGAGTTACACTATTGTAGCAGACCGGCAATAGCCGTCGGCTCGCTATTCTGTCAGACTATGCATTAAATATCTTATGAACTAAGCTGTGTGTTTTGAGTTATTATACGACAGAGGTCTATTCGAAAATGATCAGGACCAACACGAAAGTAAACCACTATACGGCTCAACAACAAATAGTAAGTGAATTTTTTTGACGATTTCTCTTTATTCTTAGTCAAACAACATGGCAAATGACGGAGATGGAGGTGATTTCAAAGTTCTTTTTCAAAACATCTTAGAACAATTAGTAAACTTAGGATTACATGGCGCGACGGATTTTGTTCCTATTTTTGATGGCGAACATTCTAAATTTCAAAATTGGGTTAAGGCTATAGAGAAATGCGCGTTACTTAATAACTTTCCGGACCAGAAAAAGAAACTCAAAGCGTATAGGTTTAGCTCGGGAACGATATCCGATTTAATACTTCGAAATATTCAAGAGTCTCCACACGTGGAGTGGGCACAGCTAAAACCCGCCTTAGCCGACCGTTTTAGCGTAGTTTCCGATGCACACATCCATTTCTCGAGGCTTAGGAATATACGTCAGAATAACCTTGAAAGCATACACGATTTCACTGAAACTATTCTCGTTTTGGCACAAGACGCGTATGCAGGTTTTGACCAATCACAGCGATTAGTTAACCATCAGACGGTAGGATTTTTGGTCGACGGACTAGCAGACGAATCAATTCGACAAAAATGACTAGGGAAAACCCAACTTCTTTTCAAAACGCGGTAACGTCCGCCATAAATGAGTTCAATATAAGAATTAGATATATATAGGATCCATCATGAGTTTTCTTTGGAGATCAAGATTTCTTAAATGAGTCTAGAAAAATACGGTTATTAACCGAGCCTCTTGGCGAGGTTAATAACTCTCTTTTTCGAGACGAATTTAAGAAATCTTCTCCAAGGTAAAACGAGTGATGGATTCTTTTTATCACCTAAACAGTGTGTTTTAATGAAAAATATTGACAACATCAAAACAAAGACCGAATGCCATATTCTTCATAAGAACTTGTGATTCACCGCATAAAAAAGTAGTCCTCATCATTTTTGAATAAGAAGAAAAAAACCAACAATGTTTTAAACAATTAAGACTCGTTATTTATTCAAAATAACGTATTATTGCATTTTTCAATGTGTAAAATTTAACAACTTAACAATAAACATAATCAAGATAAATGCAAAATGACGTCATCAGTAGTCGCGTGTATGACGTGTTTTTGTTATCACACATGTTGGATATCGTTGTTCCGTGATTTGTTCTCAACTTGAAAATAAGGGTATTTATGTGACAAAAATTACGATCGCATGAGATAAGACAAACTTTTGAACCTAGACAAACCCACGAAAAGCACGAAAATCTAAATTATGAACAGCCTATGGAGGTAGAGGCAATTAGGCGATATAATATTTGTATTTTTTGTAATAGAAGGGGTCATGTCAGCAGTAATTGCCGTAAGCGTTTAGGACATGTCAATGCAATCAAAACCGTGTTACGCGGTCAACAATTTCGAAATGATAGACAACTACCGAATAGGGGACTTGATTGGGGTTTGGGGAAAAATAACGAAAAAAGGGGAGATTTCAGACCTCCGATCCGTTGTTTCTTTTGTGGGAAACTGGGTCACCGTATATCTGATTGTAGACAGTATTTACAATTGAGAACAAATTCAGATAACGGCTATCACAACCAAAAAAAATATTAAACTTCGGCTGTAATGGGGACGACAGTCCGAAGAAATTAGATTATATTCAATTCAACACTCATTTGGAGGAGAACGATATTCCCAATAGTTGCTTAATCAAGTAACATAATGTAGTTTTAAGAACACTTGTTGACACAGGTGCATCTTTTTCACTAATACACAAACGAATTTTTAATTATCTCAAACCACAGGTAGAATTAAACAAGACTGGAATACGGCTTAGTTCAGCATCAGGCGACGCAATCAAAGTTTTACGCACGGCACATTTAGAAATGAAGATTAATAAAATAGAATTAGGCATATTTTCATCGTTGCAGATAAATTATCACGCAATTGCATTCTTGGCAAGGATTTCTTGGCAAAAAACAGTTGTAGGATATATTTCGATCTAAATTGTATTAGAATAAAGGACCAATATGTGCCCTTGCAAAACGATGCCTGCATAGCCTCTTTAGTCCGTCTTTGTAAAACAGTTACTCTTAAACCTCAGACAACATATAGATTCCCATCTAAACTGAAGCAAAATCCCTCTATTCCGGAAATATCTGTATATGAGTCACTGCGGTAGAAAAAGGATTTCTAACCAACGAATCGTATATCAAATTAACACCCAGTCTCTCTACAGTAACAAAAAAACGTCGCGTTCCGGTAGTAATTTCAAATTTTTCAAATAAAACTATCAAAATAAAGCGAGGTTGTGTCCTCGGGCGTGTTAAACCTATCGATAAGGAAACATCCATGACAAGCTTGAAAACTGACCACCATGAGCGACCAGATCTGAATATCTGCTCAGTCAAAAGCAATGTCGCCGATGGTGATTTAGTCGATATGACCTCGCAACGTAAACAAATAAACGTCCCCTTACACAAGAGTACACAAGTAGGCGATTTAGTAGACAGATACCATGATATTTTTTCCAAATGTGAGTTCGATTTGGGTAAATACCATCACGAACAAATAGCACTGCATACAAAGCAAGACACACCCATTGAATCCAGACCATATCGCGTTCCATTTCTGGAAAGGGATATTTTAAAGAAAAGAATCGGGAAATTGCTTGATGCTAAGATTATACGCCCTTCTCGTAGTGAATACAGTCAACCATGCATACTTGTAGACAAGAAGGACGGATCTAAAAGACTTATCATTGATTTCCGCCGAATTCCATAGTTAAGTGCACAAGCTACTCGCTGCTAAGGACGGACGACATATTAGCGTCCTTAAACGGAACCAAATTGTTCACAACTTTAGACCTATCAAACTCATATCACCAAATTGAACTTATGGAGTCCGACAAGGAAAAGACCGCTTTCACTACACCTTTTGGCCTATATGAGTTCAATAGATTACCTTTTGGTATACATTTGGCAGGTGGTCGTTTCCAAAGCATTTTAAACAAAGTTATTAAAGACTGCGAGATGTTTTCGGTTAGTTACTTAGATGATATTTTGATTTACAGTGAAAACGAAGTAGACCATTTAAGGCACCATTTAAGGCACATTGAAGAGATTTTTCGAAGGTTACGACAAAACTGCCTGAAGCCAAAAGCTAAGAAATGCACCTTCTTTAAAGATTCAATTATATACCTTAGCCACGAAATTAGCGTAAATGGCATTGCACCTGACCAACAAAAAGTAAAGGCTCTTAGAAACATCAAAATCCCCAAAAGTGTTAAAGACGTTAGCTCATTTTTAGGCTTCACTGGTTATTACAGAAGATTTATAAAGAAATACGCAGAAGTAGCTATCCCTTTTACTCAGTTAACTCACAAAAATGTTAAATTTCAATGGACGCAGGAATGCACTGACAGTTTTCAAGAAATTAAAAAAAGGCTAGAACAAATGCCATTTTATCACATCCAGATATTTCTAAAGAGTACGTTTTGTATTGTGACGCTTCAGATCAGTCAGTCGGAGCAGTCTTGACTCAAAACCCATCCGGTTTAGAAAATGGTGAAAAAACTTATTCTTTCTCAGTCATGCACTTTCTAGAACTAAAAAAAAATATAGCACTATAATGAAGGAAACTTTTGCAATTGACTATGCATTAAAGAAACTAAATTGTTACCTTCAAGGAGCGAAGTTTACTATCAAAACGGATCATAAACCGTTAGTACACCTGTTGACTGCAAATTTTGACAATAAGCTATTACAGCGTTATGCTTTGAATATTTCCTGTTATGATTGCAAGATTGAATACATACCCGGAAATAAAAACATAGCAGCTGATTATATGCCGCGCGAAATATCACACACATCGGATACACTTTTTTCAGACAACCCCCATCCTATAAGCGTAATTAATAACGAGGATTTAAACCCAAAACAAATAGCCGAGGCTTCTAAAGAACCATCACCCTTAATAAACTCTGAACTCACAGAGTTATCAAAATTAAATTTAATTCAGGAACAAGACCTTGATGAAGATATTTCCAAATTAAATTGGGCGACGTCAGAACCCACCGTACCCATTTGCGGAAGTTAGTATAGATTGTCAAGGCCCTTTTAACCAATCAATTATTGGAAATAAGTACTTAGTCGTTTTTCTCTGCGAGCTTACAGCTTTCCCCGAAGTTATCCCGACAAAGGACATAACTGCAGAGAGGATAGTAAACGCATTCTTTGAAAATTTCTTTTTGCGGTACGGTTGCCCTTTAAAGGTAAAAACCGATAATGGTCCGTGTTTTATTGCAAAAATGTTTCAAGAGACAATGGCAGAATTACACATAAATCATACTAGAACAACCATTTATTGTCCTGCTTCGAATGGTCGCAACAAAAGAAACCATGCCACTTTAAATTCCATCATGACAAAACTAATACCAAAAAATCGCGATTTATGGGATGTAATGGTAATACCAGCGCTAGGTGGATTACGTTTTAACTTTTCAGAAAGCATGAAACAAAGCACGTATTTCCTCCTTTACGGAAGAGACGCAATCCTACCCATAGATAACCTTTTTGATCGTAGGCTAAAATACTATGGAACTGATTTCCACAAGAATATGTTAGAACGCAACCATCAAATTTACAGTGACGTTTATAAATCAATTATTAAGTCACGGTCGACCCGAAATACATACGCAAATAAAAACAGACACGAGGTCGATATACAAATAAACGACGCAGTCTACATTAAAATTCATGTCCGTAAGGGAAAACTGGCCCCCCCCCCCCATTGGAAATCATATTTCAGAGTCATACAAATTAAAGGCCCCAAAACCTTGGTAGTTAAAAACCAGTTAGACAACCAGCTTATTACAATTTGCAAAGACGATGTTAGACTTGCAAATCTAAATGAATGGGATATTCCTGTTTCAAAAGAATTGCACCCAGGTCCGATCAGGAATTGTCGTTATGTATTCCTACAACTAACGAGCAACTCAGACATAACTGATGCAATTCAAATTCATAATAGGCTCCGACCCCGAGCAAGAAAACTCCTGTCACGAAATCAAAGGGATAAGTTATCGTCAAGAACCGAATTTTCACGTAGCGAGGTTTCACACGGCGAAGTTTCGCGTGACGAAGTTTCGCGCGACGAAGTTCCACAAAACGAAACATCACACAATAGCGAAAATTTAGAAGACAATTTAACTTTATTCCAACTGCAGGCAAGGCTTATGAGACAGAAATACGACAGAGAGCACTATGCTACAACCAAGGATTATTCGTTACAATCTGAAATAGTCAGAGATAAGGGAAATAAATCTCACTATGAGTGCGAGAGCTCAATGGAAATAGGATGATTTCACTAAATTATTGTATTAATAATTAAAGAATGTGTTTAACTTAAGAGAATTGAATAGAAATACGTAAGATGTCCTGTGAATCAATGGAAATAGGAGGATTTCACTAAATTATTGTATGAATTATTAAAAAAGTGTGTATAACTCAAGGAGTGTTGAGTCGAGAATATCGAGAATAGAAAATATACAGCCCTGTAAACATAACATTTTACAAAATTTGTATTAGTAAATACATAGAAAAGTTAGAAAATAAAGAAAGTACAGAAGAAGCATGTAGTCCTTTTACAGAATCTGTAAATGTAGATACACGAACACTATAGTTACCTAGTTTGCAAATGGGTAAATTTAGTCCAAAGTAAGTTAAGACTATTAGCATATATTCACTTACCGGGTATAAAAACACCCAAGTATTATGTAAATACAACACGTTTAACCGAAATGATCTCCGCGGCCAGGTTAAGGTTAAAATATTATTGAATAATGTAAATGTTTCACGCACCTGCATTTTTTTTTGACAGATAACATCTTTGTACATAAACGATCTGTCCTATCATTGGTTCATTGGAAAATTATGTAAATAAAATACCATTGTTCCCACATATGACACCTGTCGAGTAAAGGTCCTTAATTAGGGACGCGGATGTTTGCTTGAGACAATTTCCACACAATACCGACCGGTCAGTTGAAGACATTATCTCCCCATTTACGCCTATTAAATTTCAATTACGTTTAATAATCCGGAGGCAGTTATTTTTTAACAGACACGTTTGCAGGTCAAGAATGCGACTAAGATTTAAAGATGTCCCTTTATCCTTTGCTGCCGCAACTTTGTTTCATTCCAAAATAAAATAATAATAAAAAAACAAAAAAAAAACCAACGACATAGAATTGAGTAAACGTCATCAGTAATAAACAATGTTTTACGACGAACTTTGGTTTAAATCAGGTTTTTTTTTTATTAACGCGACCGTATTCCTGTGTTTACATTGTTCACATTTGCTAATTAGTAAGATAACTATGCATTAATTAAATGTTTGACTAAAAATAAAGGAATGAATGTCAAATACTCACGAACTAGCAGTGGCCTATGCGAAACATCCAGCCATGAACGAAAAACATTGAAAGAGAAGGGCAAAAAGGGTAGTGAACATCGAACGGGTACCAGACAGCTACTACGCATGCGCAGGTTCGAAACTGCGTGGGCACCAGACAGCTTACACGTTTGTAGGATTATTTCGGATTAATGTTCCACTATTCTGCAGCCAACCGACGACAACCGGCGATGTTTCCATCGACTAATCAATCGACGCTGTGCAACTATTAACATTACAAGTGTGTATTATTCCTTTTCAAATTTTGGTTTAAGAACTGTTCAAGTGATATGGGATAACATTATCATTCGGAATCCACAATCTTCAAGTCAAATGTCAAAACAAATTCCCCTACGGCACTTTCAAGATATGTTTCACGATCGGACGATGGGACGATACAGAAAAGACAGGAAAAAACAACCTGAGGCGATATCAATCAACGATTTTGTGCCATTCTGCGCCATGAACAGAATGCACATTATGGAACATTCATTCACCTTAAAGTTGCAGACACTACAGATTCCAAAAACAGACCTAAAGACACTCATTTATTATAATAATGTTAATTAATATGGAATACTATGACTATGTGTGTCTTATATTTCTCACCATACTTTGAGTTTTGTGTTAACGTCAACTCTTTATTTATCATGCTTTATTGTTTGTTAAAATATTATTGTTGATTTGGGGTTTAATGATCTTTCATGTTAGTTCCAACCTACACCTAGTGTTGGCTATTTTTCCTGTTTTTTAAATGACATTAGGAGGTGTAGAATAATGGATATTATTCTTAGGACGGGGTTTGTCCACGTATATATGAAGTATTCTGAATGACATGTTACATCTTAATGCACTGACTGTCTACGAGATACGTGACTACCTGTCATGGATACACAGGTCACCGTTTATGTAATAGTTAGGAAGGCTTTATATAAAGAGGGGAGTTACACTATTGTAGAAGACCGGCAATAGCCGTCGGCTCGCTATGCTGTCAGACGGTGTATTTAATATCTTATGAACTAAGCTGTGTGTTTTGAGTATTATACGACTACATAATTTAAAATATATGACTGTTTTCCGAGCCGATATGAACTGTGCCAACTTGCCCCGTTCCGTTATCGGGCTAGGTATGCACAGGCAATGGGGTAAGTTGGAAGAAAAACAGTTTTATTCTCAAATACATCCAACAATGATTAATGACGACATTCTAAGATATTTCACACTTGGCTTAGGTGGAGATTTTGTTAAAAGTAAATGTAGATGGTTTCACATTCGGTGTGCTACGGGCGGTGACAATAAGCATAAATGCTCAATATGAGCATTTCGGGCGTTTTTGAACTAACAAAACCTAAAAAACACAACTTGAATATATTGATGCATTAAAATTAAATCATAATATCAACAACGCTCGCTGTTATAAACAACAGACAAGCCTTTTTTGTTCAATACAGTCCAATTTGTCAGTGTCATAATTCATGCAAACGTACTTCCGGCAAGAAAGACATTTTTCTATATGAAACATATGACCAATTCTCGAGACGATATAATCTGTGCCAACATGCCCCGTTATCGGAGTAAGTGAGCACAGACAATGGGTTAAGTTGAAACAAACAAGTTTGTGTTGATTGATCGGGGTTTAGTGTCGTTTCCATCAAAGTTTAGTCATATCACGGCGACCTGTTCATGTAAGGAGAGATTACCAATATACTCTAACACGTCCCATTTAACTTCAAAGCGACATCACCAAGGAAACAACATGCCATACAATAGCTTTACATGTACCACCAGTCTCTGCGCCATGATAACTACATGAAATACTAAAAATGGGCTGTTGGACCTCAATGCTGAAGCTGAGAATTCAAGGTGAAAAACAGCTGCAATGATTCTTAATGAGATCGTCCAGGAAAACTGTAGAATATAGTAAATGATGCATCCCGTTTAAGAATTGTTATTTACCTTCTTTTGAGTAAGAAATATTTTTAAAAAAACATACAATTCTCTTTAATGATGGCTTCACAATGATTTCTTACTTGTCATACCTAAATCTTTTGCATAATTGCAAATAGCAATTAATTACGGAGAAGCTTCCACTTTCGTTGCTATAGACATTGTTGTTAAGTTTAACATATTCTCTATCTAAAGGTACTATTTTTTGACGAAAACGACACCCTAAGGTGCTTGTAAACAAAAGTTATACAGCATGCTACGGACATAAATTTATTTTCTTTTTCAAATCTTTGTATGTAAGGTCTTCAACGTAAAATCTTTGAAATAAAAACTATTTTTTAAATGATTGACTAGACGGTGATCATCAATTCGTGATTTTTGCATGATCACTATATATTTGGAATTCGTTTTGTTGTCGTCTATTTTGGCGTACGGAAAATAATGATTAATGTACATGAGTTGTATAATATCTTCAATGTTATTTACTTTTAAATCCGTGTTATATGCATGACCGCTTTTTAATACATATTTAAAATACCCATTGTCGAGTTTTGACTTTTTCAGAAAGATTCATAGATTATTGACTTTGTTTGCCTGAGTGTTATAAATCTGAACTAAAAAACCTATATATGGTATTATTTCGCTTTATTTGCATTTAGAAAAGTTTTAACAACTACCAGCATATTTCTTCTCTTTCAATGATCCTATTCCGAGAGTTTTCCGAACACGCAATGTGTGATTACCACGTTAATTGCTTGGGGAATTCTATTCTTATTGGTTTAAAACGCCGTGATATACTTTCACGGCTCAATGCTTCGAACCGAATTGCATCACTTAAACGCAGTGATGCAGATTCGTTGAAATGAGTATTCCATGTACTCGCCATTAACACTGTATAATTTATTGATCATTATCATGCACTGCATTCAATTTATTCTGAATGTCGTTTGATATAACATGGGACCATTCTAGGTGCAATTGAGAATAAAAAGAACTCGGTACTTCTTTAAAGGAAACATTTATAAAGTTAAAAGACTCGATCAAAATTGCGCAATCTAATTTACCTGTATAATCTGATATTTCAGCTCCTGCTTGATAACTGTGTCTCCAAACCGTGTAATGGAACCGAGCTCTGTGTACCGACAAGGAGTTCATTCAATTGTTTGAACACAGGTAAAAGAAGTCACACTCTTAATAATTCAGTCGTCTTCATTTGAGCAATAATAGCATTTTGTCTTGTAGTTTTGAATACACACTCGATTTTAATTGACATGATGGTCATCATAATTTCAGACCTTGCTATAGTTCATTATAAGCGTACCAAGCGTCGGAAGTACCTGTTATATCTTGATATGGCCTAACGCTTTTCTATATACAGACGCCATTTCTGACGTCTCTGTAGCAGACTACAATGTTTCAATTATTTGTAGATATTTTATTTTGTTTGTTTAGATACGTTCAAAGTCGTCTGCTGCATAGTTGTTGTATGTGGGAAAGGTTAAAGACTAGACCATTTTTTCAACTTTTGAGAGACACATTTATAGTTCCTATTGAATACAAATGTGTTCCCAAGTTCATTTCACAAATGTTTTTATTGCATACTTTCATAAGTTATTTTCAATAAAGGTCAAGCATAAAACGTAAGAAACAGACGCTCTGTTTCTTACGTTTTATGCTTGACCTTTATTGAAAATAATGAGTCAGCATAAATGGCTAAATAGTATATATTGTTTACTATACAATATATAGTTGTGTGTACTTTTAGAACTGAAATAACTTGAGTAATCTTATATACGAAGGATGACAAAGATAAAACAACACTTTGCTTTTTTTGTTCGATATTTGCTGTAAAAGAAACATAAACACATGGAAGAATTATACTTTGTCCAGTGTACGTGTTAATTGTAGATATATTTCACATTTAAATGATTTACTGAACAATTTAGTTAAAATTCTTCGATTCGAAAATAGAAACTACATCCACGCGTCATGAAATATCATATTATAATGACTGAAAATGAACAGTTTTTGACACGATGTTTATAATTGCGTCGATAGACATCGAGTGTCTATCAATAGTAATAACGTATTCAGCATTTACATCAAGTAAAGGAAGTGTTTCAATTAAAAAAATGTTGGAAATGAAAGGAGAAAATTACAAAATAAACAATATCTCCTTTCTCTACACTTGTCAACTTCTAAGTTTCCTGATGTTTCACTTTTTGTCCAAACTAGGTTTCTATGCAGCTGACTCTTAACCCTTTCCCACATACAGACGCTTTCTGATGCCTCTACAGCAGACGGGATTTGAAAACATTTTGGCAAAAGTGAAATGAGCAATTTAACCTTTTGCCACAATGTTTTCAAACCTATCCTATGTTCATATTTTCAATCATATGTATTTCACCCATTTCTGTCAGTATGTTTTAAAGTTGTCTCCTGCAGAATTCTTGTATATTGGAAAGTGGTTAACTACGGAATCCTGTTTCCGCCATCCATCTACTTGTCGACTTTTTAGAAAGGCGACAACTCGACATTAGGCCTCTAACTCTGCCGTGAATAATTGACATTGACAAGTTATCAGGTCGATTTAATCGTGCAAATTTAAACTTATCGATTTAAAATTTACCACGACAACTCGAATAGTCGATTTCATCGAATTTCCGACATGGAACGATTTAAACCGGGATAACAACACTAGACAAGCGCGGGAAAGAACCTCCAAAAGACAACGGGTAACCACTTGCATGGCTTCGATATCTATCAGGGAAAATTACGTCAAGCGCGCACAACATTTAAAAGTGTTTTATTAAGGTCACAGTAGTAAAGTGTTTTATATTCATTGCCACACCGTAACCAATATATCGCTAGAAGGTATATAAGTTCTTATAGACAACCAGTGTCTGAAAAAGGCAGAGTCTCGGTTAAAAGGAGGCGTAGTTAAATCGGCCCTTCGACTGTTCAAGAATTCAACAAGAAAAATCGAAATATGAGAAAATCAGTAGCTTCTGTGAGCGCTTAATGTTTTTTGTAACTCTTCTGTGCGTGCTAAAAAGCATTTTCGCTGACATATGTCGTAGCAATGTAAGAAGTAACAAATTTCACTTGAGCAGCACATTTTCTACCGGTGTAACCCCGTTTACATCGTCTCATAGTTGTCGAGTTGTAATTTAAGGTCGACAACTTTACATTTGCCATTAATAATTTCGACTTGTCGCGGAAAGTTTCAGATCGACAAACTGAAATTAGCACGGATAATAGCAACCCGAAAACTTTGACTCTTTGACTTGTAGAGGTTTGTTTTTGTTTGTTTGTTTGGAGTTTAACGCCGCTTTCAACAGCTTTGGTCATATCACGGCGGTCAGTGCACCTACCCATGTTTTCCTGGCTTTCCCACACCAGTACTTACACAACATTCTTTCGAAGCCACTGACTACTTTCTCACATAGATCAGAGGTGAGAGGCAATGGAAAAATCGCTCGAAAGAATGTCGCCGCAACCGGGTATCGAACCCGTGACCTCCAGATCACGAGTCAGATACGCTACCAATTGAGCTACCCGGCCGGGTTGACTTGTAGAGGTCTAGTACTCAGGCCGACAAAGCGAAATTATATGCCAAATCTCGAGTTCGACAAATCGATGACGGGAACAGTATTCCGTACGAAATAACAATAACGGGTAAAGTTGAGTGATATACTATTCATTTCCCACCGTTCCGTCACAGACTGTAAGGACGCCCCTACTGGTTCAGTAAACGGTTTCCATACAGCTGACTCTAAATTGACATAACGGGTAACGTAAAGTGCTGATCTTATTCGTTTTACACTGCTACGTCAAATATTATAAGGACGACGCTAACGGTTTTTTTACAGCTGAATCTAAAATACCATAACAGTTAACGTACAGTGGTATACTAAATCATTTTCCTCTACATCGTCACAGATTGTCAGGACGCCCCTCCTAGTCTAGTTAACGGTGTCCCCGTTCAACCCGGGTCTAACAGTATTGGTACTATCAGGAAATATGTATGTCCGAGCGGGCAGATGGCGATGGGAGATAACCAAATCACATGTCCAGGATTTAACTGGTCCCCGCTTCCGTCGTTTTCGTGTGAATATGGTGAGGCATTTCATTAGGTTTTACTTGGGCTCAACTGCAAAGGAATTTAGCCCACTTTAGCGATCGATATTGATGTTGAAAACATGCCTCTGGTAGTTTAATTTAAGAAGTGCAAGTGTATTGTTTCGCCGGATGAACGTAATTCGGTTACTTCCGTGATTTGGCCGGAGTAATCCGAGTCATTGGTCTCAAACAATATCTTGATATGAAACAAATAGTTGTTCCTGATAGGTATCAAATGGTTAACGTTTTTGGCGGTGATAAAATCCGATATGGACCAGATTTTTTCAAGTGAGCCCGTAAGTTCTATGAGTATTTTGATTGATATATGTGTAATTATGTATGTATCAATGTGAGATAAGGTTCGTTTGTATTTACCTTTGCAGTTTCCTCCTAGAAAAGATAAATTCTGAAACGATATTATTTAGATTGCGGAAAACTTCCTGTCTTAGTACCAAGCGTTGATTGGATACTTTGGGCTGGGGGTGTTATGTCACGGCGTGCTCAACGTCAGTAAATTTCCAGTTTGGTATTCTAATTTTTTGCAACAATATGAAAGTATAGCTATTTAACATTAAAATAGTTTAATGTAATTGTTGCTTTTCCTTGTTAACTTGAACGTATAACCTTATTCACACAAGACAAAAGCAGACACTTGAAGGTTTTTTTTCGACCATGATGAACACCTGATATGTTATAGTTGAAGAACATTGCACCAGGGGTTAATGGGATAGATTGGACGAGGATATCTCATGACTTGCCCTCGTCAAATATGCTTATATCAAGGCAAACACTTTCAAACGACACTTTTGAGATCGAAATACTTTGTAATATTGGCAGTATGAACTACCATACATGAAAAATGCTGAAGTGTGACATCATAGTTTCCTGTATATTTCACTGACAAAATTACTTCATTAGTCACCATAGGATAAAAACAGCCATTGACAGTGTTTCGACCAGAAAACATAAATGCATTGTCGTTTGAGTGCTTAACCGTTCATCACAAACGACCGACGATTGGGTTTCATGTCCCATTGGCCATTTTGATATTTAATCAGATGCATTATCGGAAATGTTTTATAGAATGTCTTAACATAAACAATGTTGGTTTTACATGTGTTGGGTTGCCTACCAGGGAAAGTGTCTAGAATCAGTAAATGTCAGTAAACGTGTGTTAACCTAAGAGATACGCCTTTTATTTAACATAGGTCAAAAATGAAAATGAAATAATTGCAATTTGTAATTTAGAATAAAACGTCTTTACATATGAATGTATTGCAGTGCGAAGTTGTGCAGATCTCTACACATGCGACGCCAGCTACAGGGACGGGGAATACTGGCTTTATCCGAGTCCATACGGAACAACACCAGTTAAGATATTTTGTTCAACAGTACGGAGGGAATTTATAACAGGTACTATTATCATATGTAAACCCTTTTAAAAAAGACATGTCTGGCGACACCCAAGGTTGTTGACCCCATGATGTTTGGAGCATAACCAAGTTAACAACAGTGGTTGTCCAAATGTTTAGAGAACAGAGGAGTCAATAACCGCGGCAATCTCCTTCGCAGAGTTGTCGTTCCTTACACTCACGCATACATGTGAATGTAGAGCGCCTATGTAATAGAGATTGTAACCGCGGGTGCCCAATGATGCTTAAAATGGATGTAACTGAAACAAGTTTAAACAGGTTTAAACTAGGAAGAGAAATAACAAATTGTGTTCTTGCCTTTTTATATGAATTTTATCCGACTCGGTTTGAACAAAACCTCGCCTTTTATCAATTCTCCGAACCAACCTTGTCAAATACAGTTTAAGAGTTACATTAGAAACGTTGTTTTCTATATTGCTTGACAATATTGACAGAGAAAATGTTTTTTTTCGAAAACGTCAAGTTTCTGAAACAATTATCTTTTTTGTGACAAGCAGAAGTTAAATTCTTCTATCGGTTTTCGTGACGCCTTCCTTGGCTGGCTATCAATTCGAAGATCCGATATGCAAATTAGTAGCAGTATATCAGCCAATCAAGAAAACTTATATGCTAGTTTGGCACACTCGATTGTTTAATGCAGTTTCTGCATCACAAACAAGAACCGGGTAGTGTTTAATGATTAATTGTTGGTTTGTTTGCGGTGCAAAACTATGGGCGTTGCTTAAAATATGATCTTGTATCGAAGAATTATACGCTGTCTGTATAGCCTCCTTTATTATTTGAGTTAATCAGTAAGAACTAGTGTTAAGAAAGAAGGTGATACATGTGTTATTCGAACGTTCTTGTTAAAATAAGGGAAACGTTTACGACACTTTCATGTAGAATTCCTCAAAGCTGAAACTTCATGTTGAATGAAGTTATATCTATTAATTTTAGAAACCAGGCTAAGAATCGTACCCATGATTTCAATAAAAACCTGATCTAACATGGAGATATATACTGCTACTCGACCTTCCTTGGTTCGCACCCCGATACATTTCGAATGCTTATACAAATACTTAAAAACCGAGGCTAAATATTTACAAGTTTTGTAAAATATAATTCATTAATTTAAAAAATATAAGGCAATACTTCAGCAATACATCTTTACGAAAACAGCTGTGTACATGAATGCAACCATTTATCCTATAACCAACGAACGCTTCTTCTATTTTCTGTTGTGTCCTACAACCAGACATGACACGAGAATGCATTATCGTATGTAAAAACATTAGGTTGGTAAATTATATGCAAGACAAGTTTAAAGTTATAAAGAGCCAGAAATAATATATCTTCGATGGGATGCAATTGATTGATAATTTCCTGTGTAACAGTAAATCATCTCCATTCAACGGAAATTACAAAACCCCGCGGTATCACACAAAAGGTGCACAGATAGAGTGATCGAAACGCGAAGCGAATCGAGGCATAAACGTAAATCTAAGATGTTTTGCGAACGTTGACATTTCTAATTATTTTCAGTCGATCCATCTCAAAACTATGTTACGAATGGACATCTCACCAACACGGCATTGATCAATTTCAGAAAGATTGGTGTAGATATACAGGTTTGTCACTAATATTGTTTATCTTCATCATGCTAGCTGTCAGCTGAATTCGTCACCGTACTTAACTTATTCTTTCTTCGTAAATTACGAATATGACCGTTCAGTGCAATACCTACTTAATATGTCGACAGTGACGCTACTTTTGTTATTGTATCGCTCTTTACGGTTGAACCATTTAGACGCTGCATTTCTTAAATGGACTTGTCCAGCTTTGCATTTGAAAGAGATTATAGTCAATTGTGGGAATATCGATATAAAAATGTTGAATTTGGAATCTAACAGTATAGCGCCAGATAAGAGACGCGTATTCGACGGATGGCCTTGCGCTATACTGGTGACACAATCTTCACAAAATCGGTTCCAGAAGACAAATTGGTAATTATTATCCCGCTGCGTGCGACTTGAAGAAAGCTTTCTACCTACGGTCGCTGTAATACCCATCTTCGCTAGCCAAGGCTACTTCGTATATTAACACTACCCACAAGTAAATATGGTTATGTAATGGGCATATTACCTTTAGCTTGCGAAGATGTGTAATAGCCGACCCAAATACGACGAATCCGCAACAGACGACATGATAGGCGAATATATGTTTAGACTTTATAATTTAATGTAAAATGATTGAACATAGAAGTCCTCGTGCAAAGGGAGAAATTGCTCATTATGAACAATATCTCCCTTTGCCAGAATGATTTCATAATTTGTCTAGTTAAAAGGCGTCATAATGCGTCTACATGTGGGAAAGGGTTAATAATTGTTGCGAGGAATGTAGAAGAAGATATGTGCATTCTTTTCTTCGTCTAGAATGTTCGCTCGTTCACGTATCAATATGTTTTATAATTATTCATGTAATAAGCAAGACTTTATATTTACCATTACCCCATGTAGATGCTTTCTGGGGCCTCTGAAGCAGAAGACTTTTGGAAAACTTGTGACAATAGGAACATGATTATTATAATAAAAATACGACCCCACACTCCATTACAATTTTTGATTGGCCGAATGATTTTGTTTAGCACAAAAGCATTTTATAGCATTACATTTAAAATGCGAATAAGAATGGTTGTTAAAAACCAGGGACACTATAGTTATATAGTGTCCCTGGTAAAAACTGAACCTAAAATAATCGAGGACAGAGCAAACAACAAACATTCTAGAAACCAACATCTTTTCAAATTCGTTGGCGGAGTTCAATAACGAATGTTATCGAAAACGGTCTTATCGACTTAAAGTAAATTCGAAACATTACTTCCGAAACTATTCAGTGATTACATTCCCGAAATACTTTGACATTCATAACTAGTAAACATCTAATAAACGAATCTTGTTTCTGAATTAAGTAATCGGATTGTCTCCATTTTGATCAGGAATTCGCTTTCGACAAATAAGTTGATTTATTGATTGGGGTTTTACGCCATTTTTAACACATTTTATGTCATATCACGTCACCTACTCGTGTATTCCTGGCTTCCCAATATCAGTCATCCACACAACAAACTTCCCAAGTAACTGGCTGCTTTGCCACATAGACTGTATTTATATTGGTGGAAGACGAATGACGTTTAACGCATGGACTTTTATCAAATGTCAGAATAAAATATTAGCCCAGCTGGGATTCGAACTCAAATCCCCCGTAATAACAACCCGCGTCGCTACCGACTGAGCTACTGAGGCTCGGCTTTCGACAATTAAGACAAATAAGACAATACTGTTGAACATGTGGATGGATATTAACATAAAACATTATTCTATTTATCATGAATATAGACGATGATTGTCAATCGCAAGGACAAAACATTTGCATCGCAAACGGGTATGGTCTTCTATTTACAAGACCTTGGCTACGGACTAGTTCACAGTTGTGAGTCGCCACGCCGTGGTCATTTTAAAATAGATACAAGTACTACTGGTCTGATTCTGGATCAACAGGTAAGAAACATACAAGCCGCTTCAGGAACAAAAGGTGCCTTATGGCATGTACGGATATTGAAGACTCACGTCAGACCGGTCTACGTATAGTCTATACAGTGCTTTAACTATCCGCTTATATTATGATGACACATACACGTTGCACATTACACAAACAATATTTGAAGTAACCCTTATTCATAGGTATTAAATACATTACTTAATAAACCGAGATTGTCACAAAAACTGGATTTGTCAAGCAATCTTTACTCATATATATAAAAAACATTAATAAGGTAGTAACTATAACAAGTGATTGGTAGCAACCTTTTATCATAGATATATTATACATTATTTAATAGTAGTAGATCGTAACGAAAACAGTAATTGTGGCAATCTTTACTGATATATATATGATACATGATATAATAGACGTAGATAGTAACAAAAACAGAATGTGTAGCTACCTTTATTCATAGTATAAACTACATTATTTAGTAGACGAAAACTAGATTTGATTCAACCTTTCCAAATAGATTTGTAGAGTCCTTTACACATAAATATTAAATATATTATTTAATAATAGTAGATCGTAACGAAAACAGTCATTGTGGCATCCTTTACTGATATATATATTATACATGATATAATAGACGTAGCTAGTAACACAAACAGAATGTGTAGCAACCTTTATTCATAGTATAAACTACATTATTTAGTAGACGTAGATCTTAACGAAAACTAGATTTATAGCAACCTTTCCACATAGATTAGTAGAGTCCTTTACATATAAATATTAAATATATTATTTAATATACGTAGATCGTAACAAAAACAGTCATTGTGGCAACATTTACTCATATATATATTATACATGTTTTAAATAGGCGTAGATCGTAACGAAAACTAGATTTGTAGCAACCTTTCCTCATAGATTTGTAGAGTCCTTTACACATAGATAGTAAAAAAACCCAGTCATTGTGGCACCTTTTACTCATAAATATATTATACATTATTTAATATACGTAGATCGTAACGAAAACAGTTATTGTGGCAATCTTTACTCTTAAATAACAAATACATTATTTAATATACGTAGATCGTAACGAAAACAGTCATTGTGGAAACATTTACTCATAAATATTAAATACATTATTTAATATACGTAGATCGTAACGAAAACAATCATTGTGGCATCCTTTACTCATAAATATTAAATACATTATTTAATATACGTAGATCGTAACTAAAACAGTTATTGTGGCAACCTTTACTCATAGATATATTATATATTATTTAAATAGACGTAGATCGTAACGAAAACTAGATTCGTAGCAACCTTTACTAATATATATATATTATACATGATATAATAGACGTAGATAGTAACAAAAACAGAATGTGTAGGAACCTTTATTCATAGTATTAACTTCATTTTTAGTAGACGTAGATCGTAACGAAAACTAGATTTATAGCAACAACCTTTACTCATAAATATTAAATACATTATTTAATAGAAGTAGATTGTAAAGAAACTAGGTTTTGTAGCAATCTCAACTCATAGATATTATATACATTATTTAATAGACGTAGATCGTAACGAAAACAGTATGGATTTGTATTAACCTTTACTCATACATATTAAATACAGGGGGGGGGGGGGGGGGGGGGGGGGGGGGGAAGGGTAAAATGACCCGTCTTTTAGCCTGACGTGCTTTGAATGCCATCTACACATGCCAAGGCGGATTCGTTCATCACATTCCCATACGCACTCTCATCTCAGGACTTCAATGTGTTTATACAAGGATATATGTAACATGCCATGCATTTCCCCCTGTATGATATTATATTCGTATTATTTAACTATGTGCTATAATGTTTAATGTCTAAACAAAGTTTATGTTATGTTATGTTATATTATTAAAATTTGAAATGACATATTTCAGTTACAATGGGTGTTGACCAGTAACACACCCGCTACCATAGACAGTTTCTCTAGAAGTGCTGATGGTGAAATCATATCGGCATACTGTGGTGGATCGTGTGGAACTTGTGAAGTGAATGGCGACATGATTCTACATCTTAACCCAAACTACGGTTAGTTATGATATAATGGTTGTATACTGTGGAGTATGACCATGTTGAATGATCATAAGATGGCCGCATCATAAAGTCAACAACTTATACGATTTCTTTTCTGCGCTACTTCTTGTTTTGCCCCTGAAAGTTTGCTAGTTTTCTATTCCATGTCTTGGTTACATCGGAAGCAGGTTTTTTCTGTTAAGTACTTTATATACGTAAACTGTCTACAATGGAATGGGATAACGTAAATGACACTGAAAAAAAAAAGTAATCGCCAATACCTAGATGTGAAATATCCTCTCTGCGCAAGACACATTTTCCGATATGCAAACGTGATTTGATATATCTGAACCAAATGACATTTGATTTTTTTTTTACAAAGTGTGAACTTTCCCATATTGTGAAAGTTCTTTTTTTGTCTCGATATTTTCAAATCTATCCAATAATAATGCTTCATTGCAGAAATCTTCCATATGTTTGCCTGTATGTTATCACTCACCCTCTTTCTCACCTCCATATTAATGGTAAATATCATTTTCAAAAAGTTAGACATACGACAAGATACCAGTACAATCCCACAATGTTAAGAACGTTCAAAGGATATCTTTGCTCATCTCATGCACAGTCACAACTAGTAAATATAAGTTTAAACATTGTGAACTCTCGAGATGATCAGACTTCATATATATATAAAGGTTAATTAGATTAACACTGGCCACCCTTTTCTCTATCCTTCTCTCCTTGTTGTTAGTATTCCGATGTTGTTGAAATATAGTTCTACTTTATGTTTGTCTATGTAGTATGTGTTTTGTCTACATTATGAATTAAAAGTTTGTGTTTAAGTTATGCTCTGGAATGCCATTTCCTTTCTTAGGCGTTTACTTTGAACGACGTCTAGGCCATTTTTGCTACTAGTTCGTCGTATTTGCTTAAAATATCTCTTCTCAATGGTGATAAGTGATCTGCTGCATCCACATCCTAAAGTTGATTTCAAAGCGAAAAAAAGGCATCGTCTGTCTAAAATGGTGCACGTTGGCATATCTGAACAGTATAGATTAAGACCAACCTGTCAATCTGCTGCGTTCTATAAGAATCTCAACAAGTAGACATAATCTTCCAACAAGCTTGTGTAAGTTATATATCAACAGTATACACTGGATCTATACTGTTCCAAAAGGTTAACGTATTATACCTTTTCCAGAGGTTGGACTCATTTTATACGATGGCAAACACAATCCATACATTATCCCATCTGATACACGACCTATGTTTACTCCGGAACAGTCATATATTGACAACATTCACGTTTGGGCAAACAAATAAACACGCTTGCGTCTCTTATAGCATGAAGCTCACACGAATGAAAAAATACAGAATTATTTTAACCGTATTCAACATTGACTTTGCTTAATTTACAACACTGTTTTGAAAAGTAAAATTAATTGTAAATTATATTATTTCGTTCTTCAAAATATCGAAATTTGTTTGTTTTTCATTATTTTGTTTTAAATGTTATAAAAGGTATATACTTAAAGGTTAATTATGTTGCAGTACCGAATCATGGTTTATTTTTGTCTTTTCGGGGCGTGGCTAAATTGATATCAATTCTTCCTCGCACCTCGTAGTACAATACATATCCATGTATTGATACATAACATAATATTACTGAAACATAATATTCCTTTTGTATTCTTATTTTTGTTATCTATTTTACAGGGAATCCGCTGTGGTCGAGTGGTTAGCGTCGGGGATTTCGAAACCGGGTGTCCCGAGTTCGGTCCCCAGTCGCGACACTACGGTCATTGTGGAGTGCCCTTGGGCAAGGCACATTTTCTAGCCTAGTACTGGTTTGTTTACCCAGGGAACATGAATAAGTGAACTGTCGCCGTGATATAACTGAACTAATGTTGAAAGCGGCGTAAAACCCCAATAAATAAATAAATATATCTATTTTACAGTGGTTGCTGCCTCAGAAGCTACGATGCCATATTGTCCCTAAATGTTCAACCGACAGTTACGAACTATATATTAGCCAGTGCATGTGAAAAGGTACAAGTCGGTGTTTGTAAACTGTATAGAACCAGATTAGCCGATGCATCCGTACAATCTGATCAAGACCTTCACTGTGCACATATTACTTACAATTCCTTGAAAAATTGCTTGACGCCTATTTCAACATTTTTTCAGTAATATCACAACGGCCAGTTCACCCGTGTTTCCTCACTTAACCACATCTGTACTCAACACAACAGCTTTTCCAAGTCGATGGCTGATTTTCTACATATACTGTAAGCCCAATGGTTGAAGAAGAAGGACTCGTGTCACCGAGTCTAGTGTCTATCATCGGAAAGAATGTTTGCCGAACTGTGGTTCGAATTTACAAGGCCTGTATTGACAGCCCGCCTCGCTTCCGACTCATCTACCGGCGCTGCGCTGACACGATAATGTTAACCTTAACTCTTCAGATTGCTAACTTGTACCTTTTCTCATGCAGTGGTTCATTTTTCCAAATTCAAATTTGGAATTAAAAAAGGAATATTAGAAAAATTTGCATTTCAGAAGAAATACCGCTATACCGTTACATAGCATATATATAGTTTTAGTTTATATACACGAACATACATCAAAACGGTGCGGCCGTAATAGGCAATATCTGGACTTACAATTGACAACATCAATTTCAGGATCAGAAATTTTCAAAATATGTATATATAATTATATTTGTAAGTTTCACTTTACTTGCGCATTTTTTCAGAAATAATCATTTGTCTGACCAAAGATATGCAAATAAACAAAAACAATAACCTATTTTTAATTTAAATTACTAAACACTACAGTATGAGGTAAGTATATGTTTTTAGACATATTTCATGAAGTTTCAAATAACGAAAAGCAGTAAATTTTAATTTTATCGTTTTTATTTTTTCTAAAATTCAGAAAATAAGTCGTTACAGTTTCTTGTTAGACAATATCCTACTCAAACATTGTATTACAACATACTACATTAAATGAACCGATGTAATTCAGAATAATTAAGTATATTTATAGAATCAAAATTCAAGAAAATTCTTAATCAGTAACGTAAACTTTACAAAGTTTCTAGTTACATACATATGAATGATATCATATAAAATTCAAAGATCAAGTCAAGACAACTATGTGCACACTATTGTTTCGACAAATACATTCTATTAATATATAAATGAGGTTGAACATATATGGAAATGTAAGAAATATATGTGAATATATACGTATACTTACACGTACATATATACGTATACTTACAAGTACATATAAATGATAAGAAACATATTGGATTTTCATAGCATATCGCATGATAACTCGACATTTTTAAGTGGTATTAACTAATTAAGCTTAACCTATGTGTAAAAGCTTCACGTAAATATTTGGTCAAGTTCAATAACGTACCAGTTTTATCAGTTGTTAATAAATCAATAAATATGTTTACAGATGGCTTAACTCTGTAATAGGTTTAATAATTTGGTTCTAAGTTTCGAGTATACAGGACATATTAAAACAAAATGGTATTCGTCCTCAATATCTTTTTCACGACAGTAATTACTATATCTTTGCTCATAGTCAATCCTTTTTGAAGTAAATTGACCAGATTCTATTCTCAAATTGTGAGACGATATGCGCATTCTGACAATATGCATGAACAGATTACTGGGAAAAGCATTCAAATATTTTTCACAGTCAAACGTATTTATATTTTCTCAGTGAACAGCTACTATTTAAAATAGATGACCATTCTTGTGTGCAAATGTCAGTTAATCTCTGTTTAACAATCCCAAGGAATGATTTATAGCTAATAATATATTGGTTTTCCCAATGTGTCTCAGATATTCTTATTCTTTTTTGCCCAATCATTGTTTGATATAATGACTGATTATCACATTATTTGTTGCAATAACTTTGCACCAATATTTTATTATTATATAATATCTGGCTATGTATAATGTATATCTTCCAATCTCCCCATAGATACCCATAGAGCTTGTTGATAGCTTAACATGTAAAATTTGCTTTAAGAATTAATGATGAACTCGCTCTATTTGATTAGAGTTTGAAAAGCCTGTTATTTCACATCCATACTTTAATGTGGCTCCAACAAAGGAGTAAAAAAGCTAACATAACGTATGTACTTTCATATTATATTTCCTTTTATTTAACATAAGAGCATTTAAGGCTTTAATTCCTTTACCTACAATAAACTGGTTGTGTAACAGACAAGAACCGGTGTAGTTAAAAAAAACATCCAAGGTAGTTAAGTCATTCAGTAATTCAATAGCTTGCCCTTTAAAAGTCCATGATTCGTTAGCCTTACCCCACCTCTATTTCTAAATGCCATAAATTTTGACCTATCTACGTTTTCTGACAAATCCTAATTATCACAATAACTTTCCAACAAGTTTAGGCTATTTGAAGATCTTCAGACTGTTACTAGGGATTAGTGTATCGTCTGCAAACAGCATTAAAATAAAGTAATATCGTCGATAGTAATATATACTATAAAGCGAAATCGAATACACCTAAGTAAAACAGAAAAGAAAAAGTAACGCAAAAAAAGCATATTTCAAAATTGTGTAAAAACACGGAAAACAACGTTAAAATACCATTATACTTTTTCAAATAATATATATGTACTAAAATCAATTATCTCTAATTGTAACATGCTTCTGAAATTCATTCGGTTCTGTGATACTTATCATCTTAACCAATTTCGTTTAACCCCTTTCCCGCATTCAAGTAATCTGCAACAGAGGACTTTTAAATAATTTTTGAAAATATGAAAAATATTAAAAAATATAATATTATTGTTGATAGAGTCGAAACATTGTTGTTAAATGAGACATTGCTCTATATGAAAGGGTGAGAGTTAAATGGAAACAAACTGGGGAATAGATAAAGAGGTATAGACAGAGAGAGATAGTGAGTGAGTGAGAGTGAGAGCTATAGTAAGCTGTAGTGAGAGAGAGCAAGTGAGATAGAGAGCGAGAGAAAGTGAACATAATATATATATATATATACATATATATACAGACTGAGAGACAGGGAGAGAGATTGTGAGAGAAACAGTTAGAGAAAGAGTGAGAAAGTGAGTGAGAGTGAGAGGGTTGGGAGAGAGAAAGAGAGAGAAAAAGCTGAGAGAGAGGGGGAGAGAGAGAGAGAGAGAGAGAGAGGAGAGAGAGAGAGAGAGAGAGAGAGAGAGAGGAGAGAGAGAGAGAGAGAGAGAGAGAGAGAGAGAGAGAGAGAGAGAAAGAAAGAGAGAGAAAAAGCGGAGAGAGAGAGGAGAGAGAGAGAGAGAGACAGAGAGGAAGAGAGACGAGAGAAGAGAGAGACTGAGAGAGAGAGAGAGATGAGAGAGAGGAGAGAGAGAGAGAGAGAGAGGAGAGAGAGAGAGAGAGAGATGAGAGAGAGAGAGAGAGTGAGAGAGAGAGAGAGAGAGAGAGAGGAGAGAGAGAGAGAGAGAGATGAGAGAGAGAGAGAGAGAGAGAGAGAGAGGAGAGAGAGAGAGAGAGAGAGAGAGAGAGAGAGAGAGAGAATGTGACAATTGACAAATTTTAGTTAGTATTTCACTAACAAAACTAAGAATATTATCTCATACATTGGCTATAAAACGAGTAGATGTGAACAAAACAAATAGTATTTTAATAATTTGTAGTTTTTGTAATTCTCTTAAATGAGTTTTCACTTTGTTTAAGATTACTCAACTAAGAAATTGTTTATTATTACAAAATAAGACCAAATATGCATATTATTATACAGTTGTAAATAAGTGAAAATGAAAATATTTCGAAAAAAATTAGTGTTTATATGCATTTGAAATCAGAAATTCCAATCATTATTAACCTTAGTTCTGCATAGACTGTCAAAATCTTTTGTTTTATCATCTAAATATGTATTGTCTCAAACTTAATACAATAACATAATGTTTTAAATATGTTTTTTATAACATTTGTCTTGGAAATAACATTTAATTCACCAATTCCTACTGAAAAGCAATCTCTTGAAATACAATTTCAATCCGCATGTCTCCTGTTATTTCGTTTCAAGCAAGGTGGATCTATCTGGATTTAAACACTAGCATATATTGGTTTGCATGTGTGTGTTTAGTTCCATATCTATAGAACAAGATAAACAGATGTGGTAAGGCCTTTTATACTGTCTTTTATTTAGTCCGTCACGCATTTTCCATATAGCTGCCATATGTTTAAATGTGTGTTGTACAAACGATATAATGTAACACTGTTTGATCTGTAAATGATAAAGGTTGCCATCATTGTATTGCATTCTGACACATTTTACCATGTTTTTTTTTTACATTATCTTGTGCCATACATCATTGCCATAAAACTCATCAAATGTACTCATGTGTGTAACTTCTGTTTGTTACTCATGTTTGTTACTCATGTTAGTGCACAACATGGTTTTAAAGAAGTGACATAAAGTAACGACATATTTTTATTGTGATAAGTAGTTGTTATGTGATGTTATATTTTGAAATAATTAGACACTTACAGCCTTTTGATTTAATATCGTCTTATATGTGTAGCATACAGACATGAAGTCATGATATGCGTTACTAGTTATCGTTTGGTGTTAAAGGGGCTGAACTCCAGATGGTGATCAACATTTTGAAATGTTGAAACTTCTGCACATATTGCTAAAAGTGACGACAAAGTAAGTAATAAATAGTTCAAAACTATTTTGCCACTAAATGTTAAAAAAATGGTTAATTTAAAAGTCATGAAAATGTACAAAATTAAGCTGACTGGGTTTGTCTAGCTAGTAAAACTGAAACATAAACGATCAATATTTAGACGTTTATTATCCTGGAAAGTGAAATTACTACTCTTATTTTATCTCAGAATTATGATTCTAGTATTTGAAGACAACTTTTGAACAGTTTTAAAACTTCGACTGTACTATCTATAATCTACAGTTTGGCATGCAAATTATTGTATATTGTATATTTGTCGTGTTTGTATTTTTGTAAAATGAGTCCTTGACCTTCTGGTTATATAAATATAACTATACTCATCATTAAAGGTGAGTTGACACTAGATTGGTTACCTCCCCTGATATCACGATATGAGCAGTTCATTGAAAAAACAACAACATTATGGACTCTGTGTAAAGCATCGACACTGATTAGCCAAAGCATACCGCGCAGGCTTACCCGGACTGAAACTTCACAGTATGTGGATGTTCTGCTTCAGGAATCAATCCTCTATAACTCTTATCCCCTAAGACCAAATATGTCTGCCCGGATTGCGAAGGCTAATCTGGGTCGATATATTTCGCAGAGTCCATAATGTTGGTTTTCCCAAGAAACAGATCTTATCACTTTAGGTCAGATCTAAGAAATTCGTTTTCTATATGCGACCACTACAGCGTTTTGGGTTATGACTCGTTCCAAACAATGCACTTAACCAAGAAACCTCTTTTTCATTAAAAGCCATTCTTAAAACTACCAAAGCAAGCATAAAAAGGTCACACTTTGTTCCTTCCTTTTTTGACCTATGATGTCAAATCAACGGTCACCCTTATCCTGCAGTGAACTTTCAATTTCAGACAAAAACATGTCGTTCTAATAATGGCTCTTTAAGTGTCAATTAAGCTGAGAGCAAACAATGTATTGGTTATACGAACTCATGAAAAACACTTGCAAACCAAATCATTATTGTCATATTCATGTGGGAATTTCCTGGACAAAGGAAACTGCCTTCCCGGCAAGTCTATCCGAATTGCTTCCCTTTGGCCATATATAGGGATCGGTACATGTCAAATTACACCAAATACACCCGCGGTCAGGCTGATCTACAGCTAATTTGCCCCTAATGATTTTTGCTTAGAAATAGGTGTAAACGCAGTAACGCAAGGGCGCAAAGATTATATGTCAGAAATGAAAATGATTATTTTCCATTTTTAAAACCTTTCTACATACAACAAATCTGCAACAGACACCTTATAACACATCTTGATAAACCTATGCAAAGACCTCTATAAGCGAACGATTAATTACTAAAACGAGTTGAAAACTCTGTTCCAAGCTGAAAAATAGCTCATCATCAGCACATTCTTCTTTGGCCACAATGTTATCAAAAGTCCTTTGATGCAGGGAATAAGCAGACCAGACAGCCCGGACACACAATTAGACTCTAGGACAAAACTACTTAATGTTACATAAAATGTCCCGATTACTCATAAACTCGAATTGTGTCACGTGAGGGGAAAACGTGTCATGTTACATCTGCAAACAATGTTCACATATATACATAAAGTAGACCGATGTATATAACATCTGACTAAAAACTAGAATAGTAGCCGACTTGTATTGCACACACATCATTTATGCCATGCCAAATAGGGGGTACAATGAGCCGCCCTTTCGCCTGACGTGCCTTGAATGCCATATACACAAGCTAAGGCGGATTCGTTCATCATCGTTACGCAGGCTCATCTCAAGACTACACTGATACTTGTGTTTATACAAAGAATCATGTATAATTCCATGCATTTTGTCACTGTATGATATAATATTCGTATTATTTGACTCTTGAGCTTGTTGTCGCTATCCTTTCCTATATGCAAACGTGATTTGACACATCGGCAGCAAAAGACGTTTGGAAACATATTTGACGAAGTATGAACCGGATCCTAATGCGATAGTTATGCTTTTGTCACAATATTGTCAACTCTATCCAATAATTAGGCTTTGACTTTAGAGATCTGCCATACAATTGCCTATATTTTATTACATCCCTCAATACTAATGGTAAAAACATTTTCTATAAGACGTCGGTATAATCCTACAATGTTAAAATATTTCAACGGATATCTTTTCTAATGCACATGCTCATATAGTAAATTATAAGTTAAAACATTGTGAACTCTCGAGTTGATCATACTCCCTATATAATCAAAGCGCCGAAGGCACTTTAGTGGCGATCGTGTAGAAAATACTGCAAAGTAACAAGCAGTATCCCGGAGTACATGTATCCACATGCAGATCTATATTAAAATCAACAGGATCAAGATCATCCTAATTATATCACCTTCTAACACCATTGGTGACATATTAGTAAATAGGTCCAGAAAACGTAAATGAAGTGAAAGCCTTTAATTCTTACAAGCCAAGTGTCTCAATCCCTAAACTGTTGACAATGTCCGGGCCGGAGAAGTCAGTCCTATCAAACAGTACTCATTTTGACCTTTGACCTCTACGAGTGACCTTAACATTTAAGGTACAGACCTGAGTTTTGTGCACGACACACCAACTCATCATGGTGCACATTTTGTGCTATTTTTCTTAGAAATCCTATTATACATGGTTAAAATGCGGGTCGGACAGACAGATTTATGGACGCACGGAAACACTCACCGAACCGCCATTGTGACAGCTATATGTCGAGCTCACCAAAAGCGGACTCGACAACAAGTGATTTCAGACAGTAAAATGGTTATCAAATTATCAGTCAATAAACAACAGGCTATTGAACAACCCTTTCCAACAATCAACACATTTGCAAAGGAAGAGCTGCTCCTATTGATACATTTATTGTAGCATTATATTTTATAATGTGTTTCCTGGCTTTCTCACACCAGTACTGACTACTCCTAATGTGTTCCCCGAGCAACTGGCTGCTTTACCACAAAGACTGTTAGCCCATTGGTGGGAGACGAATGCCGCTTGTCACAGTGACCTTTGTCAAACGTTGGCCGTGCAAGTGTTCGAACTTACAACCCATGGGTTGGGTTAGGAGTGCTCCAGTTAGAGATCAGACAAATACTATCAAACTAAATTTCACTAATTAAGGGGATATAGCTCTGGCATAACTGTGGAAAGTTGACTTGAAAGTGAATCTGTTCATGGAATTATTCTCATATACAGTCACACCTGTGCTAAATTCATGCTTTGTTTAGCAATACCCTGTCTATAGCAACCATTTTTTTTTATTTCCCAAAAACACATTTTTGGCACAAATGACTCTGTAATTAACCCTTTCTCACATACATATGCTTTATGATGCCTCTGCAACAGACAACTTTTGAAAACGAGCAATTTATTCTTTTGTCACAATTATTTCAATTCTTTTTAGTAATTACCTACATTTATAGAGCTTTTCCGTGGTTTTGACTTGATATTCCCAAAGTCATCTGCTGCAGACGTGTTGTATGTGGGAAAGGGTTAAAGATCACCTAATTGTTCTCTTCACATGGATTGTTTTTACAAACAGGTGTGCTCAAGTAAGAAAGGATCATGTTCGTCTAACTTCTCATTCTTAAACCTTCCGTACAGACGGTATCCCGTTTATTACTTTTGTTAGAAGGTTTATTGTATGAGAATTCCGGCACAAGCCGGTGATACATGCTTTTTCGTCGCATGCGTGTGGTCCGAGCATCTATTGTCATGATTTTACAAGAAGTAAGATCAAGTATTTTCTCAGTTATTTTCAATTTTATAAACTATTTTAAGAAAACATGTCAGCAACTCTTTTTTACTTCTGATTAAATGAAAATATTTTAGATTTATCTCAAATTGGTTACAAAATATAACTTTATAGTAGGATTTTACTTCGAAAAGTGTTACATAAATGTATTTGTACTATATTCAACATAGAATCTAAGAAAAATGTAATCATTTCTGAATTACCTCCCTTTATATCAAAATTCCATTCGCGCTCTATTTACAATGGAGGTTGTTTTGCCAACCAAACGTCGGGTGACTTAACGGGCACCTGCTTACTACGTCACTCCATAATGGGCAGTATGTCTCGCGCAATGATATTCTCTGTCTCCATACTGTTTACATTTTTTTACTCAATTACATATTAGTTCGATAGTTCTAAAAGCTTAGTATCAATTTTGTACCAAACTAGCACTGACATTATTATTGTTAACCATGTCTCTGCAGAAATTATGGAATTATTTGGCGGTAAACGTTTTCAATTAAGGATTTCTGACCTTCTGCCGAAATCTCCCTATATATTGTTCTTCTTGTGTAATAGTACAGTGGCTATTGTTACCACACTCGCCACAAAAAGGTTAATTAAGTATATTAAAACTGGTCACATTTTTCACTGACCGTTTTTCCCCCGTTGTTTTTAAATAAAGTCATATTTTATCATGAATCTTAAGTATGTGTTTAAAGTATTCTCTCGAGTGCAATTTGTTTCTTAAGCGTTTACTTTCATCTACGTCTAGGCCATTTTTGACTTTGTAGTGTGTCATTTTGAAAGGCATACATCAATTGGCTCCCCAATTTCAAACAGAAATATATAGTTAATTTGAGAATCAGACTCCAAAAATGTCTACATCTACGAACAATATTAAAGTAATGCTAAACATAAGTCAATATATCTGAATTTTGAAAAATAACATCGAATATGTAAATGTTAAAGAGTCTTGAAAATAAATGTCCATGAAGTACTATGTGTACAACGTTTCTATCAAGATCAAATTAATTCATTCACAAGCAATGTTAGAATACAAAAAATGAATATGTATTTGTACCCAAAACCTAGTGAATTATTTTGACCTCAATACTTGAATAGATTGAGATTAGATTGCATCAAAAGCATACATGGTAAGAGAATTGCAAACGTATACACGGATCATAATTATATAAATAATCCTTAATAATTGATCATGATCTAACCCAAAGTCAGTTTAAACGGTATTTTAATAAATTATACCCCAAAAGCGACCGTGCACTATATAACCCTTTCCCGCATAAAACAAATCAGCTACAGACGACTTTGAAAACATCCAGGAAAACAAAAATAAGGAAACTAACTATAAATAGAGATATAATTATTGAAAACAACAATTGTTCGCTACACATGCGTTAATTTGGAGATTGGATGAGTTAACTTCTGAATAAGAGATGTTGATTAATTCCCACATACAGAAAGTCTACAACAGACAACACCGTATGCATCTAGGTGAAAATATGGAAATATATATTACTTAAAAAAAATTGGATCCATTGTACTAAAAGGAGAAATTTCTCCGATATATGTTGAAAAAATTTGCAAGTATGAAACTGTGTTGTTACTTCCCCTAAATGTACAACAGGTTACAAGCGTTTAATAATTATTCCAGTGCTTGTGGTAACGTCCAACAGCACTTTGAGTGCTTTGCTTGGTACTAGTACGCCGTATTTGCTTACACTATCTGTTCGCAATGATGACAGGTGATCTGCCGCATCCGCATCTTAAAGTTGATTTAAAAGCGAAAAAGAGAATCGTTCGTCTAAATTGGTATATGTTGGTATAACTGAACAGTATATATTAAGATCAACCTGACAATATAGTGTACAGTTTACAGCTGGATCTATATTGTTCCAAACAGCCAACGTATTATAACTTTTCGTACTGATGGACTCAACGTATACGATGACAAACACAAACCAGATATTATCCTATCTGATTAAAGACCTATGATAATTCCATATCAGTCTTATCTTGACACTATTCACGTCTGTACCAACAAATAAACACGTTTGCCACTCTCAGAACATCAAGCTCACATGATTTAAAATACTGAATTATGTCAACCGTATTAAATATTAACGTTACTTAACTTTAACAAATGGTTTTGAAAAGTAAAATCATTTAATCAAGAAATATAGCCATGTAGTTTGAGTTACAATAGTCACGCCAAATCCAGGTTGGGATCGACTCATCTACTCAAAATCATATAATGCTTATACGTATTATTACATTATTATGAGTTATCAGTTTCCTCCATTTGTAATAACAACAATTGATGTCAGATGGAAGCGATTTATTTTCCATAGGCGACCATAATGACAATATTGGATAAAAAAAAATTAATAAATCAAATGTCGACTTTGCCTTTGTTTTTGTTTTCTCTTTAACTCTGGTTGTCAAATCAAAGGTCACACTTATCCAGCAGCGAATTTTACTTTCAATTTCAGAAAATATAGTGCAACATCCGACTTTTGGTGATAGTTTATTGGTTACATCATTCCAATCCGTTTTTAGCTCACGTTACTATTAACAGACTTTTCGCTCAACCAAGCCCGAAGTGTGGGGTGAGCTATTGTGATCACCCACCGTTTATCATCGTATGTCCGTTCGTCTGTTCACATTGCCTACAAATCAATTATCCTGAACTATCTTCTTATTTCAAAAATAATTTCGAAGGAATGTTTTTAATGTTCTTCTCTTTTCAAATTTAATCAGAGAATTCAGTTATATGTGGTTGTTGCGTTATCAGAATGAGGGCAATGTGCCAAATTTTACAAATATTATGGTATGAAAGTTTTGGTCAGATTTCAATACAATTATTACACAAATGTACCTTGGGTGACCTTCTTCGAAGTGTGTTCAAATTATTCTGATGCATTGAAAAACTCGACCGCCAGGGCCGATGCTTGCTTTCCTCATATGCATAAAAGGTCAAACAATCTTCTTGTTCAAAAGTACTTGTTCGATTTGAAAATTGATTAGCACAAATTTTCGTTGAATGGTCCTCCAATGATTTGGCACACATGCTCCTTGATGACCCTTTACCGATATTTCTCCTGGATTGGGCATTGGTTTAGCGTTATCTGTACGTCCATATGTCAATCTTTCCATCCGTCCGTCCAAAGCAATATCTAAGGCACGATTGGATGGATTAAATTAAAACTAAACTTGATGGGATTATTTACAATTTAAAGGCATTTTATAATTAAATTGTTTGCTTTTGAGCGGTAAAGTACCATTTTCTGGTCACTAATAATAACGTTCGAACTTTCAAAATATCTGTTTTACAAATTAAATGCGAATACTTGGCCTTTTTAATCATTTTTCTTTAAAGGAGAAACATACTGTTCTGTTTCTTAATTGATGTAAATTAAATTAAAACCGTCAGTAGCATACTAATCAATCACGTATCACAAAATGATGAAAAAATACAACAATCACTTCGTAAATTCCCCATTGCAAACGCACAGCTTAACGTTTCGTACATCGTCAACAAAAAAGGAGGACATAATTTGACATTTGACGGATACATTTATTGCCCAAACCGTCGAGACAAGAAGACAATGTGTTCTGGAGATGCGCTGAACGAGGTTGTAAAGGATTCGGCAGACAGAACCACAACCGATCAGCAGACCACGCAAAAATCGTTGCCAAACAGACGCTGAACAAGATTTAAGCGCTGCGCAGAAGAAGTTCGACCAATTCCTACAATCTGTGCAGAACGGCGACTAAACTCAAGGACAACGGAATGACACCTGCCGCGAAAATGTTGAGAATCTACCTTCTTTCAATTCAACAAAGTCAACGCTCTACCGAGCTCGCACACTTCCAAAGGCCAAGACATATATTTTCTTAGACGTATTCTGGTTCCAGACCATAGAAGACAGAAACGCCGCCGATATAACGCAACTCACAAAACCGTTTACAGACTACGCTACCGAACAATGGGAAGAGGGCGACAGACCGATGTGGAATCATTTTGGCACACAGGGACACCGCGCTACAAACAACATGGGTTATATAGAAATATGTTATACTAAGAGGCGTGACTTTGAGTGGATACACTTCCATTCATGAGTTAATTAGTTAAGACAATATACACAGCACTCTCCCCTTTCAAATGTAAAGTCATCAATTCAATTTCAATTTTGAAATCGCAATCATAATTACGCCTGCGGAAAGTATGCACATAGTCTTTAATTTGTTCAGTGTGTAATTGACACCTGAAAACAGTATGCACATACTGCTTTAATGTCCATTGCGCGTGATCAAGTCGTGTTGACAGGGTATACATACATTTTATTTTTTAATCATGTAATTCATATACTTTAATATAACATTTATTTCGAGGTTTTTTGAGGGGGTAATTCATGTGGAATCAAATCCATTGTCCGGCTGATATGCCAACAAGTGACCACCTTTTGATTTTTAGACAAGACCTATTTGGCGATTCGAAAGGTACATAATGGATATTAGCTGGCAACAGTCCACTCATTTTTAAAACAATATTCCACGGGTCATTCACTTTCATTGATATTTTATACGATCTGCAACTAACAAGACATCTCTCTGAACCCGAGATGGTGTTTAGAAACGGAGAGCTGATATAAAAAGACAGATGTGAAGTAATTAAATGCCGATATTGTAAAATACTTGTCTACATTCCAGTCTCGAAATGTCTTCGGATTTAGCCTACTATAGCAATTGGCTCTAACGAGCCCCTTACTAATCAAAGCGCTGAAGGCACTGCATTTGTTTGGGTACATAAAACTGTTCAAACATTTGCCTTTGCATAGATGTGTGATTTATAAACTATGCATTGTTTATAAATATTACAACTTCGGGTAAAAGAATAAATGACGCATCCGTTAAAATTAAATGCCATTTTAGTTGTCTATAAAAATAAATCATGAGACATACATGTGAATATTATATTTAATGTCCAAGTTTCAAAAGACATGTAAAACAAATGGATAACCATTATGGCCCCGACTCACTCATCTAAGTATTTACCAATTTTTGTTACAAAAAAATCACCATTGACCAAGGGTTTTCTAAAATCTTACTCAAAAGCTTCCTGCTTAACAAGAGATTTTTCAAGTTTTCACTTTAGCCATATAAGGCCAAATAGCCCTGCCCCCTGGCGGCCATGTTTTTCGACCAATCAACATGGCTTGGAGGAATCTGATAGATGGTCTCCCAATGAACATTTCTACAAAAAGAATTGAAAATTGGCCAAAAACTTTCGGAGGAGAAGATTTTTCAAGTTTTTACTATAGCCATATTAGGCAAAAAAGCCCCGACCGCTGGCGGCCATGTTTTTCGACCAATCAACTTGGCTGGAAGGAATCTGATAGAGGGTCACCCTAGGAACATTTCTACAAAATTATTTGAAAATCGGCCTGACACTTTTGGAGGAGAAGATTTTTTTGAGTTTACACTATAGCCATATAAGGCAAAAAAGCCCCGCTCCCTGGCGGCCAAGGAACTTTTATGTATCAAGGCTGACGCTAAACGTCGCAACCAATGCTAAATGTCGCAAAACCTTCTGACGTTATATGTCGCATCTGTAACGCCAAATGTCGCAAAACAAGGTACTGCCGCTATATGTCGCAACATCAACGCTAAATGTCTCACTCCTTTATAAGCAATCTTTTGTAGTATTACTGTTTCACAATGTACAAATTACAATGTTTTCATCTCACTCTGTCCCTTCTTTTTTTAGTTATAGCTCCTGAAGTAGTCATTTTTTGCGACATTTAGCGTCAGCCTTGCGACATATAACGTCAAGTACGACATATATACAAGATATATATGCACTCTCGTACTATCGATATGGATTCGCACACTTACGATAAGGACTCTCACACAAGCGATATGCACTCTTGTACTAACGATATGGATTCGCTCACTAACGATATTGATTCATACACTTACGATATAGACTCTCACAAAAGCTGTATGCACTCTCGTACTAACGATAATGACTCGCACACTAACGATATGGACTCTAGTAATAGTGGTTCATCAGAATAACAGATTGCGCTTTGTGTTTATACATTCCTTGCGGGCCAATGACTGGCTCTTTCTGCGGATAGCCACATTTTGTGGCTGGTATACAATAGATGGAATATGGTATAAACGTCCAAGACATTTCTTTTGTAAACACATGTACACGGACATACACTGTGACATAACGTTATAACATGTACAATTTTCTTAAGTTTTTTAAAACTGTAAAATTAAAGAAAATTGTACATGTTATAACGTAATGTAACAGTGTATGTCCGTGTACATGTGTTTTCAAAATGTTAATGCGTTCTATGGATAGCCACATATTGTAACTGGTATACAATTGTCTCTCTTGTCACAAACTGTATAAGCTAATACTGGAATAAAAACTGACACGGAATAAGTAACATGCTTTTTGTTGCCATTCCTTAACCTACTTATAAAAAAGTTTATAAATGTAGCGCTTTAACATCCCGTAACTGATACCTTGAACGTTTATACCATATTCCATCTATTGTATACTAGCCACCAAATGTGGCTATCCGCAGATAGAGTAGAACCAGGCATTGGCCCGCGAGGAATGTGTTAACACATCACGGATTGCCTGCACTAACCAACAGCCAGGTCCTGCTATTCATATAATTCTTCTAACACTAAAAGGCGACACAGATATATCACAGAACCGGCAAGGGTTGAGATACAACCGAGGCGGCTGTGTCTTGCTCACAATGTCTTTGAACAATCTATTCACCCGTTGAAGGGAGTATCGCGACGAAGGATTTTGTTTCGAACCAAGGTTAACAATAATATACCAAATCAACTGAGGTAGTTCTACATGGTGCTTTTGATGAACGTGTTTCGGTTTCCGTTTTAAATGTATCATTTCTCACAATCTGTTATTCTAATGAACCACTATTACTAGAGTCCATATCGTTAGTGTGCGAGTCATTATCGTTAGAACGAGAGTGCATATAGTTTTTGTGAGAGTCCATATCGTTAGTGTATAAATCAATATCGTAAGTGAGCGAATCCATATCAGTAGTACAAGAGTGCATATCGCTTCTGTGAGAGTCCTTATCGTAAGAGTGCGAATCCATATCGATAGTACGAGAGTGCATATATATTGTGACTATATGTCGCACTTGACGTTATATGTCGCAAGGCTGACGCTAATTGTCGCAAAAAATGACTACCTCAGGAGCCATAACTAAAAAAAGAAGGGACAGAGTCAGATGAAACATTGTAATATGTACATTGTGAAACAGTAATACTACAAAAGAGTGCTTATAAAAGAGTGCGACATTTAGCGTTGATGTTGCGACATATAGCGGCAGTACAATTTTTTGCGACATTTGGCGTTACAGATGCGACATATAACGTTAGAAGATTATACGACATTTAGCGTTGGTTATTTACTTCGTGCTCAGGTGAGCTAAAAAAGAAACATCTATCCAAATGAAAGAGTAATTGAAATCATGCATTATAAAAGGATTAAATGCTCCAGAGAAAACCAATACCTGTGCCGTCCTAATTTTACTCTACAGTTTACACCTAAGCTGGCCGCTGTTTCCTTTAAAGGGTGTTTAAGCTTGCCAAATCAATTAAGGATGCGTGACCATACACTGTTAATTACCATTGTGTACGAGTGTCATTCCAAACAAATTAT
This sequence comes from Serripes groenlandicus, assembly GCA_031761405.1. Taxonomy (NCBI): domain Eukaryota; kingdom Metazoa; phylum Mollusca; class Bivalvia; order Cardiida; family Cardiidae; genus Serripes; species Serripes groenlandicus. Next base: position 19,659,642 of record JASEVX010000003.1, on the reverse strand, counting down.
AAATGTAACCCCTTTTCCCAATAAACCTATCATATACATGTATGTATTTGTAACTTGCCGGGATATGTCGATACCGTCATGGTACAATGTGATATATGCACAAATTGGTTTCAAAAATCTTGTGTTAATGCACCTGTGGATATTTCGACAACAGATGCGGACTTTAATTGTAACTTTTGTTAATTATTTGGCTATTATAATGATAAGACATGTGATTAAATTGGCAACATTTAAGTTTTTTACTTATAACAGCCTTCAAGTACAAATTTGGTTTATACGACGGTAAAGAAAGGTTATTGGAATAAAGAAATTGTTTAAATAAGCAAATTTTCCTTTTCCCACAATGTTTTCAATATATGTTACTTTTTACTGTTTACACAGCAAGAAAAAAACATTTAACTTATTTGTTATAGATTAGTATTATAGTTGTATATATATATAATTACTAGAAATAAATTAAGATTTAAAGTGTTGTATATATATATATACTTATTGTTTATTTGTTATTTAAATTGTTCTGCCCCTTCCAAGTACCCTACAGAATAGAATGTTGCATGGATCATTTGCCTCGTAGTTTGGCACATGTAAAACTGTTGAAAGTTACAAAGTAGAAAATGAAGAGGCCCAACAATAACTAGAACTCATGACCCTTCAATCGAGTGTAAAGGAGCGGATATAATTGAAGCAAAACCTATGGCTAGTTACTAGCAACCTATTCTATTCTTGCAATGTTTTCAAATTTCGTCCGCTGCAGATGCGTCAAAAGACATTTACTTGTCGGAAAATCAATCCATCAATTCTCGTTATTGATATTTATAGATATGATATAAAGAGGAAAGTCGTTAAAACACTTTACAAAGAGATTCCATTTCAGCATGATATCACTGATAAAAGCAATCAAACACATTATATACTTACTAAGAAAACCCCGGATATGATCATATGTAACAAATTATACACAGTTGCCCATCTTTAATTAAACATTTTTTTACAACAAATCATAGCGTCCGCAGATTTGCTCTATATTCTATTGCGTCGGCATTTCCCCTCTATATTGCATTTGTCCGCATTTTCCCTCTATAATGTATTTGTCCGCAGATCGCGTCCGCACTTTAGACCCTCCCCCCATACCGTTGTATTTATAAATAGAATTCGACGATCACGATTTCTCTGCAAATGTGTTACTCTCATTTTAAATGCATTTTATGACGCACATATTTGTTTTTTTAATTCTTTATACTATATTTATATGGCCGACAAGGCACAAAGAAAATATTTTCAATTCGTGATTGAAAATTCAAATACCGTATCTGGAGCTTAAATCGGAAATAGTTCTCCCTGTAGCAGTTCACTCATTGAGATTTATAAATCTCTCCGCATTCATGTTTTAAAATACAATGTTTCATTTTATTTCGCAATTCTCTTTGAATATAAGAACCACATAAGAAAACAAAGACGATATAAATATATCATTATTTCAAAAATCGTGATACATTTGAAAAGTAAGAGCAAGTATTGAGTACTACTTTCACGCGTATGGAATTCATGGACTTTTACATAAGACGAACGGCTTCAGAATTGCAGCTACTAAATTTGTTTGTTCCAAACAAATAAAAACCCTATGAACAATAAGCAATTGCTCGTTACAAGCGATGGTTTTTCGTCAGGTATTTGAAATAATGATAACTGATGTTTTATAAATGTTTTCAATGATTATTGAAAACCAAAATCAGACTACACATAGGTGAATGCTGATCTCGGTGTACATTTTTCATGACAATTTGTTCACCTATTGCGGTGTTCGTGTGATTACATGCTGATTTCTGATAACATATTTTACTGAATAGTGCTGACAAAGATCTGACTGCATAATTCAAGGTCCGATTTGTTCTTATATTGGTCTGGTGATAAAATACATTGACGAAAAGTGCAGAAAAAGATCAGGCTGATCCTGGGTTTCACTTTGCTCAAACGTTTTACAATTTCGCATTTACAAGGAAATTCTGTACCGCTCTGCATGTGTATATGCTGAATGGTTTTCTTGTTACATTTTCAATGATCAGTAATAGTTATGCCTGATAACTAAATTATCTTTTTTAAACAGTATTGAGTATGTATCATGTAGTTTCTGTGTAGATCTAGTCGAGCAAGAAGACTAAGAAAACTTCTAGATTCTAGCGAGTGAGTTCAAATAATACCAATCCGTTGAAAAACATGGAGCGGAGTTTTGTTTCTAATATGTGTATAATAAAACTTTATCAATATTCTTGTATACAAGTACTGGCCCGATTTTCTTTACACTAAAGTAATTGTTCAACCGTTGATGAACATGGCAACCAGGGCGCGGGGTCTTGTTTTCATTGGAAGCCGCCAGGAGGCGGCTGCCTGTAGGGATGCTTAGGAATTTCGGACAAGGAGAATATTTAGACCTGCCAGCGTGACCACATATCTTGATTTCTCTTTGTCCTTACTAAGTACATTCATTTAAGGTAATGACTTTTAAAACATCCCTTTTACACTCAATATACATATGTGAGTTTTACAAATTAAAAACAAAAGACAAAGGCATATATTAATTGAATGTATGTACATTTTTATTTAAGCGAAATTCATACTGTGTCTAGTCCAAAAAGTGAAATAGAGAAGCCTTCTATTGAATTGGTAAATGTAGTCTGGTTCCTTACATCCTATGATATATTACGCAGTAATTAGAAGAAGAAGCCACGTCCCGTATTCACTAAACTTTTCAATTTAGATTTTTGACTAAATCTATATCTTAATATTTAGTCCACGTTTTAGATTTAATCCGTATTCACCAACGCGTTTTAAACTGATCTTAATTTGGTCTAGTTTTTAAAAGTCATAAGCGGCCGCGCAGCGACTCTGGTTCCCGAATCAAGTTAGGAGCTAAAATAAAAGACAGTACAATTCATCTATTGTCTATTTATAGATTTTCATTTTTATCGTAATTTCACATACATTTTTCATTTGCTTTGCTTTTAATAATCTGACTTTCATGTTCAGTACATACTTGATTCAAAGTTAACTTTGAGTACAATTGTCATCGCAAAATGCAGACATGAAAAGATTTAAACCACAGAAATATCTGTTTCAAGATCAATTTCGTTCTTTTTCGCTGTTGCAGTTTCACAATCATGAATATCGCGGTAAACACGATATCGGTGTATTTTTGCCTAGCCGACAACATGTTTTATCACGGATGCGATGTGAACATCCAGAAAACTTATATGAAATGAAATCTTCTGGTTCTTACAAACAAAGTGTGATCGGATTGACTAACTGTATTTAACTTATCACTGTAAATGTAGACAGCATTTCAACTCTTATATCAACTTGTAAATTTACAGTTTGAGAAATAAATTCAAGTAAATTTTCATGCACTGGTTTAACGTTTTCAAAAGAAAATTGAAACTAGTTCCTAAATTAAGCCTTTCCCACGTACAACAGATATGTAGCACATTAATTAAAATTGGAACATATTGCTAAACGAAGGTATAATTTATGAACATAAAGTAAAAAAAATTGTAGCAAAAGGATAAATTCCTCGTGATCAATTTCTCTTTTTGTCACAATGTTTTCAAAATTCACTGCAGCTCTTGTCAGTCTTTCGGGTTACGTGTACATTGAAATCCGTTTCCTTGATTTTCTGAATGATAATCACGACACGAGTTCACAGCAGTTTCGTCAACTCGAGATTGTCCGTTTGTAATCCGACAGCTTTGATTTTCAATTCCTCAATTTGCCACAATAATTTCAACTCTTTTCAATTATCTTACTATCATTTATAGAGAATTTCTATGTATTGTACTTGATGATTTTAAAGTCTGTCAGGGTTAACATCATTGAAATCATTGTGGCAAAATGAGCAATAATGAGCAATATCTGCATTTGCCACAATAATTTCAACACTTTTCAATTATCATACGATCATTTATAGAGATATTTTATATTTTTTAATTGATAATTTCAAAGTCGTCTACTGCAGATTTTTTTTATGTGGGAAACACTTATCCACTATCATGACTTACCGATACAAACGAAAAACATATTTTCTGTGTGTCAGCATTATTTGATAAAAATTATCATAACAGAGATTGTGTTCAATACAAATAGTTGATTGTTTTTGGTACTAATTTAAATTTATCATAACATCTTGTCCATTTATCATTAGTATTATATGTCACTTTTCATGATCAGTTTAACTCTAAATTATCTCATTCACTTAAAACACAGACCCTGCCAGGTTAAATATCCTACATAAAACTTATATCTTCAATAACCGATATCAGCATTACTGACTACAGATTAAATTGTTCTGATGTTTGTGGATTTAAATGATCTTTTTTCTTATTTCTTCATGTGAAACGAAATATTGCAGCTTCTCTTTGATGCTTTGCATCAAACATCCGTCTTGTATGTGTTTACATTCATATAATTGAAAGCTATATTTAAAAAAGTTCTTTTGAAAAGGTAAGACCATCATGTTTCTCTTGTGTGGAAACTGTGATGCTTGACATCTACCAATAACAATTTCTTCACCACCAACGATTCAGAAACATTGTGGAAACACTGTTGGAATTTCAGAAATGGCATGAAGTCAATGATACAAATTTCAAAATTGTTGAGTTCTATTATTTTTATATTGATTAAACGTATTCTTTAAATATTTAAGAACATGCCAACAAGATCAAGAATAATGTAATCTAAATGAATTACTGGTTAAAAGTAAAAACAAAGGAAATTGTGTTTCAATTATTATGAGAAAATCCTTGTCTGCTTGTTTTGCCTGTGTCAGGTGTTGACTACCAAATGAGAGATATGTATTAATAGGTTGACTCAACAAAACATAGGGGATGACGAATATCGCCACAATATTATTAATGGGCTGAAACAAAGTGGTGTAATGATATACAAATAAGGCTATGTGTGGCAATAACTATATAATCTGTATTTGTTCCTTATACATCGATGACAAGTTTATTATGTAGTTAGTAATTTAACCATTATTAATTTTTGTTTTCTAAAGTAAAAGCCAACCTTTAATATAATAAGAATAATACTTTTCGTATTAACATAACTCCATACTTAATCTTTAACTTAAACACAAATAACCTAATAAGGCTAGGCTAATTTAAAATTAACGAAACATAAATAGAAGTTAAACCTGTAGAATTCCGATGTGAAGTCTTTTATATTGCTTTTCCAACTGACTGTCTTGCAGAAATACCAAAATGTCGAAAACAAATCCCGCAACGTTTGAAAATCCTTACTTGATACATTGGGAAACGATGGTGGTGCATATAAAGGTGCATATTCGACGCTAAAATGATTGAAAGCTGATTCAATTACTTAATATACAGCTAATAAATAATTTTAGGTAATCGATTATAAACCCCCTTAGCTATTACAATAGATAATAGAATATTATAGTACTTCTAAGTGATCTAAGTCAGCGGGTCAATTTATGAATCACATTACATTTGACACATTTCCTTCAGAAACAAATGGTCAGGGAGACATGTGCGAACAAATATGTGAAATTTAATCAAAAATCGTCTGCTATTCATGTCTTATCAATACATTCATACCATGACAACCTCGTAAATCTTATCAAATGCCAATGAATAAACAATAACGACTGAATAAACTACCAACAATGTGGGAAAAGGAGAAATTTCTAATTATCAGCAATTAATATTGTGCTATACTGCTTTAGACAGCTGTCCGCTGTAAGCCGCTTTCTATAAAGTCGACTACTATAGCGGTGTATTTGTTTAAACATTAGTATTGCCTTCATCCCCTTAATTATCATTTTTCATCGAGATCGCCTGACTATAGACTGGAAAACCTTGAGAGATATAATTTATATTGTCAACAATTGAACATCTTGGTAAGTGAAAATTGAATTTCAGGGAAAATGTGAAAAATATTGTTGCTACCTTGGTGTATGTCCCTCTGGTGTTAATTTAAAAATACTTTCATAAAGGTGCACATCTTTCTTGATATATAACATATTTTTTTACAAGACATTGCTTTTCCATTTGAAAATGTAAATATGACCTTTCCATTTGAGTTCAATTGGTTATTGATATCACATATAATTACCTGTTTTATTTATAGGAATTATTCATTGTTTTTGCAAGTAATAATTTAAACCCTATCCCGTGCATATTATCCAGCGGAAGTTGGGACTTTGGGCAAGTCAAATGCCAAATTTCGGCTGCATATTGCTCAAGTTAGAAACTTACGCCGGCAACCTGGCACATGTAACGGGAAGGTGCAAAAATAATGGCTTCAAGTTACACTAGTCGCCATTATGCCTCGTCTCGGCAGCCGGCTGCAAAACCAAGGCGAAGTTTGGCCAACAGCGTGACTTTTACCCTCGATTTCGCGTGCTTATTGTTCGACATAAATTAATTGGGCGCTCAAAACTCTTCGTGTTGCATAAGATTTCGACAATTTGTTAGATGTAATTCCTGATACCTGTTTTTGCACCAGTCCTAATCGGGTTGGAAGGTTTAGGCGTTAGCCTGACATATGTCACGTGGAAGTGCCCAACACTGGTTTCGAGTCGCAATGGATGCACAATGCAGCCATTATTAAATTGTCCAGACAATGTGTTTGTAAATATTTCATATGGTTTAAACTTACACGATGCAATTTCTGGCTGATTAATACAGCGGGATTTGAGCCGAATGAATTGATCATGTCCGGTTCGATTTCGTAATAGTTCATCAGTTGGCAGCAAAGTCTAGCCAATTCTTGAAATTTCAAGACAATGTATTTGCACATAATTGAAGACGTTTACGTTTGTCCGAATCGATTGTTGCGGCTGCCGAGAATAGCCGGAACGATGTATCTTTTTGGCTGGTTAGTACAGCTGTAGGAATCTGAGCTCCAGCTATTCCGGATGATTTATGCAGCCGATTTGCAATTGATCCAAGGTTGGTAAAATTTGATAGGTCTCCAGCCAGAATGAAAATGATGCAATCGCAAAGGTACAATGGTATTTAAAATTTAAAAAACAAACAATCCACTGATTCAGATTGGTTAAAATAACCTCTTCTTTTTCTTTAACTAGTCGGTTTCTCTGATTGGATGTAAAAATATATCCACACTATTTTTGGGAAAGTGTAAGTCAACTTTAAATTTCTGCTTTAGGCAAGAACCTAAAATTATATATTTCTTTTAATCAACAGCACTAGCTCTTCAACTTTATTACATATTATCAATTGAGAGCATTGTGAAATAGGAGAAAGTGTTCAAATTGAGCAGTTTCTCACTCTGTCACAAGGTTTTCAACATTTTACTGTTATTACACCTTCAATTTTCCAAGAGTTTCCAAATGTTAGCATAAGTGCTTACACAATTTGTCAATCTGAAGGGACAAAAAACATAATTATAGAAATCATAAATATTTTTTTAATAAAACTTCATACTATGATACAACACATTTAGAGGAAGTGCAGTGTACAAGAAAAATAACTCTATTTTAGTTAATTACAGAGTTATTGCCCTTTGTTATATTTTCTTGATTGTAGAATTTCATTGCTCTTTCTTACTTTTTTCTTGTCCGGAGATTATCTTTAAAACTACAAGATGGAATTTAAGGTGGGGTTTCTGCACTTCCTCTAAATGTGTTGTATAATAGTATGAAGTTTTATTAAATTCCATCCAGTAGTTTTGAAGTAAATCTACGTTCAACAAAAAGTAACAAAGGGCAATAACTCTGTAACAAGCTATTTCAGAGTTGTGGTTCTTGTACACTGCACTTCCTCTCATTGTGCTCTACCATTGTATGAAGTTTTATTAGATTTCATCTATTAGTTATTAAGAAATTCTCCGGACAAGAAAAAGTAACAAAGGGTAATAACTCTGTAATTATGTAAATTAGAGTTATTGTTCTTGTTCACTGCACTTCCTCTCATAGTGTTCTACCAGTGTATGAAGTTTTATTAAAATCCGTCTAGTTATTAAGTGATTCTCCGGGCAAGAAAAAGTAAGAAAGGACAATAACTCTGTAATTAGGTGAAGTAGAGTTATGGTTTCTCTACACTACACTTCCTCTCAATGTGTTGTATCATATTATGAAGTTTTATTAAACCAACCGACCGACCAACCACAGGGATACGCAAAGGAAGAATGCATGATCTTTACATAGGATGAATATTGAAAATGGTCAATATTGTTAAACTAAACATCAAAACAACTTTTCAGTATTGGTCAAACTGTTGTTTTTCGACACCGTTAGAAATTAACTTTTTTTAACTTTTTTTCTTTCTGTTGCAATGGAAACCAGAATTCTGCATGGTCCCAAAAATTAGAAGGAATTTTAGTGAGTACATGTACATTGAGAGGATGCTTGCTATGAAGTTTCATCTCAATTGACCCACTGGTTAAAGAGGAAAAAATGTTGATGCACGATGGACGACTGACCGCCGCACATAGGGCAATCGAAAAAAAACACCTTGAGCACTTCTTGCTCAGGTGATCTAACAACAATATCCACTTAGACCATTTCATGTAGATATTGATCAATACTTGTAATCATGAAGCGTAGGATGGTTGGGATGGTGCATTGCTTTTTTGATTCTCCAAATGTCTCATTATGACCCACAGACTTAAGATAAGGAGGAGTGAACTTGTCTTTTCCTATCAATATATCTTGAATGGCTCAACTTAGCCCTATGCTGTGGGTACACAAAAGAATCATCTCATTGAGACGATTCTTTTGAGTACCCACAACATAGGGTTTGAGAGTCAAATAAGGATTTCGAGATGTAAAATACTCGTCTTATCAAGAGCTCTGAATTGAATGACCTGGACAACACATTAGGTAAACTTGCCACGGTGATGTAACAGATGTAACAGAAATACTGTTTAAAACAGTGATGCAACTGCAACCAATCAATTAAAAACCATGACTCCACTATGAGTGCATTAGCCAATTACCAAATACAGAAAACATCATAGCAAAAAGAGAAGTTGCTCCTTTTACCAGAATGCTTTCAACTATCTTTCATTTATAGAGATTACCCTATACCTTTTTGTTTTCAAAGTCATCTGCTGCCAATTTGTCGTATGTGGGAAAGGGTTAACATACAACAATAAATACTGCAGAAATCATACATTTCATTGTTCATTTCTCCACTTATTTCTGAATAAATCTGCAAGGTCAAAGCTGTGACAAGTGTTACAGCTTCAGTATTTGACACTTTCACCCATCTTTGGGATAGGGGCGTTTCGCCACTATACCATACTCAGGCTGCTTTCGAAAAGTCGGATTAAAGCTGCAACCGCAGTCCACATGTGTATACATACGCCAAATTGGTTCTAATCTGCCTTTTCAACGATTTCATTGGTTCGACCGAATCACGAAAAATCCTCCGCTTGCATTTATTAATGAGACAAAATAGTTCCAACGCGTGAAACACACTCTGAACTATGATTGACCTCAATGTCAGTAGTGTTAGGTAACGTCGACCGTGCTGTGACCCCATTAGTTTACAACAATTGACTTATATAGATAGAGAAATGTGCAAATCACTGTAAATACAATTATTGAAAGGAGTTGAAACCATCGTGGCAAAAGTAGAAATTGCCTACGATAAGCAATTTCTTCTTTTGTCACAATGTTTTCGATTATCGTCTACTGCACATGCGTCTGTAGGCGTCTGTAAGCGGAAAATGGTTACATCATCCCCATGGAAGCTGAACCCTTTCCGTGATACTATTATGCTGTCTAATGCGCCGCGTCGAAATGCGTCCCCCCAGAGATTAACAACAACAACAATGTCTTCTGCTTGTAGTGTATTTGGGACGATTTACTGTAAATATATAATACATAAATCCTACTAACTCTGTAACAAGCATTGAAATATGCCATTTAACAAAGACAATTGCAATCAAACAATAAAATTAACAAAGTCATGGCGTTATTAAGAAATACTGGAAAACATTGTGAGAAATACAGGAATTATATTAAGACACAAGAAAACATAGCCCTAGCAAGAATAAAGTGGATAAATAAAGTGGGAAAAGAAGCCAAGCCTATATAGCGTAAAGTATTTGGTGTAAAGTTAAATTCTCCAGAAAACATTGTGACAAAAGGATAAATTCTAAAAGGCAATACAATAATTCAGTGTAATTAACTTAACAATAATGTAATAGACAAAGAAAAACTGTTATTTAACATACCAACTGTGTGGCTCAATCTCAGCATAGTTTCAACATTGTGTCCACGTCTTACTCCAACGGAGTCCAGAGAGAAAGTAACCGGTTTTAGAAGACTAATAATAGAAAGACTAGTTAAAACAACTAAAACCTGAGGTACCCCACAGGGCAATAGCAATTTTACCTAGCCAACTGTACATATACTACGTACATGTTTACCCTTTACATGTTTTACATGAATTTGGCTACAACATCCTCCCCCCTAATTGCGGCCTTACGCAATTACATATAACATTTAAAAAATACAAAAAAAATATCCCAAACATATTATACATATCAAACAACATAGAAAATAGACACATATAATGGATTTCCAGATTATTGCTCATGACAAACTGATCGACAGGTTTTGTTAAATTGTTGGCAACTACTTAGATTACTCAACAATTAAACACAACTTATGTATAGGTCTTTCTAGAACATTTGTTTGCGTTTTTACAAGTACTCTACGTACTTTACCTAACCTATCTGACATGACTTTCACGATACGTCCTAGTGGCCACGAACCCCTAGGTGCGCGTTCATCGACGATGAGAACTATATCACCAACATTAAAATTTTTCTGCGGCCGAAACCATTTCTGTCTTTCTTGCAAAAGAGGAAGATATTCGCGAATCCATCTTTTCCAAAACAAATTTGCCATGTACTGCACTTGCCGCCAACGACGCGAACAATATTGATCTTCCTTATTAAAGCAACCAGGAGGTAAAGCTGGCGTACGCTTTAGCAAAAGTAAATGGTTAGGTGTAAGAGCTTCCAAATCACCATAGCTATCTGACAGCTGGGTTATTGGTCTATCATTAACAATAGCTTCCACCTCACATAGAACCGTGTGCAACATTTCATCATTCAGTACCTGTTCCTTCAAAACAGCATGAAGTACTTGGCGAATTGTCCTAATCATTCGCTCCCACACGCCACCGAAATGGGATGCAGAAGGCGGGTTAAAACGCCAGTCAATGTTTTTCCGCAAGAGATGGTTGTGAATTTGACCTTTGTTCAATTCCCTAACTGATTTTAAAAGCTCACGGCGAGCTCCAACTAAATTAGAACCATTGTCTGACAGAATGTTCTTACACTGCCCCCGACGCACAGCGAATCTTCGGATAGCATTAATGCAAGAACTAGTATCCAAAGTATCTGCAACCTCGATATGTATAGCTCGCGTACTAAAGCAAGTGAATACCACACCGTACCGCTTCACTAATGAACGCCTAACCTTTACTTGAATTGGACCGAAATAATCCATACCTACACTTGTAAATGGGGGTTCATCAGGGACAAGTCTTTCAACAGGTAAGTCAGCCATTTGTTGAAAACCAGGTTTAGCCTTTATCTTACGACAGATGACACATTTTGAAAGAACCTTTCTTACAGCAGTTGGTGCATTAATCACCCAACACTTCTCACGCAGCCGAGCCATAACAGAGTTCCTACCCAAATGACCTACATTCCTATGTATCTCTTCAATTATGAGCTCTGAAACACGGCAACATTTTGGCAAGATAGGTGGATGTTTGGAATGCTCCGGCATACAAGCCCTAGAAATACGACCACCAACCTTTATCAACCCGTCATCAAAGTAAGGATTTAAACTTTGAACCCTACTACCCACTTTTACAGGACTACCAGCCTTCAACAAACCAACCTCTTCAGAAAACTCTTGTGACTGACAATTCTGAATAATGACATTTTCTGCCGTAACTATATCCTTAGAGGAAAGCATATTACTAGAAACACTCAATGAAGGCTTTGACGCACCATCTTCCAGACGAACCCTGTTTTGTAAAATCTTCCTGAACATCAAAAGACACGCTACTGCCCTTACCAAAGAAGTCCAATTTGAATAGTAATTTGTCAGCTTAGTAACTGGGTTTTCAAAACCAGTATCGTACTGAACACTACTTACACTAGCATTAACAAAATGCAGACGACAACTTTCCCTTTTCACTTCAATATCACCTTCCCGAACATCAAGAGAAGATGGCTGACTGGGCCAATAATCTAATCCTTTCCACAAAAAGTTTGGACCAGTATTCCACTCCCTATTGCATAGAAATTGATTTACAGAGCAACCCCTAGAAGTCAGATCAGCAGGATTCAACTTTGAGGGTATATACATCCACTGATTTGGATTAGAACCCTCACGAACAATTGTTAACCGATTAGCTACGAACGTCTGAAACCTTGCAGTATCATTCCGAATATAGTACAAAACTGCCATACTATCAGTCCAGAAATAGGATTTAGCAATTGGAAGATCTAGCTCGCGTTTTAACATATTGTCAACCTTTACAGCAATGGTAGCCGCAGTTAATTCTAAGCGGGGAACCGTGATTTGCTTAAGCGGAGCTACACGAGACTTTGCAGTTACCAGTGTAACATGAACCCTACCGTGGGAATTGACCAAGTACAAATATGTCACCGTCCCGTAACCTGACTCACTGGCATCTGAAAAGTGATGCAAAACTGCTTCTGACACATCACCAAATTTCTGGGGCCGTAAACACCGATTCACTTTGAAGTCCTTTAGACACTCAATTTCATACAACCAACTCTCCCAAGACCTACGCAAATTGTCTGGCAATATATCATCCCACTCAAGCCGAAGCCTACAAGATTCCTAGAGTAAGCACTTAGCAGGTAATACAACGGGAGATAACAAACCCAAAGGGTCGTAAACCGAGCTGACAAGAGAAAGAATACCTCTTCGTGTTGATGGCTTTTCTTTTAAATCTAGTTTGAATCCGAACGTATCAGTTTCAGCGTTCCAATTAACACCCAGTGCTCGCTCGATTGGAAGACTATCCTGTTCCAGATCTAAATCCTTGACCTCTGGAGCCCAATCACTCTTTGGAATTGACACCATGACTTCCTTACTATTACTAACCCATTTTGTAATATTAAAGCCACCAGAACCTAAAATGAACTTAAGGTCATTTATCATAGATTTTGCTTTAGCAACAGACTCGACGGACTTCAAACAATCATCAACATAGAAGTTCTTGAGAACTGTGTTCACCACATCCTCATCAAATTGACCATTTGCACTTAAAGCTGTTTTCCTAAGAGCGAAATTGCAAACACTCGGCGAGGAATTTGCCCCAAACAAATGCACCACCATTTGATACTGTAACACCGGTTTATCAACATCACCTTCCTGCCACCATAGAAACCTGAGAAAACTCGCATGTGACATTGGGACATGCACTTGATAAAACATGCTTTCTATGTCGCCCATGAAAGCAACATTCCCATCTCTGAACCTAAGTAAGGTGCCAATTAAAGTGTTTGTAAGGTATGGTCCTTGCAAGAGCTTGTCATTTAACGACGTGCCTTGATAGCGTGCTGCGCAATCAAACACAACCCTTAACTTCCGTTTCTGAGGGTGGTACACCCCGTGATGAGGCAGAAACCACACTTTTCCATCATCCTGATCTAAACAATCGAGTGGGACCTGTTTAGCATACCCTTTGTCAATGATCTTGTGCATGAATTCTTTATACTCAGAATAGAATTGATCATCTCGTTTCAAGCGTTTCCTCAATAACCATAACCTATGTTATTAGGCATTGAAACATTTTGGTCACGAAAGGGTAAGTCTACAACATAATGACCATCCTTGAACGTTGCAGACTTTTCAACTAGGTCTAGAAAGAGTCTCTCTTCCTTGGACGGCTCAGACACATCATCAACTGACCTCTCGCAAAAGTCATGATTGAAATGATTATTAAGCTGTTCATCTAGTGTTGGGGGTGCCGTTACCTGTATGCAATTGGTAGAAACATGCACTGAAACATCTTCACTACAATTGTCGCATGCTTCAATAGGACCATTTATGACCCACCCAAAGACCGTTCTGACTGCAAAGGGACCATTATTCTGACTGAGGATCACCTCCCAAGGTTCCATGGCTTTTGGTACATTAACTCCTACCAACAAATCAACATCACTATTTAACCTTAGCAAAGGGACATTTTTCAAATAGGGCCAATTCTTCAAATCTGACGTATTCACATCAAAACTAGAAACAGGTAACCTTTTCTGACTAAGCACGGACGGCAGATTAACAACATTGGAATCTCCTAGACTACATAATTCCAGCCCTGTTAACAAAACACGTTTGTCAGTTTGATCCTTACCCATAGTGTGCAATGTGACCGATATCCTCTGACCTTCGATACCTAATCTACGCATCAAAGACTCCGTACAAAATGTAGCTGTACTTCCCGAATCCAGAAAAGCATATGTATCTATATACTTATGACTACTCTTGTGTTTCACCCTTACAGGTACAATAGGGAGTATATGCTTTCTGCTACCTAAATCACTAGTAAATGTTGCCGTAACAGAATTTCTACCAAACCCTGTCCCTTGATCGGCATGCAAAATTAATGGGTGCCACCTATTACAAATAGTACATACCAGCCTCTTTTGACATAAACCTTTGAAATGACCAGACCTCAAACAACCAAAACACAGACCTTTCGACTTCAGAAATTCATACCGCTCCTTCAGCAAACTGTCTCTAATCACAGAACACTGGTCAAGAGAATGAGAATCATTACTGCAAAATAAACATGGATGGTTGAACGCTAAACCCTTCTTCAATGTATTTGATTCGTCAGTTTTGTTTTCAAAGGTTCCTCTAAGCTTAGACTTGTCATCCCCTGAGACATGAGTAATCAGCGACTTTGAATGGCTCAAGCTTTTGCCGACGTATTTATATGACGCTTATTTGTCAGTATTACCAACATTACTCAGCTCCTTACCAAATATTGGGTCATTGGCCTTCTTAGCCTCGCGACGGACAAAATCAACTAACTGAGAGAATTTTACTACATAGCCCTTTCCTTTTGTTTCAAATGCTATATTTCTCCATTTATCGTGCAAATAGAAAGGCAACTTTTTCACTAAAAGCTTAAGATTGTCTGAATACTCAAGAACGCGGACGGCTTCAATATTGTCGACCGCGTATTGGCATTCCCTTAAAAAGATACCAAATTCATCCAAACCTTTATAGTTATCTCCCTTTAGCAGTGGCCAGTCTAAGGCTCGTTTTACATAAGCATGAGCAATAACCTCTGGATCACCATATCGTTCCTGAAATTCAGCTAAAGCAGCATTAAAACCTAGTTGAGCATTAAGGTAAGAGTAGCCTAATACAATCTTGTTAGCTTCGCCAGTAGTAAATTGCAGCAAGTAATTTAACCTTTCGTCAAAGGAACTAGTTGTTGCATTAACTCTCGCATTAAATTGTCTCATAAAAGATATGTATTCAATGACATTTCCGCTAAAGGGCTTAATCTCAGGAATAGGTTTACGCAATTCATGACTAAGAGCTAAAATGCCGGTATTGGTATTAGTAGCGCTTGCTTCAGAGGCAATATACTTTGGAGGAATAGATTGATGCACTACATTTTTAGCAATGCTTAAGCCCGCAAGTGCACTAACTTTGGGTTTCCAAGCAGGCACCTCTGGGTCTAAGCTGCTAAATGGATGAGGCTTATGAGTACCCTTCATTGATAGTTCAAGAATAGACTTGGACAGTACCGATGCACTAGGCTTGCGTTCCTTTCTAGCAATGTCTGATTTTGACAATTCAAACTCTTCCATAGCTTTACCTTGAGCATTAATAATATCAATTTCTGTTTTAATTTTTAACTCATCTCTTTTTAGTTTCATATCACCAATAGCCTTTTCAAGATTCAGGTTTTCTTCCTGAAGTGCACGTTGCTTTTCGATGGCTTTTAATCTAACTTCAAGTTCTGCTTTGCGTCTCATATCCTGAGCTTTAACGGACGAGGTATAAGACGCAGAAGACCTTGAACGAGCAGCCGACGCTACTTGCGAGACACTGTCACTTGGATTTAGACAGGCTGAATCATGCTTTTTACCATGCTTTTGTTCTTTGTGGTCATGCTTTTGTTCATGCTTTTGTTCTTTGTGGTCATGCTTTTGTTCATGCTTTTTTTGTGACTGTTTACTGGCCCAATGTTCAGCACTAAGTTTAAAGTCAAGAAATAAAGAGTTAATTTCTCTAAAACTTTGATGCTCGTCATCACTTTTCTGATTGTCAAATAGAAGTTCTTGACATATGCTATGTTGGTTCAGAAATTCTTCGTATATACTTAGAATGTTTGAATATTGCATCCGAAATTCCTCTATGTTGACATGGGAGCTGTCGCCCTCGATGACCACGCCCAACTCGTTGACTTTCGCCATCAATCTCTTACCGCATTGTTTCCTGTTCCGCCGGCTTCTCTCCAACAAGTGGGCGGCGCCCTTCTCGGAGTATGTCTTCTCTCGAGTGCTGCGCCGTGGAATGACTAGGCCTGTATCGGAGTGCGACATCGTTGTAACGGTCAGCCAGTTGTAAATGATATGCTGTCTAATGCGCCGCGTCGAAATGCGTCCCCCCAGAGATTAACAACAACAACAATGTCTTCTGCTTGTAGTGTATTTGGGACGATTTACTGTAAATATATAATACATAAATCCTACTAACTCTGTAACAAGCATTGAAATATGCCATTTAACAAAGACAATTGCAATCAAACAATAAAATTAACAAAGTCATGGCGTTATTAAGAAATACTGGAAAACATTGTGAGAAATACAGGAATTATATTAAGACACAAGAAAACATAGCCCTAGCAAGAATAAAGTGGATAAATAAAGTGGGAAAAGAAGCCAAGCCTATATAGCGTAAAGTATTTGGTGTAAAGTTAAATTCTCCAGAAAACATTGTGACAAAAGGATAAATTCTAAAAGGCAATACAATAATTCAGTGTAATTAACTTAACAATAATGTAATAGACAAAGAAAAACTGTTATTTAACATACCAACTGTGTGGCTCAATCTCAGCATAGTTTCAACAGTGTGTCCACGTCTTACTCCAACGGAGTCCAGAGAGAAAGTAACCGGTTTTAGAAGACTAATAATAGAAAGACTAGTTAAAACAACTAAAGCCTGAGGTACCCCACAGGGCAATAGCAATTTTACCTAGCCAACTGTACATATACTACGTACATGTTTACCCTTTACATGTTTTACATGAATTTGGCTACAACAACTATAGCAGTTCGAATATTGAAAATATTGTTGGAAATGGAGCTATTGCTGACAATGAGCAATTCCTCCTTTTCACACAATGCTTTCATACACGTTTTAAATTAATTATTTTCATATATGAACGTTTTACTATGGACATTCTTTTACTCGACACATTTTGAATAACATGAGATGAATGATAACGAGCAATTTTGCCTTACATCAAGGGGAAAAATATAAAGTTGAAACCTTTGTGGAAATAGAGGAAATGGATCACGATAAACAATTCTGCAGCCGTCTGCTGCACGTGCGTCAACAAGCGACTGTAAGCGGGAAAGAGTTGAACCGTTTCGTTATAGCTACTTAGTTACATACGAATGTTGAAAGTGTATTTGCAAACGGAGCAATTGCTGACAATGAGCAATTCCTCCTTTCCAAACAATGCTTTGGAACATTAATCTTTTTTTTCTATAACCTAGATAACGAACACATTTGTCTACAGTTATTATTTTAACCTTTGCCTCTTTTAGACACATTTGACTCACCTTAATAGATGAATGATAATCAGCAAGTTTGTCTTTTCCCACAATATTTACATCACTATTCAAAATAGGAACTAGAAATTAAATATACAAATTAGAGATAATTGAATTTCAACATTGATTGATAGGGGTTAACACCGTTTTTCAACATTTCCTCAGTAATACCACGGCGGCCAGTTCACCTACAAATGTATTTCCTGGTTTTCTCACACCAGTAATCCACACAACAATCTTCCTGAGCAACTGGCTGCTCAACCACATAGGCTTAGCTCATTGATGAAATACGACTGACGCATGTAGATTGACTTTTATCAAACGTCGGAAAGAAATTTGGCCGAAAATGTCAACATACACATGAGTTATAACCGCAAGGACAAAATTTATAATGTATATGCATTTGCGTTAATTGAAGACTCAACGTCCGTCAACGTGTAATCTAGTCCTAGATGTATCTGTTGACATATAAACTAGAAATGTAGTCTAAATGTTTTTGTTTGTAAATTAACCTTGTACAGTCCCATTTCGGAGACGCATCGAACCAGTCTTCTGTAATCAATACTTTATGACTTGTCTCTGTCTGTAAAGCTTGGAGGTATAATCCGGCGTCCGGCCGGCTGTCTGCCTGAATGTGCATTCGTCCGTCCGTCATGGATTGCATGTATTGGTCAACACGTTATTACTGTATGGCAGATTTGTTTCAAAGTGGTCACACTTATACCGTGTGATCAGGAGAACGGTAAAGTACTAGGTACATAACTCTGGTCTGTTTATTTTAGTTATCTCCATTTTTCCGTATTTAGTTCAGCGATTGTCTCAGTTAATTTCCATTGTATCCATTGCAAACTTGGTTTGTAGGTAACGTATGACCTACAGATTTGCAGTGTACCATTACCATAACTTTAGCATGCTGCGTTTGGAGTCTGTATATTTTTGTCTTTCCATGTTCTCACTTATTATATGACTTTCGCATGCAACACATGCGTTCCCGGCGTGAAATGCCCTTGTTCGTTAGCTGAGCCCCGGTAGCTCAGTCGGTAGCGACGCGGGCTGTCAAGCCAGGGGTTGTGAGTTAGAATCCCGGCTCGGCCAACTTTCTTTCCGACGATTGACAAAAGTCAATGCGACATGCGTCATTCGTCTTCCACCAATGGGCTAAGTCTATGTGGAAAATCAGCCAGTTGCTTGGGAAGATTGTTGTGTGGAGTACTGGTGTGAGAAAACCAGGAAATGCATGAGTAGGTGAACTGGCCGCCGTGATATAACTGAGAAATTGTTAAAAACGGCGTTGAACCCCAATCAATCAAAATCCTTGTTCGTTAATGAATGCTTCCCCAAGCTGTGTACTTTGACCGGAGTGACTGACTGTCTGTCCGTCTTTGTGTTCATCCATCCGCCCGTTTTTCCGTTACGGTTTGCATTAATTGATCAAAACTTTGTTTCTGTTTTGCGGATCCATTTCATAGTCGTCACACGTATACATTGGAATTAGGAGATCGATACAATATTTTGAACACAAATCTGATCTAGTCCTTTAGGTGTAAACTCATGTTTTCATTTCTTAGGTTATTGTCTCAATAGATGTCCAATGTATCAATTTAAGACTTGGTGTATTGGGAACGCAGAGCTACAGATGTGCTGTTCAAAAAGAGAAATAACTCTAGCATGCTTTCGATTGTCTTTTATTTATCAGCATGATTACAATATACACTGTGGATCTTTAGTGATTTCTGAACTGGAAATATTTTAAATAAGGGTCGCTGTTCTGTATTTTGTCAATCTGTTGTCCTTCCTGATTTATTTTGTTTATACAAGCAAATGGTCAAACTTTGATAAATAAAGTATATGTTATTGGCAGGCAATATTGGTTGGTTCACACATTTTTGGTTTGGTTTGTTTTAAAGGTCATTGTTTCTTGTTTTAACAATGTTTGTCGATGGTATCTATGCCATATATTTTCAACTTACATATGCCCTTATACCATTAGACCTTTCAGCGCTTTGATTTGGGATAGGGGTGTGTCGCCATTATACCATTGTCAAAGTCGGATTAAAGCTGCAACCACAGTCCTAATGTGTATACCTACACCAAAATCGAGTTTTGATTGGTTATAATCTGCCTTTTCAACGATTTCACTGGTTCGACCGAATCACGAAAAACCATCCGCTTGCATTAATTAATGATACAAAATAGTTCATACGAGTGAAACACACTCTGAACTATGATTGACCTTAATGTCAGTGGTGTAAGGTAACGTCGACCGTGCTGTGACCCCATTAGTTTACAACAGTCTACTTACATAGAGAAATGTGCAAATCACTGTAAATACAATTATTGAAAGGAGTTGAAACCATTGTGGCAAAAGTATAAATTGCCTACGATAACTAATTTCTCCTTTTGTCACAATGTTTTCGATTATCGTCTGCTGCTGGTTACATCTTCCCCATGGAAGCAGAACCATTTCCGTGATAATATAACAGTTCGAATATTGAAATATTGTTGAAAATGGAGCTATTGCTGACAATGAACAATTTCTCCTTTTCACACAATGCTTTCAAACACGTTTCAAATTAATTCTTTTCATATTTAAACGTTTTACTGTGGACATTCTTTTACTCTATCTCCTTTCCAGACACATTTTGAATAACATGCTAGAGAGTAATGATAACGAGCAATTTCGCCTTACATCAAGAGGAAAAATATATAGTTTATACATAGCTTTGTGGAAAAAGAGGAAATGGGTCACGAATAACCATTCTGCAGCCGTCTGCTGCACATGCGTCAAAAAGCGACTTTAAACTGGAAAGGATTGAACCGTTTCCGTTATAGCTACTTAGTTACATACGAATGTTGAAAGTATATTTGCCTACGGAACAACTGCTGACAATGAGCAATTCATCCTTTCCAAACAATGCTTTGAAACATGAATCAATTTTTTTCTATAACCTAGATAACGAAAATATTTGTCTACAGTTATTATTTTGACCTCTTCCCCTTTTAGACACATTTGACTAACCTTAACAGATGAATGATAATCAGCATGATTACAATATACATTGTGAATCTTTAGTGATTTCTGAACTGGAAATATTTTAATTAAGGTTCGCTGCTCAGTTTTTTGTCAATCTTTTTATTTTGTTTATACAAGAAAAGGGTCAAACTTTGATGACTTAGGTATTTGTTATTGGCTTCGCACATTTTTGGTTTTGTTTGTTTAAAGGTCATTGTTTCAACAATGTTTGTCTATATTATCTATGCCATATATTTTCAACTTACATATGCCCCTATACCATCAGCGCTTTCAGCGCTTTGATTTACAAATGGTTTAACCATATTCCTACCAGATACCTTTGAAAACATTATGCAAACAGGTGAAATTCTTCAAAATGAACAATCTCCTTTTGTTTTTCCAATAATGTTTTCAACTTGGTATAAATGTTATAGCTTTATTTGTCCAGATAACTTTTTTCCGTTGAACATTTTACAAAGTCATCAGATCTGAAAATCTTAACCCTTTCCAGCACACAACAACTTGCTGCTGTAAACTTTAAAAACATCTGTTCAAATATATGGGCATAATCTGTAAGTCAGTACAATTATCGAATAGAGCCGAATCCATTCTGATAAAAGGAGGCATTTCTCCTTCAAGCATTTCTCCTTCTGGCATGTTTTTAAACAAGAGGGTCATGATGGCCCTAGATCGCCCACCTTAATTATACAATGTACTGCAATGCAAAACACATCAAGACAATTATTCTGAATGCATCCTTTACAGTGTTAACAAGATTTTCCTTCATTTGGCCTAGTGATCTATATCTTTCTACCTGATATGACCCATATTCCAACATGGACAAGATATAATCAAGACAACATTCTGACAAAGTTTCAACTTGCTCAAAGTATAAAATGCGGCCTCCGGAGTTTGAACAATATTTTCCTTTATTGACCTAGTTTCTGACCTAATATAACCCATATCTGAACTTGACCTAGATATCATTTAGTTCAACATGCGGCTTCTACAGTGTTTACAAGATTTCACTTCAATTTGCCCTAGTGACCTACTTTTTGACCCAACATGACCCATGTTAGAACTTGACTTACATATAATCAAGACAAACATTCTAATAAAGTTTCATCATGCTCAAATTAAACATGCAGTATCCAGAGTGTTAACTAGATTTTCCTTCAAATTAGCCTAGTGACCTAGTTTTCAACCGTGCATGACCTATATTCGAACTTGACCTTGATATATTTAAGACGAACATTCTGACAAAATTCCAAACTGCTGAAACTAAAATTGTGACCTACGTTTTGAACCCAACATGACCCTTTCTCGAACTTGACCTACATATCATCAAGACAAACATTCTGACAAAGTTTCAACATGTTCAAGTTAAAATGTGGCCTCTAGAGTGTTAACAAGATTTACCATTCAATTTAGCCTAGCGACCTAGTTTTTGACCCGTATGACCCATATTTGAATTTGGCTTCTACAGTGTTAACAATATTTTCCTTCAATTTGGCCTAGTGACCTAGTTTCTGACCCAATACGACCCATATTCGAACTTGACCTAGAAATTCTTAAGACAAACATTCTGACAAAATTTCAAAAATTAGGGCCTCTGGAGTGTTAACAAGATGTTCCTTCAATTTGACCTAGTGACCTAGTTTTTGACCTCATATGGCCCAGTTTCGAACTTGTCCAAGATTTGATTTGATGAATGTTCTGATAAACTTTCATGAAGATTGGATGCAAAATGTAGCCTGTAGAGTGTTAACAAGAGCAAATGTTGACGACACCCAGCACGTCGCACGACAGATGCACGCCGGACAAAATGTGATCACAATGGCTCACCTTGCACTTCGTGCATAGGTGAGCTAAAAATAAAAAATAAGAGGGACATTGTGGGGAAAAGGTTTTTGTTTACTTTTCACTACCTAAGCCCTTGTTAATAAGTCATTTAGGTGCACATGTCACTGTAGGATACTTTCACAGAACTGAACAGCTGATTTTAACTGTACTTAGCTTTTAAACCACAAAATCAACCTTCTCCTTTAGTACAAACAGTTGATGAATTTTGTTCAGCAGTCTTCATTTCTAAAATATTGTTGGAAAAGGCAATATTGCTCAAGATGAATAATTTCTACTTTCACCACAATTTTGTACAGTGTACATAACAATCATATTTTTTTGTTCAACTATTACCTAATTGTCTTCAGATGATTTCAGATTAGATAAAACATACAGGTAAGAGAACCATGTTATTCACTAGTTCTGAGGAACCTCCCATACATTAGGTGCATACATATGGATGTTCTCATAAAAACTAACACTTTCCCACAGACATCACAACTGTGGCAGATGCCTTTGACAACTTCTAGGCAAAAATACAGCAGAATCTCTTAGTTTAAAAGTACTCTTTATAACAATGTCTTTGTTTTGCTAGCCCTTTCCCACATACAGACGCTTTTTGACACATCTAAAACAGACGTCTTTTAAAAAACATTGTAAAACAAGAGACCAAATGTCACAAAATACGCCCGTCCTGTTTTTCTGAGACCAAGTAGAATGATAATTGGTTGTACGTCAGGCAAATTTAGGGAGCGGACACTGTTGATATAGTTTTGGCCATTTTTACGGATATAAGTGTGGAGTGACTTAGATAACGTGGTTAGTTATCGAACCTGACCAAGATATTCTGCCCATCAATATATTGTCTAAATTGGTGGTGATCAAATACAATGACTCAAGTGATATGGCTGATTATACCATTTGTCCGAGATATTATGCCCATACACATTCTGACTAAATTTGGTGATGATTGGATAAAAGCTTCAAAGGTTATTGATCGGACAATACCTATTTGAGGTAATTTCTGTAATTAAAGGGCAATAACTTTCAATTGACCACAGCGATATGGCTGATTATAGAACTTGTCCGAGATATTCTGCCAAAAAACATTTTGACTAAATTGAGTGGTGATTGGACCAAGGGTTTCTAAAGTTATTGAGCAATGAGCAGACAAGATCAATTTAAGATAATTTCTATAATTAAAGGGCAATAACTCTAGAGTGACTATAGCGATATTGCTAGTTATCGAACCTGTCCGAGATATTATGCCAATTCACATTTTGACCAATTTTGTGATGATTGGACAAAGGCTTCTTAAGTTGTAGGGCTGACAAGACCACTTTTAGGTAACTTCTATAATTAAGGAAAATAACACTCGATTGACTAGAGCGATATAGCTAGTTATCGAACTTGTTCAATACACATTCTGGCTAAATTTGGGAATGATTGGACAAAGGCTTCTAAAGTTATTTAGCTGACAAGACAAATATTATGTAGTTTCTATAATTAAAGGGCAATAACTTTTGATTGACTAAAGCAATATGGCTAATTATCGAATTGTCCAAGATATTATGCCAATACACATTCTGATAAAATTTGGTGAAGATGGGATAAAGGCTTCTAAAGTTATTAACTGACAAGATTAATTTTAGGTAATTTCTATAATTAAAGGGGGGGGGGGGGGGGGGGGGGGGTGTCTGCTGCATATATGCATGTAAGTTTAATACAATCAATTGTTATCAACATCTTTCGTTTTGCTTCATATTAATTTGCTTGCTTTATGTATGATTTATAGAGGTTTACCTTTTTTTTAACAAGATGTTCTTAAAGTAATCTGCTGCATTGTGTTGTATGTGGGAAAGGGGGGTGGGGTGGGTGGCAGGGTGCGGGGGGGGGGGGGGGGGTTACGGGGGGGGGGGGGGTTAAAGGTGTCTGCTGCATATATGCATGTAAGTTTAATACAATCAATTGTTATCAACATCTTTCGTTTTGCTTCATATTAATTTGCTTGCTTTATGTATGATAATATTGGGAAAAGGAGAAAATACTCATTATGAAAAATTGCTCCTTTTGCCACAATGTTTTCAACAGATTAGAAAACTAAATGAATTATTTTGTAGTTTCATTTAATAGAGATTATCCACATTTTTGCATTGATATTTTGAAAGTTGACTCCTGCAAACTTGTTGTATGTGAGAAAGGGTTTACCCTATCTCATGTACAGACCTTTGAAAACCTTTTGGCAAAGTCAGATATCACTCTTAATACTTCTGCCAAAATATTTTCAACTGTACTTAATTAGTGATATTTTCATGTGTAGAGATTATCCATATTATTGCCTTGATGTGTTTGTTCATAGTTGTCTGCTGCAGTTTTGTATACGCGGGTTAGGTTTAACTCTTTCCCACTTACAACAAATCTGTAGCCGACGACTTAATAAAATATATTGACAAAAACATGAAAAATCTTCATAAATAAGGGTTTTATTAGCTCAAGAAGAAATTGCTCATTTTGAGCAATTGCTCTTTTTGTCACGATGTTTTCAAAAGTCGTCTGCAGCAGAGGGGTCAAAAAGCGTCTGTATGTTGGAAAGGGTAAATTAAACAGAAATGCACTAGATAAAATATTTACAGCAAGATCTACACAATCTCATGTATAAGTAGATACGGAACATGTTCATACCTTTCCCACATAGACATATTTTGACGCATCTGCAGCAGTAGACTTTTGAAATCATTGTGACAAAAGGATAAATTGCTCAAAATGAGCAATTTCTCCTTTTGTCACAACGTTTTCAACTCTTCAGTAATTATACCATCATTTTTAGAGATTTTTCAAAAGAATTCTTGATGTTTTCAAAGTCGTCTGCTGCAGATATGTCGTATCTGGGAAAGGGTTAAACAGAAATGCACAAGATAAAACATATACAGCAAGATCTACACAATCTCATGTATAAGTATGTACGGGACATGTTCAACTAGTGACAGTGACGAATAGGAATTGTCTGATGTAATCCCTTGTAATTTGGTTAGAATTTCCCTCATGCAGACAACATCTGATGCCTACACAGCACACAATGCTTGAAAATATTGCAGGAAAAGCAAACAATTTCTGCTTTTCCTGTACTACTTTCTTCTGTACCCAGATACATGTAAAATTTCATTTCATCCATATATTATGTTTTCGAAAGCAGAAAACTTAAACAAGAGGCTCAAGAGGGCCAGTATCGCTCCACGGCCATATGGCAAAAATCAAATCTCTAAACAGCCCTGCCCCCTGCTTAAAGGAATCTTGTAGAGTGTCACCCAAGGAATGTTTCTGCCAAATTTTTTGAAATTCGGCCTGATACTTTCGGAGGAGATAATATTTTAAGTTTTCATTATAGCCATTATAAGGCAAAATAGCCCCATCCCCTGGCGGCAATATTTTTCAACCAATCAACATGGCTTGAAGGAATCTGATAGAGGGTCAGCCTAGGAACATTTCTACAAAATTATTTGAATATCAGCCTGACACTTTCGGAGGAGAAGATTTTTTAGGTTTTCTCTCTAGCCATATGAGGCAAAATAACTCCGCCCTCTGGAGGCCATGTTTTTTTTTAACAAAGAACATGGCTTGAAGGAACCTGATAGAGGGTCACCCAAGGAACATTTCTACACAATTATTTGAAAATCTGCTCAACACTTTCGGAGAAGAAGATATTTTTTTAAGTTATTACTATGGTCATATAAGGAAAAATAGCCCCGCCCTCTGGCGACAATGTTTTTCGACCAATCAACATGGCTTGAAGGAATCTGATAGAGGGTCACCCAATAAATATTTCTACAAAATTAATTGAAAATCGGCTGAACACTTTCGGAGAAGAAGAATTTTTAAGTTTTCACTTTAGCTATATAAGGCAAAATAGCCCCACCCCCTAGCGGCCATGTTTTTCAATCAATTAACATTTCTTAAAGGAATCTAATAAAGGGTCACCCAAGGAACATTTCTACAAAATTATTTTAAAATTGGCCTGACACTTTCGGAGAAGAAGATTTTTTAAGTTTTCACTATAGCCATATAAGGCAAAATAGCCGTGCCCTGTGTCGGCCATGTTTTTCGACCAATCAACATGGCTTGAAGTAATCTGATAGTGAGTCACTTAAGGAACATTTCTGCAAAATTACTTGAAAATCGGCTGGACACTTTCGGAGGAGAAGATTTTTTAAGTTTTCACTATAGCTATATAAGGCAAAATAGCCCCGCATTCTGTCGGCCATACAGCCCATGCTTTTCGACCAATCAACATGGCTTGAAGGACCCTGATATTGGGTCACTTAAGGAACATTTCTACAATTATTATATAGCTATATTCATTTATATTCAATAATAAAACCTTTGAATACATATATTTTCCCAAGTTTTGTCTTAATGTTTTCAAAGTGGTTGGCTGCATATTCGTTGCATGTGGTAAAGCGTTAAGAAATCTGAAATTTCTCTAAAATGTATGTACCTTTATAACCATTTAAAACTAAAAAAAATATTTTATTCTCTTATTGTCAGTTCAGTCTATTTTTCTGTTTTACATTTGATGTGGATGAGTTTTGTAAGATCAAAAGCAGTGTTGTGTAAAACATTGTGATACAAAATAAAACTGCTTTTGATGAACACAAATTTATTCTTTTCTTTTAGTGTAGTTTACTCTATCTCAAAATTCAATTGTCTATTGTCATTTATGTAGGCATGTTTTCAAAGTAATTTGCTGCACAGCTTGTTGTATGTGGGAAAAGGTTAAGTAAAATTAGTGAAAGAGTTGAAAACATTGTCACTGACATTTTGGCAAAGGGAGAGATTTCTCAATTTGATCATATTCCCCATTTGCACTAATTACACCTTTCGAAAGTCGTCAGTAAGCGTCTGTATGTTGGAAAGGGTTATGTAACAAAAAATCTTAAAATGATTTACATGTATAACATAACCTTTAGGTAGTAGGTTAAATTAAAATAACTGAATAATTGTAGGGAAGGAGAAATCTCTCAAATTAGAAAAGAAAATTCTTTCATCAAATTCTTTTCTATGGCCAGAAATTATATAAAGAGAGGCATTCCTTGAACATTTTTGGAATAGGAGAATATGCTCATAATGATTAATTTCTACATTTCCAAAAATATTTTCTTTTCAGGAATTACATCATTCTATCATTTGTCATGATATTAAATGTTTGTGCCTCAAAGCTCTTTGTACAAGCAAGTATTAGTTTTTAACCCTGTCTCACATGCAGATGACTTATAACTTTAAATAACATTGTTCCAAAATTAGAAAATCCTGACAAGAAATTTCTCTTTTTGTCATAATGTTTACTATTGTAGACAGTAATAACATGACCATTGATGGTTGTTCTACAGGTTTTTGCTAAGTTATTTTCAAATAAGTCTGCTCTAGTCTGATTTATGTGAGAAAATGCTAAATTATGCTACAATTTTGTTTAAGTAATTATAACAGCTTTTATCGGATTTATTTCATATGATATGAGTCAATGAATAAAAACAAAACTTTTGGCTTCGGCGTTAATCGAAGTTATCTTATCTAAAGAGTTCTCTTATTCTCTGAAGATGCATAATACTGCTGTCCACAATATGATTGTATTTATTTTTTCCAATTACTAAATTCCAAGTTCTGTTTTCAGAGTTGGGAAAGTTTTAAAGTTGCAAATGCGCCCGCTCCACATGAATACGCCCAGCAGCTACCAGATTCATCAAGTTTCTATTGTCTCTGCTTATCTTAGTTATGTCCTTCCTTTCGTAAATTCTTGATTGTTAAGCTTATCACCCTTAGTACAAAGTTCACCGGCTATAGTAAAACCTCTCTAAGCCATGATTTTAACAACCAGCAAAAATTAATTTAGAAATTTCGGAAACCTAGTTATGTGTTTATTATTGGTCACTAACGCAAAGGAGGTGCAATGTAGTCTGTGTAAGTGAGGTTTGGCTCAGACTATTATTCCATGAGGGGAATTAAAGCCTCTTCATTTTTTGCTGTATCGACCTTTACAGCGAAAATGAGTAAAACTGCCCGTCATACAAGGTCTCCTTGCTGGTGTTGTCTCCTGTACAGTATACACATATTAGGGACAGGAAATTGGTTTTCCTTGCTTCGTCAACCACAAATAAAGTGGACTGAATATCCATATATCCACGGGTGTACCTGAAATATGAATAAAAAACATAGCTAGAAACAAATTTTTGTCATTCTGGCACACGTATAACAAGTTTTCTGTGTGATTACAAAAGTTTGAATCATAACTGACATTATGGGAATAACATTTCACCATTGAAATACCACAATAACGTGATAACATGTGACGTTGGGAACAATTCACACGCCACAGCCCCTTGTTGGATTTTGATACATAAAGGATGAGGAATGAGAGAAATTGTTGATTTTCCCATCATATCTTCAATTTGTTGAAAATTAGTTTCAAATGTAAATAGAACTAATACTAAAAGACAATTTGAAAAAGGCTGAGAGCACAGATTTTGAACCGGGCATCCTGTGTTCTATTCCTAGTCGCAGTGCTGTGGTCATGGTGGAGTGCTCTTAGGCAAGGCACATTAACTAGCCTATTACTAGTTTGTTTACCCAGGGATCATGAATAAAATAGTCGCCGTTAAATAACTGATATAATGTTGAAATTGGTTTAAACCCAACAAAGCTTACAAAGTAGTAGACATAGTCACACACTTTAATACAATCACATTTGTTAATTTTGAATGATTGTTGTCTATAACCAAGAATTAGGTTTCAGCAGAATTTATTTATTTATTAGATTGCATTATTCCGAACAGTAATGTAGTGCAAAGTCTTAAGAATATCTGATATTTTATTATAATATCTGGTTATCATGTATTATGTACGAAATTGCAGTGGTGCGAATCCACCGACTTCACGAAATCTCTCAAAACCTGTCGGTCCTAAAGATCGTTTTTCATCTATTTATTTTTTTGTTTAACCAGTTATATAGAGTAATCATTCTAGATTCCAGGTTCAAACAATTATTGCATGCAAATTTGTCAGTTCGAACATGTTGTTGGCAGTCAGGAATGATGGCTTGGCTACTTGCGTGAAGACTGTCGTCATCCCCGCCCTTTACATGTTACAAAAGTATGGAAGGGCTACTTTCCAAAATTTTAGAAGACGTTTTTTTTTAAAAATGTTTTAACCAGATATGCATCTCTATATGCACACGTCATTGTGTTGAATACAGTGGAACACGGATAGTTGTTTATGTAAAGCGCTTTACTGTAAAGTGACATACGTCTACATCACACTGAGCGAGACGCTTCAGTAAATAATTGATACATCTATAGGTGCTACCTATTTACGAAAAACATAAAATGAATGTAAACACAAAATTAAAGAGTATTCTTTGGCCATTAGCAAATATTTAAAAAGTAATTGAATAGACGATGAAAATTTTCATGTCATGTGTTTTGCATAATCATGACATGTTTGGAATTCGTATTACTGACAGTCTTTCGTCTATTAACACGGACAGAACATAATAAAGTAAATACTTTCAGAAAATTTATAATGAATTAATAATGACCAATGTTTGATCAATGACCCAAGATGACCCTTAATTGATCACCTGAATGATGGTATAGAAGCAAATGTGTAACTGATTATATCGGGGGATTCAATATGGCTGCAACAAATTATGGAGGTCAAATTTCTGCTCAACCCTTTCCCTAACACAGTCGGTTTCTTAAGTCTCTATACGACGTAGGAAACGTTTGCGACCAAAGGAACAATTGCTCATTATGAGCTATGTATCCTTTTGCCACAGTGCCCGATCAATATTTATACTTTCATTTATAGATATGTTATCTCCTTGCCAAGTTGTTTTCAAAGTCGTATGTAGCAGATTTGTTGTAAGGATTAATCATCTTTATATCGATAATAAATAAGTGGATACAGATGGTCCTAAATCGACCACATTGTAATTGGTTAGATGGATTAGGAGAAGATGACATTTAAATTTAAATTTACCTCTATTCTGATGACGCAACATTGTTATTTCTTTCGGCCAATCAATATAGGTTCTACCATGACTGCCATGAGTTTCAACAGATCAAGATCGCTTGAAACATTGAGCGGATTAGGAGTAGATGTAAATTGAAGCTTTATGTTCATTTAACCTTATATCTGATGCTGGAAAATTGCTTAGTCTTTCGAACAATCAAAATGGCTTCTACCAATTGTGTACCGCCTTGGTGGTGTGGTGGTACATCGCCCGTTTCGGGTGCAGGATGACGAGAGTTAGATCCCCGGCTCGGTCATACAAAATACTTTAAAAATGGAAGTAATGGCTGCCTTCCTTGGCGTTTAGGGTTGAGGGGTAAACAACTATTGACTGACTATTGTCAGGATAAAGAACCCAGTAGTACTTGTAACTTATCTAGGAAACGTGATATAACTGAAACCATAGTGGCAAATATAAAAGCAAGATAAAACAACAGAATAAGTTTCATGAAGATTGGATGATAATAGTGTTAATAAGCAAATAATTGACAACGGAAGACAAACGACGGACAAAAGGCGATCACAAATACTAACCATAAGCACTTTGTTCTAAGGTGAGCTAAAAATGTTGAAAACAGCATAAAACACCAAAGAATCTATTATTAATCTACTAGTTGTGTAAAGGGGTACTAAGGGATAATTTCTACCTCCTTATTTAGAAAGCAGACAAGCACTTAAAGTCTTTCTTTCATTAGAATGACATTTTGTCATTTTGCCCCTTTCTTGAACCAACATGGCTGCCATGTTTGTCAACCAATCAATATGGATTGGACAGTTTTTTAGAGGGTCACCCGAAGAAAGTTTCTGAATAATTATCTTGGAATTTGGCAAGCGGATTCAGAGGAGAGGAATTCAAAAGTTTAGCAATTTTCACCACCATCTGATCCCTGGCAACCAAAGTTCTATATAGAATTTGGATCATTGAACAATTTTTGATGAGGGTCACTAATAGAATATTCATGTTATGTTTGATTATTTAACCATTTCCTTCATATAGACGCTTTCTGATGCGTCTGAAGCAGACGAACTTTTGAAAGCATGTCAACACAAGAAGAAATTGCTCAAAACGAGCAATTTCTCTTTTTGTCACCATGTTTTCAAATCTATTCAATTATTGTACTTTCATTTAAAGGGAGTTTCCAATTTTCGGATATGTTTTCAAAGTCGTCTGCTGCAGATTTGTTGTATGTGGAAAAGGGTTAAAATTGCACCACCAGTTTAAGAGAAGAAGATTTGATGTACACCGGACAGTGAGTGATCACAATAGATAACATTGAGCCTTCGGCTTGAAGTTGATCTAAAAATAAGTAAAAAGTGTAACATTAAAGATCAAATTTTAACTTTAATTGCTATAGATATTGTTTGTATTCTTACATTCTCACATACAACGAATTTGATTCAGATTACTTTGAAATTGTCAATATCTGGAGAAAAGCTGGATAAATCTTAATGCAAGGAAGTACAATTCTGAGATAAAGTAAATTTTAACGGAAAAAATAGAAATTAATCATCATGAGAAATTTCTGTTTTCCCTTCACTATGTGTTTACATGTTGCCTGCTTCTGATATATCAGTAGTAGTCTATAAGTGGTAAAGGGATAACCTTTCTTTTACATGTAGGTGCTTTCTGAAGCCTCTGCAGCAGACACATTTTGAAAACAGTCACATCGTGAATGTGACAAAAAAAATATTGCTCATAATGAGTAATTCCCCCTTTTGCCAACATGTTTCAACTATATTCAATAATAATACTTTTGAATATAGAAATTTTCTAAAATGTTGTTTCAAGTATTTTCAAAGTGGTCTGCTGCATATTTGTTGCATGTTGGAAAGGGTTAAGAAAACTGAAATTACTCTAAAATGTATGTACCTGTATAATTTAAAACTTAAGAAATCTTTTGTTTTCTTATTATCAGTTAGGACTACTTTTCTGTTTTCAATTCTTTATTTGATGTGAATGACGTATGAAACATCTGAAGCATTGATGTGTAAAACATACTGAGAAGTAATAAAAATTGCTTTTATTGAACAATTTATTCTTTTCTTTTAGTGGATCTCATAATGCAATTGTCTACTGTCTAGAATATTCATATATTTCCCACATTCAACAAATCTGCAGCAACCCTTTGAAAACATCTTGGAAAGAAATACTGAAAAACTCAATTAAATTAAGTATAGTTATTGTAAAGAGTTGAAAACATTGTGGTATAAAGAGAAACTGCTCATTTTGAACATTTCACCGTTTGCACTAATGTTTTCAAAAGCGTTCTTTTCACAAATTACAGTATACTATCATTTGTCATGGTATTTAATGTTAGTGCCAAAAGCTCTATGTACTTGTAAGCGAGTATAAGTGTTTAACCCCGTCCCACTTGCAGATGACTTATAACTTTAACACTTTCCCTCATATAGACGCTTTCTGACGCCTCTCAAAACGAGCAATTTCATCTTTTGCTACAATGTTTTCCACTATTGTCGTAAAAGGGAAAGGAATAAATAACATTGACATGATTGTTGCAAAATTTGAAAATCCGGACGAGTAATTTCTCTTTTTGTGACAATGATTTCGATTGTATACAATAATAATAAATTAATGACAATCCAGTGATTTTTCTTAACCCAAATTTGTGCCGAAATTGGGCCCCATTCACAATCAAAAGACACCTCTTTTCTTTCCACAAAATCTGACTTTCATCACATTTTACATGTCACTTTTTCACAATTGAAAGGGCCCTGGTCACAAAACAGCAAAAGAACACTGTAATTGATAGATGTTGTACAGCGTTTTGCGGAATTGTTTTCAAATAAGTCTGTTGTAGTCTGAGAAACTGCTTTATTATGCTACATTTTCTTTAAAGAATTTGCATTATTTTCAGTTTATTTGCTTCATGTGTGATATAAAATGATAACAGCTATGTTTTTAATTTATTTCATATGAGTCAATAAATAAATAAAAAGCACGCTCAGTTTCAGTGTTAATCAAAATGATCTTATTTAAAGTGAACTCTTCAATCATTGATTCTCTAAATTTGCCCAATACTGCTGTCCACGATAAGATTGTATTTATTCTTTTCCATGAGCATTTTCTAAGTTCTGTTTTCAGAGTGCTGTAAGTTTGTTAGTCCCAAATTTGCCCGCTCCACATGAATACGCTCAGCAACCTTCAGATCCATCAAGTATCTGCTTAGGAAAGTTGTTTCCTTCCCTTCAAGAAATCTTGAATGTTAAGCTTATTCACCCTTAGCACAAATGTCAAAACTCACCGGCTACAGTAAACCCGCTCTCAGTCATGATTTTATCACCCAGCAAAAACTTGTCTATAAATTTCGAAATTCTTAGTTTTGTGTATATAAATGGTCACTAACGGAGGTGCAATGTAGCCTGATTAGGTCAGGTTTGGCTTTAGAACCTCATTCCAAGAAGGGAATTAAGACGTCTTTATCTTTTTCTGTATTAACCTTTGCAGTGACATTGCGTTCAACTGGCCATCATACAAGAGATCACATTGCTGTAGTTGTCTCGTATACAGTATACACCTATTCGGGACAGGAAATGGGTTTTCCTTGCTTGGTCGACCACAAATAAAGTGGACTGAATATACCTGAAATATAAATAGAAACCATATCTAGAAACAAATGTTTGTCATTTTGGCACAAGTATAACCAGTTTCCTATGTAGTTACAACATTTTTAATCATATCTTAGATAAGCAGAAACATATTAATATCTTCCCATTAAAATACCACACTCATGTGATTACATGTGAAGTTTGGAACAATTCACAAGCCCCTTGATGGATTTTGATACATAAAGAATGTGACATGAACATGTGGAATGAGAGAAATTCTTGATGTACCCATCATATATTCAATTGTTGAAAATGAGTTTCAAATGTAAATAGATATATTACTATATAAAGACAATTTAAAAAAAGCTTGACGATAACACGGGACTCCCTCTCTTTCTCAATAGCAATACACCGGTATTTACACTATGATTGTGTTAACTGGATCAACCAGTTTAATAACAGCTTTTAATAGCACATGACCTAGTGTTCGGTTAGTTAGTTCAATATGAATACAGCCATCGTCTTTGTCTACAAATACCTTTCATTTGGTTTTTGCTTCTTAATGAACTGCTGTAGACTGGTGTGATAGCTAGTTTAGCTATTTTGAACAATTGGCTACACCCAGCAATATCCAGATTACTACCGCCTGTCACGGACATTGACAATGTACTTACTCTATGTTTTAATAAGCGTCTGGTGCATGCACCTTGATAATTAACTGAGACTTTAACAGTTTCCCTCATGTATACGCTTTCTGACTTTCAGATTTATTGTAAGTGGGAAAGGGTAAATTATAAACAATAAATAAACCACAGGCTGGGTATGCAGTGTGAGCATTGACCATATATGCATGTATCTGAAAAATCTAAAGCCTTTATTGGAAGCCGCCAGGAGGCGGCTTCCTGTAGGGATGCTTAGAAATTTCGGTCAAGGAGAACATTTAGACCTGCCAGCGTGACCACATATCTTGATTTCTCTTTGTCCTTAATAAGTACATTCATTTAAGGTAATGACCTTTATAACATCCCTTTTACACTCTATATACATTTTTGAGTCTTACAAATTAAAAACGAAAGACAAAGGCCAGTATATTAATTGAATGTATGTTCATTTTTATTTAAGCGAAATTCATACTGTATCTAGTCTAGACAGTGAAATTGAGAACCCTTCTATTGAATTGATAAATGTAGTCTGGTCCCTTAAAATGACATCCTGTGATATATTACGCAGTAATTAGATGAAGAAGCCACGTCCCGTATTTACTAAACTTTTCAATTTAGAGTTTTGACTAAATCTAAATCTTAATATTTAGTCCACGTTTTAGATTCAATCCGTATTCACCAACGCGTTTTAAACCGATCTCAATTTGGTCTAGTTTGTAATTGTCGTAAGTTGCCGCGCAGCGACTCTGGTTCCCTAATCAAGTTAAGAGCTAAAATAAAAGACAGTACCATTCATCTATAGTCTATTTATAGATTTTCATTTTTATTGTAATTTCACATACATATTTGATTTGCTTTGCTTTTAATAATCTGACTTTCATGTTCAGTACATACTTGATTCAAAGTTAACCTTGAGTACACTTGTCATCACAAAATGCAGACATGAAAAGATTTAAACGACAGAAATATCTGTTTCAAGATCAATTTCGTTCTTTTTCGCTGTTGCAGTTTCACATTTCATGAATATCGCGGTAAACACGATATCGGTGTATTTTGCCTAGCCTACAACATGTTTTATCACGGATGTGATGTGAACATCCATAAAACTTAAATGAAATGAAACCTTCTGGTGTTTACAAACAAAGTGTGATCGGATTAACTGAACTGTATTTAACTTGTCACTGTAAATGTAGACAGCATTTCAACTCTTGTATCAACTGGTAAATTTACAATTTCGAGAAATAAATTAAAGTAAACTTTCATGCACTGGTTTCACATTTTCAAAAAAATTGAAATTAGTTCCTATGTTAAGCCTTTCCCATGTTCAACAGATATGAAGCACATTAAGTAAAAATTGGGACATCTTGCTAAATGAAGGTATAATTTATGGACATAAAGTAGAAAACATTGTAGCAAAAGGATAAATTTCTCGTGATCAATTTCTCTCTTTGTCACAATGTTTTCAAAAGTCGCTGCAGCTCTAGTCAGTCTTTCTGATAACATGTACATTGAAATACGTTTCCTTGATGTTCTGAATGCTAAACACGAAACGAGTTTCGTCAACTCGAGATTATTCGTTTGTAATCCGACAGCTTTGATTTTCAATTGCTCAATTTGCCACAATAATTTCAACTCTTTTCAATTATCTTACTATCATTTATAGAGATTTTCTATGTTTTGTACTTGGTGATTTTAAAGTCTGTTAAGGTAAACATCATTGAAATCATTGTGGCAAAAGGAGGAATTGCTCATAATGAGCAATATCTGCATTTGCCACAATAATTCCAACACTATTCAATTATCATATGATCATTTATAGGGATTGTTTACTTGATAATTTAAAAGTCGTCTACTGCAGATTTGTTTCATGTGGGAAATCCTTATCCACTATCATGACTTACCGATACAAACGAAATACAGATTTTCTGTGTGTCAGTCATTATTTGATAAAACATTATCATAACAGGGCGTGTGTTCAATACAAATAGTTGATTGTTTTTAGTACTAATTTAAATTTATCATAACCTCTTGTCCATTTATCTTTAGTATTATATGTCACTTTTCATGACCAGTTTAACTCTAAATGTTCTCATTCACTTAGAACACAGACCCTGCCAGGTTAAATATCCTACATAAAACTTATATCTTCAATAACCGATATCAGCATTACTGACTACAGATTAAATTGTTCTAATGTTTGTGGAATTAAATGATCTTTTTTCTTATTTCTTCATGTGAACCGAAATATTGCGGCTTCTCTTTGATGCTTTGCATCAAACATCCGTCTTGTAGGATATTTAAACCAGTACTAAGCAGTATTAATGTTTTCCTATTTGTTGTTGACCTATGTTTATACACATGAATCCAATTAAAAAAGGGATGCAACTTTGGTAAACTATAACAAGTCGGATTCGTTAAACTATATATTTACCACAGTACCACGATTTTTTGTCTATATGTTATTGCATAATTCCAAACAGGAATGTATATGTAGTGCAGCATAAACCCGATATTTGAATTATAACAAGTCATACCATTTAAACCATTGTGACCGGGCCCCCTTCTGCCATAAACATATACGTGATACCTTAATTTATTTCCTAGGATTGTGTATAATTATGTTGTACGAAATTGCAGTGGTGCGAATCTTTTGTCAGTCAGGACTGAAGATTTTCGCGAAGACTGCCGACATCTCTACCATAGAATGTTAGGCCTACTTACCAACACTTTAGACGATATATTGGAGTTGTTTCCATTTAAAAATTTAAGGTTTCAAGCGACAATTTGTCGTTTTGTCTGTAAAGCGCCTACTGTAAATGGCGTGCGTTTAGTTCACCTTGATTATTTCGGTGCAGACACGTTCCATAGTCGGCTATTTTGACGAACGAGAACAAATTATTTCATTCTCAGTTCCACTCATTTTTCGCTTTTACTTAAAAATGTGTGTTCACACGAAATTACGTAGTTCTTTTATTACCTTAAATATCGATTTAAAATTAAAAATGATTGACTAGACGACAATAATTTTCAATTGATGTTTTACGTCTAACCGACTGCATTGTATACAAAACCAACAAAAATGGCAACTTCAATTGATTTTTCAAGTTTCATTTCAGAAAGTTTCATGGGTTATGAAAAAACAAATAAAAACAATCTCACACCTGTTACCTATGAGCGAAAAGCTCATTTATGTTGTTTTTTCGTATTACTGTCGTTTATTTTTATGAACGGGATAAAATATATCATACTTTATCCATTTATTTCTTAACTTTTTCGTAAAAATGTTTTTTCACATGAAAATTACAAAGTACCTTAGATATCGATTCAAAGGAAAAAATAAAGATAGACTAGACAACAGACCGCTTTTTAAACATAACCAAAATGGCGACGCCCATAGATTTGGCGAGGGTCATTTCAGAAAGCATCATGTGTTATGAAAAAAAAAATCTTACACCTGTAAACTTTGAACGAAAAAACGCATTTTTTGTTTTTTCGTACTATAACACAATCATCCTGATCCAATTCGTGTTTTACATTAACTCGATCGATAATAGAAACCTGCTCTCTCTCCCTAACATTTCCTTTCTTCCGCTTTCATTCATCATTTCATCTAGATAACGCTTTATCTGTCGATTTCTCTCACTTTCATTGTTCATCAAATGGATATATTTATGAGAATTGTGTCCATTAAACCATTCACACACGCATAGTGTTCACATAATTAATAAATATAAAAGGCCACATTTGTACTTTAAACAAACAAATTGTGCATAAATCATACATCACAGAATGCGTCTGTGTTGTGTTTACGTGATCTTTGCCGGTCTCGACATTTTCCAGGTATCTCTTCATCCCTTATTTCGCCATAGACTAGCCTGTGTTTATGATCATCATTGTTATCAGAACTGCTGCTCTTTGTATCTGTGAAAAGAGCTTGTTTCTTTACCATTCCATCCAATCAATATAAATAAATTAACGTTTACTCTTACAGTTTATACTGCATTTATGATATTAGCTCTTTTGATATTTGACATTCTGTAGCATATCATCTTAACATCATTTGTTAATGATTGGTAGATGAGCAGC
Organism: Serripes groenlandicus; assembly: GCA_031761405.1. NCBI lineage: Eukaryota > Metazoa > Mollusca > Bivalvia > Cardiida > Cardiidae > Serripes > Serripes groenlandicus. The sequence continues at coordinate 19,620,567 of JASEVX010000003.1, read as the reverse complement.
GAAAAATACAAAATAAAGGCCAAGGTTATTTTGCACACAATCAAATGCACATATTGATCTCGATCTATTTTGTTTAAGTGGACCACTAGTCTTAATTTTATAAACACGCTTTGAAAGAAAATTCACGGAGAAAAGTTTGTCAGCCCCTGGACAATAAGTAAAAGCATTTGATAACGGAAAACAAAAACAAACTATTATATATATTCTCTGATAATATTATTGTATAAGCATGAACATATAGTTCTGTGAACAAACTGTTGATACAACTAAATTCCTGCCACTGGAATAATGACGATTATTTTTTTTGATAAATTCTAATTAGTGTATGGAGTATTTACTGACTTTTCAGTAGTATATTGCTACACATTAATATATGTACTATACAAAGTATATATAGCGCTAATTACATCCTGATCTTGGTCTAGATTGATCTTAATTGTACTTTAACCATTTCCCACATACAGCAAATCAGCAGCAGACGACTTTGAACAAATGTAGACAAATATATGCAAACTATTTTTAATTGACAGTATGATAATTGAAAAGACTTGAAAACATTGTGACAAAAGGTGAAAATGCTTGTTTGAGCAAATTCTCCTTCTGTCATGATGTTTTCAAAGGGCGTCTGCTGCAGAGGCATAATAAAGCGTCTGTATGAAGGAAATGGTTAAATGTGTGCCTAACAATATGTAGCAGGATACAACATATGTATCGGTAAATGCTTTTTAAAGTCACATGTAGCAGGATACAACATATGTGTCGGTAAATGCTTTTTAAAGTCACATGTAGCAGGATACAACATATGTGTCGGTAAATGCTGTTTAAAGTCACATGTAGCAGTACACAACATATGTGTCGGTAAATGCTGTTTAAAGTCACATGTAGCAGTACACAACATATGTGTCGGTAAATGCTGTTTAAAGTCACATGTAGCAGTACACAACATATGTATCGGTAAATGCTGTTTAAAGTCACATGTAGCAGGATACAACATATGTATCGGTAAATGCTGTTTCAATTTACGTGTAGCAGGATAAGGGTATATACTTGTTAGACAAGAAAGCGAATGTTAACCTTGTAGTAGTCATTGTAATGTAGATTTTTACAGACAGAACGTAGAAAAGTGTTCAAGGTCAAATGTTTAGTTATGTATATGATGAAGTAGTATCCGTAGTGAAGGCATTAAAAGTTAAAAGCATATGAAGGACAACAATACAATTTAATAATTGGAACAATACCTGTTTGAAAGATAGATCTATTAGTAAAAAGAAAGATCGTTTATATTAGCATTTGATTTCCCAACCCCACAATATTTTCGAACTATGTTGCAGAGGCATTATTAGTCGCCGGGCAGAAGCCCGCGACTTCTATTTTTTATAGCTTTTCGGAAATCACATGGGAGGGCGGCTTATTATTAGAAAGAAACAAATCTAGATGATTTGAACATATTACAATTGTGGTTGTTTACGAACACTAATAAATGACACATCTAAAATGAAATAAATATTCCGATTTTTTAATGTTTGCAGTTTTTTTTATTTCACTCGCATTTAAGTTTTTTGTCTTATTTACGAAGACAAAAGTGGTCCCTTCAAGACGTGAACCAACACCCCCTAATGCAGACTCTTATGTGTCATCATTGAGGTCAATTTCGGATTCTCCTTTTAATAGCAATTTTAACTTACTAAATGTTGTTTTCATGTTCAAAGAGATGTCTTGATTTGTGTAGAATTCATTTAATAATGTTAATCCATGAATATCTAAAGTAGGAACTGTTTCTAAGCTAAATATAGACCCTATTCTGTTGTGTAGTTTCGTGACCTTTAACATCGATTTTCGCGCATGCGCATTTCGATATGAAAAAGCGAGTGATATTATTTTATTTTAGACAAGTACAGGACGAATGTTTGACGCAAAGCGTCAAAGAGAAGCCGCAATATTTCGTTGTACATGTAGAAATAAGAAAAAAAGAACATTTTTAAATCCACAAACAATAGAACAATTTAAACTGTAGACGGTAATGCTGATATATTTCTCCTTTTGAATACTTTTGTTTTCTTCAAATTACCTCCCTTTAAAGCAATACCAGGATATTTACCTTGTGATTCGAATAAGATTGACAAACATTGACATTATGTGAATGAATACTATTATTTAAATAAGTAACAACAGCAAAATTAAATTTAAGCCAGATAAATGTGTACACATTTCGTTAATTTTTTATAGATACCCTAATGTATAGGTATGTATATAAAATTTATAAGCAAATGTTTTCATTACTGCGTTCCTAATGATTGAATAGACTAAGGAAAGTCAAGAATACATAAATAAATCAATGCAGTCTTTTCCGGCGACACTGATGCCTTGCATCAACTTTCTCTTGTACATGTATGTTATAACCTTTACCGACATTCAATAAGTCAACTGTAGACTACAGTAGACGACTTGGAAAAAATATCGATGGGGAAAATGAGAAATCTCTCTAAATGAAAGTTCAAGTTTAGAAAGCTTCTTGCAAAAGGAGAAATAGCTCAATTTCTGCAGATGGGTCAAAACGCATCTACATAGGGGAAATGGTGAACATAATGATTATTACTGCTTATATTATTCTTGATTAGAAATTACGCATAATTCATTATCCGTTTCCTTGTTCTTAACAGTGTATACGTATTATGTCATACCGGCTGAGTAAAAGAGCATTAAATAAACTGTTTGACTTGAAAAAAAATCTAGGAAAATAATCTTGCTTTTTACAAAAAGTATTATGTTACATTCTGTTCCCCATTTATATCGAACTGCTACAGTCTCCTGACATATAGGTCAGTACACACTTATTATGTTTACGTAAACTGACATTGTTGTGTATTCAATTCAGTTAAGACATGCTAAACCATAGTGTTACAAAAGTTACCATTGTGTTACAAAAGTCACCATAGTGTTACAAAAGTTACCATAGTGTTACAAAAGTTAGCATAGTGTTACAAAAGTTACAATAGTGTTACACAAGTTACCATAGTGTATCAAAGGTTACGTTATTGTTACAAAAGCAACCATAGTGTTACCATTTTGTTACAAAAGTGACCACAGTGTTACAAACGTTACCATAGTGTTACACAAGTTACCATAGTGTATCAAAGGTAACGATATTGTTACAAAAGCAACCATAGTATTACCACTTTGTTACAAAAGTTTCCATAAAAATTACCATATTGTTATAAAAGTAAACATAGTGTTACAAACGTAACCATATTGTTACAAATAATACCATATTATTACAATAATTACCATAGTGTTACACAATTAACCGCTTAACCCTTTCCCACTCGCAGAAAACTTTGAACACATCTGCAGCAGACAGTTTTGATGGAAGGGCGAAAATAGTTCATTAAGAGCAATCACTTATTTTGCCACAGTGTTTTCATCTATAGGGACTTCACATAAATGGTTTCTATGTCATTTGCTAAAGAATTGTGGGAAAGAGTTTAACGATTGTTTATATAGTATATACAGATTCGGTTGAGTAATGGTATCTGTGATAAATGATGCCATAGACAAGTTATCTCCTCTTAGAAAGCTCTTGTACCGCAAGATGTGTGGTCTGAACGAATGTCTTATCGTCTAGCCTCCCATGTCAGCATGCTAAAAACATCGACTTATATTGGAAAGTATTCATATTATTTAAGGTTCACACGGTGATCCTGCTGAACATAGAAATTATCTATGTTACAGGAAATAAACATTTATTGAAATGTTTGCAAGGAGATCCTGCTTAAAATAGGAAGGACCTCGCTTAAAAGGCAACTAGTGCAATTCTAGTGAGTCTAAAACATCTATACGGAAAACTTGAAATATGAATTATGTGCGAACACTTTGTAAGGACATTTTGATATTGGCTGGATTTTGAACTTACTGCGACTCGAAGCTAGATCAGGACATCGGTTGAAAAATCCAGCTGGATGGCTAAACTTTTTTAGTGCAACTCGAAACCAGTGTTGGTCATGTAAAGGAACCGGCTAAACTCTCTAACTCAAACAGGACGGATGCAAAGTAAGGAAATCCAACCTCCGGATGGGCAGAGCGGGCGGCTGTTCTTACTCGGTGGATCGGGATCTAATGCAACACTAAATCAGTACGGGGCGCTTGCACTTGGCATGCATCAATAGGCCGCCCGATACATCTATCTCCAATGATATGCATACGAGATCAAAGATGGGAACCACTCCGTCGGCCTAAATCCGGCTGTCGAAACGCGGCAGAATGGCGACTCGTGCGACTTGAAGCCAGTGTCTGGCTTTTCCCCCCTGACATGTGCCGGTCAGCCGGCTTATGTATAAACAGCCGAATTTGGGCTGTATACTTGTCCAAAATCGTGACCTTGGCTGGACATGACAGCCGGCTGTAATAATACGGCTAAACTCCATCTAATGTGACTCGGAGCCAGAGTTGGGCAATTTCACTTGAAACATGTAAAGTTTCCGGTTAAAACATGTAAGCCCAAATCCGGATAATTTTTGCAGCCGGGTGCCGAAACATGGCATAATGTTGTCTAGTATGACTTAATGCTAGTGTTTCTTTAGCCTTCAACTGACACGTGCCGGAGAGCCTGTAGCTCGAGCAATATAAAGCCGAAATCGGTCTGAAGACTTGGCCACAATCGCAAATTCAGCTGGACAGTGCAGCCGGCTGCCACGATCCGGCTCAACTCCTTCTAGTGTGACTCGGAGCCAGAGTTATGCACGTCCATCTAACACATGACAGGTTGTCGGCTAAACCCTCTAACAAAAGGTACGCCAAATCGAGGATTCAAGCCACTAAATAAATCGAAATCCTTACTCCGACTGGACATATATCGAGTTTAGCCGGAGAGTACCAGTCGAATGGCATGTCCAGTTTTAGTTGCGATTTTGGGAAAGTCTCTAGCCCAACGCTGGCCGTATATTACTTGGGTTATAGACTGAACACTGGCATCAAGTTGCACTAGTCACAATTTTGCCGTGTTTCGGCACCCGGCTACAAAAACCAGCTGGATTTGGGCCGACAGAGTGGCTCTTACCTTCAATTTGGTGTGCTTAATATTCCACATAGATGCCATGTCCAGTTGTCTTTAGCTCGACTCCGGCTGTACATTACTTGGGTTACAAACTTTAGTCGGCCGTCTGGCATGTGTCAGCGCCAAACATTGACCTCAAGTCTGAAAAGTTGCCATTCCGCCGCGTTTCGACTGCCGGCTGTTAAGTCCAGCCGGTGCTTGGCGGACATAGTGACTCCCGAACTCGCTTAAGATGGATTGGGCGACCAATTGATGCATGCCAAGTGCAAGCGCTCCAAACTGACTTCATGTTGCATTCCCGATAAGCCGAGTCGCATAATGTCCAGCTGAAGTTGCGATTTTGGGCAAGTCTATTGCTCAAGTCCGGCTGTATATTTAACACGGCACGTTTCAAGGGACAACATTATGACTGTCCTGCTCGAGTTAGAGAGTTAAGCCGACAAACAGACCTGACTAATACTCCAGTCGAAATCTCCAGCTAAGATTAATGCTTGCACATTATTCAAATGGTTCACTCTTGTCCGTATAGACAGATCAGGCTCGGCAGAATTATCAGAACAACGACTTCTCATATTAATATATATCGTAAGCAGTTTTAAAACAATGAGTGGCCTCGATATGGTGTGCCTATTGTTAGCGAGTTTAGCCGGCAACCTGGCATATGTCCGGTGGAAATGCCCAACTTTGGCTCCGAGTCGCACTAGATCGATATAAGTCCTGGCTGCCTATCCAGCTGAAGTTTCTATTTTTGGCAAGTATACAGCCCAATTTCGGCTGTATTTTTCTCGAGTTACAGACTTTATCCGGTTCTCCGACCCGTGTTAGCTGAAGGCGCAGAACACTGGTATCAAGTCGCACTAGTCACCATTCTGCCGTGTTTCGGCACCCGGCTGCGAGAAAACCAGACGGATTTGGCTGACAGAGTGGCTTTTACCCTAGATTTGACGTGCTTAATGTTCCAGATAGATGGATCGGGAGACCCGTTGATGCATGCTAGGTGCAATCGCCTCATACTGAATTAATGTTGCATTATGTCCCGATTCGCCGATCTGCGGTAGCCGGCCGCCACTCCAAGCCGGATTTGAGATTTGCCATCAGATTCCCGACTTTGCACCCGTCCTCTTCGAGTAATAGAGTTTAGCCGGCAACCTGAAATATACCAAGTGGAAGGGTCCAACTCTGGCTCCGAGTTGCACTAGATGGAGCTTAGCCGGATTGTGTCAAACGGCTTTGATGTCAAGCTGTGGTTGCGAATAGGGCAACTATACAGCACAACTAAGTCTCTATAGAGTATAGCCTGCTGACCGGCACGTGTCAGGGGAAAGCGCCACACAGTTGCTTCAAGTCGCCGCAGTGGTCACCATTCTGCCACGTTTTGACAGAGTTAGGCTGACAGACTGGCTCCCTCCCTCGATCGAGTGGTCCATTGATGCATGCCATGTGCAAGCGCCCTATACTGACTTAGTGTTGCATTAGGGCCCGAATCGCAGAGTTGAGAAAGCCGGCCACTATGCCCACTCTGAATTTGGATTCGAGTCGCATTTAGAGAGTTTAGCCAGACCAACTCAGATTGCGTTTTACAACCGATGTCCGGTCGAGTCGCACTAGGTTCAAAATCCAGCCAAGATTAATATTTCCATACAACACGTTCACACATAATTCGTTGACTTTTACGGCTGATAAATAGAACTGGAGTTGTCGAAACTTCGGCTGTTCCGGTTGGTTGATTCTGTTCTCCCGATTTTCACCCGTCCTCTTTGAGTAAAGAGTTTAACATGTGTTGGCCCGACAGCATTGCCCCTGTCTGCTTTGAGTGTGCTTTCGTGCAAAGCCTATGATATAGACTAGTTGCCCGTTTAGAGAGGTTTCACAAAATTAAAGTACTAATATAAGTCAACAAATGTATTAAAATACACTTACAAATAAAGGTTTGAAAAGCATACACATAGATCATAATGCTTGACATTAACATTACTCAGCAAAGCTAGGATGCAATTAGTCTAGTTATTTTGTGATTTGCATATTTCGATGCGTGATCGGAAGTATTGTAGGCAATTGTCACATTCATAATCGAATCTTTTTAAGCAAGGAATTGTGTACAGTCTATCTTAATGACTAACAAAAAGGAAAAAAAAAAGAAGCTCTATGAAAATACATTTAGTATATCGATAGCAACGCGAAATTGATTGCTTAATTGGTAAAAGTATTGTAAAACTTTAACATAATTTAAATCTTTGAGGTTGATCTTGGAGAATTTGGTGATAGATGGTTTACCAAATTGGGTCGCGTTCTGACGCATGACCCCTTTTAAGTGACACGCTTTGTCTAAATTATGTATTGACTCAAATTTCTTTATTATACTTAAGGCTGACAGGTACATGCTACTCTTTTCCTGTTATATTTGTGTTAGCTTGAAAATTAATAACAAATTATAATAGAAGGCTGATTTTTTAGTATTGACATTGAAGTATTCATTTGATGTTCAATGACGTACATGCATCGTACAATACGCTTCCTCTATCTCACTTAAAAAGAATTATCACTGACAATAGTTCGTGAGACTGTAAAGTTCGAAAAATGCTATAGACCTTGTTATTGAATGGTACACTCGTCAGGAGTTACCTGCCACCACCATAGCATTATCGTGTCAGAGAGGGGCGCCCTTCTGACAACAGTGAGCGAGCATCACGTTTTAGAAACAACATTTTTAGTTGACTAAAATAGTTCAAGACTGCTTCATAGTGTTGATTTTGATCAAGTTGTATAAGTCTGTTGTAAAGCTAACGAAATCAATTACATGTACATATTAAACACTATTATGTATCAGTTTACTTTACAACGCCGGGTAGAGAGCCCAATCGCAATGTGCTAAAACATACTATGAATGAAAATATTCGATAATCAATTGTAATGTTTTGTTCTGTCCAATCAAAAGTCGGTACATTTATAACAGGCAAGTATCCTGCTTGGTAGTATTTCACTTCGTTTGTTCAGTTGTGGTGTTTAATGAAAGGTGGTTCACCAGAAAATATACTGAAAAATAGCTTAAGAGCACCTTTAAAATAATATGCTTGAATTACCTTTTCCATTCGGAAATTTCAAGACAATGCTATTCTTGTCAGTATTTTTCATGGGTATGCTAGTATCACCTTTAAACGCACTTTTTCATATGGATAAATCCGATATGGGGATACTACTAGATGGACATCTCATTCTGGAGTTGACAGACCGTGTGGAGTTAGCTCAGTGTGCTCGTCGTTGTAGCGACCTTACACATTGTTTATCATTCAACTTCGCGTACACTGAAAAGATATGCCAACTCAACTCAGTCACAAAATCTCAGGCGGATGTTTCACAAGTACTTACCAACGGTTCCTTTGTCTTCTTTGATATATCAACATGGTCTAAGGTAAGGAATTCTTTCATTTTTAATTGATTACGCCCTATTTAAATAATTTGATTAAGATTTTCTCTCAAAAAACGTGTATTCTAGAAAGAAGCAAAAGACTAACTGGAGGTCACTTATCGATTATGAGCCATTCAACAAGAAAACCACATCGACCCGGAGCAGCCTAAGCATGTCGCGCATGCGAACCCGGATAGACACTTTTCGCATTCGTTGGATTCATCTGTCATAGGAGTTATTACTCTATAGCTCTATCCCCCTAAGACGGAATGTGTTTACCTTGATTAGCCTGCGCATGCTGATACATTACATGGTCGATACATTACACAAAGACCATAATGGTTGCTTTATCGTGGAAAGGCTCAAACGTGTTTGGTTATACACCCTCTCTCCCGTAAAGCGCATTTTACCTAAGGTTTGCCAAATATTATTCAAATGCATCCATATATCATAATTTTGGATATAATATTATTTCACTAATATCACGGTAAACATAATTTTTGAACAAAGCTTCAACCTCGGTTATGGCATTTTGACTATAAAACCTAATGCTTTTACAGTGCGCACCTTACGTAAGATGGAGTAACCAAGAGGTATGAAACAGCAAAATAACTAAATAAATAGTACTTAGCACATGGCATGATACCATATTCATGGAGTCTATGAGCAGCGTCTTGCATTAAGATAATTGTATATGTTTATTAGCGTAAAAGTGGTGGGGCTAAATGTCCAGTCTTTTTTTCTTTGCAACAGGTGTATAGATGTATGGATATTGAAGACTATGTGCGACTGTAATAGAATGGACGGGTCGCCGTAGTCTTCACTATATACAGATGAATAAGACCCCGAAATCACTAGATGCAGCTAACATCTATCAAACTTGCCACTAGATATGAATAGAAACAAAACCACTACCCACGGAACGATTTTATTAAGGGAATACCCTTTCCAGCAATGCTTAACCCTTTCCCATATACAACAAATCCGTAGCAGACGTCTTTGAAAACAGCAGTATTAAAATATGGAATATCCCTATAAATGCAATTATAGTTAGTGAATACAATTGAAAACATTGTGGGAAAAGGTGAAATTTGTCACCATGAGCAAGTTTTCCTTATACCAAAATGTTCTCAAAGTCGTATGCTGAAGAGGCGTTATATTTGGGATAGGGTTAACTCACCTGTAATAATTAATCCGTGATACTAGCCATACGAAATATATTAATTGTTTGGTGTTTTACACCGTTTTTTAACGAATTCTCAGTTTAACACGGCGTGTCCTGGGTAAGTTACCATTACTTCTGTTCCATTTATCATGACACAAGTCAGTCAGTTGACTTACTAACCCCGCTACCTTGAGCAATAAGAAGGGCAGCCACTTCTACAAATCTTATAAAGTATTTGGTTTGACCAGGCTAGGGATGGAACCCGTGACCTCTCGCACCCGAGGCGGATTCTATACCACTACACCGTCGAGTTGGTCACGAAAGCAAAACTGTTTTTTCTTTAAGCTTGATGAAGCACCGTGTCAGGTTGTGTTCTTTATATTTGTATTGACGCATCTACAGATGCGTATATATTGCTGCTATGATTAAACATTTAATACATTGTCTGACTACGCATATTATTCTGGTATTTCACTGGTCGCTTATTAGGGAAGGGCAGATTTTCTCATGGCGTGGTCAAAGCCATGCAGATTATTCACTGATGAAATTTCCTGAGGTCGATTTACGTTTTATGTCGTTCAAATATTTCACCATTTTAACTATTTGTATAATGTACGACGTTAACACTACCACTAGAAACGCAATTTTAGATTGTTCGTGGTTTTATATGAGTTGAACATTCCTATAAAATAAAATCATCAAAGAAAACAATACGTTTTATTTTATAATCCTTTGATACGTTGAAAATTGTTCGACAATATAAAACATTTCAAAGAATATCAAGGGTCCCAAGTCCATGTAATTCATGAACCATATGTTTGAAATAAATTAACATTGATTGCTTAAAATCGTTAGGCAAATGACTTTTGTCATTCAGTATGGTTTAAATTGGTTTCAAACGGGTCGTTTGACATCGTTATTCAAAGGCTTGTTATGGAGAGCTAAAATTAATTATTCAAGAGGGCATTGTTCTATTTTATTCTTTTCAATTCATGTAGCATCCATTTAACTCTTACTTTATTGCCACGTAAATCAACAAGTTACAACCCTTAATGGTCACACTTTATAAACGTTTTACAGGTAGACATCCGATATCATTGAAAATAGTTACATCAAGACTTTAAAATAATCGGTGACCATGTACTCTGCGAGTGAGAATTAAGCCCGCGAAGATAGTTACCGTCATTTTAAATTGATATCGGGCATGGACGAAATTGGGCTTTCACAACATACTCTACTGTAATGTTTAAACAAGGTCAAAATACTAACAATACTCAAATACAACATTTCCAGTGCATGTTATACATATTTACAATGAATTTAAATCTAATGTTGAAGGCATACACACATTTATATCCACATAAAGGTCTTTTAGGGACTAGTTCGCTCAGCACTGACGCGCCGTAATTTGACCTTTAATTGTATGCTTTTGTCCTTTCCATTTTTTTTTTTCAAAGGCGTACATATGCTGACATAAATGGAAAATAATGAATATAATCTCGCCATACAAAAAGGATATTGCGGCAATTCGTTTTATTGTCGGGATCCACCTCATGCCGCATATGTATTAGGTGCCAGTTTTTACTTTCATCAGAAATTACACCCAGCTCTATATCATAGCTAGACAAATTGCGAAACGTCATTGATACTGTATCAATACACAGACACTTTAGAGAATTGGCCGTTCCTATATGAACTAAGTCCTTTTTTTCGTATAACACTGACAATTTGTTAGAACTTTAAGACAAGCCACACAAGAATAAGTTATCAAACACAATTCTGCCATCTATTTATTACACGGCGCTTTTACGCCGTGATCTTAAACGCTGGCTTAAAATCTATGCCATGGAGGAGCACGTGATTTATTGTTCAGGCGGTTTTTTACAATTGTTTCCACGAAAAACGAATCGCAAGTTGAACCTGTCCTTTCGCTCGATAATGTTTGAAGTGTTACTAGAAAAACCGAAATACACAGATATGTTCCGAAATACACTTCAAATGCATTGTTTTTATGTTCCAGTGTTATATTTACTCATGTTATACAAGTGTTTGCTTGATAACATTATACAACTCTTGAACTGTTATTGGACTATATACGACTGCGTGGCCCGAGGTCAGCGGTTCAAATCCCGGTCAGTGCTTTAAGTGTCTCCCACTCAACTAGAGGTCAGGTCCTGGTTCTTTCCATGACACAGTGCCTCGCATGTACTGTTGCTATACACTGAGCACGTTCAAGAACAAAAGTGGTCTTTTCGGAAAGAGCTAAGGTATCGCACCCGGACTCCATTGTATCTAACTTATATGCATCTGTCAGATACCTGAACATGATATAGTGCACACTGTCGGGTATGCATATAGAAGCTAAACAACTTATGTTCAATCAGAGCAATTGGTGCCTATGATTACATTACATAGCAAAGCCGATTATAACTATATATTGTTCAGAATGGAGGTCAATATTCAAAAGAATGAATGCCATTATAATTATGAATTGAATTTCAGTGCTTATTATAAGCTGATGCTATGCTGCTACAAGTTTTTCGCTGAAAAAGAAAACTGTTTTTTTTGTTGGGATCACGTGATCGAATTCGCGCCATTTGACAGAGAGGGAGTCATATATTGTAACCTTGAAGGTCCAGATAAGATGTACATTTGCTATGCCGTGTACCTTTGCTGAGGAAGCAGCAATATTTGACTTGTAAATAAACCTTGTCACCGTGAACAATGTCAGTTGGTTACGCACTTCGAAACAATTATTTATTCGATGATGCATCAATATTCCTTTGTTGAGAAACTTAAAATAGACGACCCCGTATACATAATTTAAGATATAGTTGTTTAACACTGTCGGGTATGTGTGTGTGTGTGTATGTGTGTGTGTGTGTGTGTGTGTGTGTGTGTTTTTGTGTGTGTGTGTGTGTGTTTTATGTCTGTAATTTAAAGCATCACATGTAAATCAAGTATGTGTCTATCGAAGAATGGGTTAAAGATACCTCGTTGGTGATACTTTAGTTATTGGCAATGATAGAAAGTTGGGTGTCACTAGAAAGGTATTTCTGAAATATTGCTCTTCTGAGATATATTACAACAACATTATTCTCAACTAACTGATGACAGAAGGAAAACCTCGTTTTTTTTAATCTAGTAAATCTATTTCATATAGACACGGCATTGTATAGTCTACGTATGTCCGTAAATCATTCATTAAAAACGACTTCTCCCAATGACCCATTTGGCAGATAATTTGAACTTTTATCTTTGCATTTACCTCCTTAAAATGAAAAAGTTATGAAACTAGGGTAAGAACTGGCTCCAACCCGGGGACTTTTATATTATAAAATACACTTAAGAATTATTTTCTCTAACAGTGCAAGAGGTTGAAATTGTCATATTTGATATTAAATATTTCCTGGTGTCCCCAACCCAAGTTGTACAATGATGACTCTGGTGACAAAACTGACCACACCCGGATACATTTTGTTTTAATATATGTTAAAGATTACATATTTACAATACACTCATATCAGTGAAGAGATTTAAATAAAGAAGTATAAGGTGACACATAATAACAATTCAATTAGACACATGTTCATGCAAATGGGTTTTCTGATTTTAAATACCACAACTAGATAATTATCAGTGATCTTGTCCTAATGAAAGTTGGCATTCAATAATCGGACATGTTATTTAACAATCGAGAAGACGTGAAGGAATTATCCAAACCTTTTTGAAAATATAAAATCTGAACTTCATCGTAAACTGGACATACTGCAACTAAGTGAAATTATTCTTCAAAACCCTAGAATGTCAAGGTATGTGTTACACAATCTAAAAAAATAATCAATATGTTTGTGTCGGCCATTTTCTTCATTTAAACAGGGACGTAGCTAAGACTTCAATATCGTTTGTAACAAATGTTCCGTTAGTACGTTCATGTTCTTAAATATCGATCGCCTAGTCGTTTATTAGTAGACACAGTAAAGACCAGGAAACTCTCACAAAATTGTTACAAAAACTATAAAACTCTTCTCCTCTGAAGCAACCGGCTCGGTGGAGTAGCGGTAGAGCATCTGCCTCTAGTACGGTAGGTGGTGGGTTCGATCCCCGGTCGAGTCATACCAAAGACTTTAAAATGGTAGTAATGGCTGCCCTCCTTAGCTCTCAGGGTTGCATGGGTTAGCATTACGACTGGATGGCTGGTTTAAGGATAAATGAACCAAAAGTACTGGTATCTTACCAAGGAAACGTCATGATATAACTAAACAATTGTTGAAGGCAGTTTTAAACACCAAAACAATCGATCCGGTGAAGCAAAGAGATTATAGCTAGCTACAACAGATGGCTTTTAGCATTACACAGTAGTCCTCTACTAAAGTTGTACGTATTATGGCCCTGGGGTTAGAAATTGCCTTGTATTCTCTACATTGAAATAAATAGTGAAAACTTTAAAACCTATTTCTCTGAATCCAAAAGAGTAAGAGCTTCATTATTTGATTTTCAGCATGACATATATGTTCGCTAAAATATCTTAACAAATGGCCTTTGGGTTATATTGTATTGCATAAGTGAGTGTTTTAGTTTAAATTCTTTTCATACAATGCCATTGGGCTTAACAATCCCATTAATTAAATAATATGTAATAAACAACCAATCCCCTTCCATTGAAACAACATTAATAATATATGAAGCAATGCTGTGCCCGACCTGTCAAATGTCACCGTTATTTTCATGATTTAAAGTCTGTTGTTCGTAAATCGATCGTTTGTGAATGGAATCCTTTTGACCAGTGTTTAGGGTAACCATTTTGCTAAATGCTGACACACAGCGCTTCGTTGAATCGTCGTTTGTTATTTTGTATCGGACCAAACATGGGTCCAATCTGGCGAGGAGGAAGTTTGTGCCCTTTCTGTATATAATAGATTTTCATTTCTTTGTATTAGCATACCAGGTCCCTATGGGGACAGTAACATATAACATATAACGGTAACTCACATGGCCGCATGTTTAACGCTAGATATGTCATTCGTTCCTGAACTCCAAACAATAAGGCTTTTGAGGCGAAGAACTGCTAATTTATATTCTTTTAGATAAAGATGAAGTGGAAAAAGTGCTTGGCAAGCTGTGAATTGTAAAAAGAGATCTATAAGCAAATTTACACATACATTCATGTACCTCATTTTTAAACATTAAGATTGACTTTACAACCGATATAACAGATACTATAGGATTCATGAATTCATTTTGTTTAAAGGTCATCCAATCAAACACTCTCATGCAGTTACTTTTGAAAGAGAATTTTAGCTGGGAAGTTCCTCTACCATCGGTTATTTAAACAACATGGTTTGTATAATCATACTTGTCCCAAGTCGCGGTGGTCATATTGAAGTACCCTTAGGCAAATCACATTGCCTAGTCTAGTACTGGTTTGTGATCCATTTAGCATGACGCAAGCAACACGTTATGTAACTGACAAAGCAATATAGCCACCGTGGAAAATACAATTCGCCACCGAAAAGGAAGATGAAGATCCCATGAACAACGCATTCGATGCCACACATATCGTTGATGATAACCCAATAACTCAGAAGTATGTTTTGTAGGGAATTATTACGTTATAGCATGGTGTTACCTAGGTAACTTACCAGTATTACTGATTGATTTATCCTTATTACCCACAAAAGTCTGAGCGACAAGGACGGAAAACAATTACCGAATAGTCCTTTAATGATTCTTGTTAAAAAGGTTTAATTTTTATATTCAATGGAGAAGTTTGATTCCTGAAGCATCAACAAGTGGACAGATTGCTTAACTTTGAAATTATTCTGCTTTGAACACGCTGGTCTGATTCCAATATTATAAAGTAGTACCATTCCTCGGTGGACATATTCAAAATTGTTCAAACAATATTGATTGGTTAAAAAAAATGGCGCAAAAGTGTACAATTGTTCAATGAAGAGGTTTGGTTGCTGCAGCATCAAAAAGTTGACAAAATTATTAAGTGGAAAGATTCCTTGGTGGACCGCTTCAAGATTGTTCAAGTAATGTTGTTTAGTTGAAAAAAAGGCGCCAATGCAGCATCAGAACAACATGACAATTCTTACGAAAGTGTTTGTCTGATTTCAAGATATTTTTGTAGAAATGTTCATGTTGTTATCCTTAACAATCTGTTTAAGCCATATCGATTGGTAGAAAAAGCATAAACACCAGGCGGCCTCAGAAAAGGGATAAAATTATGTTTAAGCTTCAAAGGACATCTCCTCGTTACCTTCTGGACCAAATTGAACCAAGCGTCAAGGGGACTTTTCTTTGGTTGTCCTCTTGTCGAACGATTTATTTCAAACCTACATAGAACTTTGGTTTGCATTACAACTGTAAGATTATGCAAATCGTGTGTAAAGCGAACTTGCAACAGTAACATCCGCTCATTGTTTCATCTTTTATAAGGGCGGAAGATGAAGACATAACAGTGGATATGCCATAAACATTGTCTTTAACGTGTTATGATTCCAATATAGCGTTAAACTTAAAACCAGTTCCTGTAATGGATCTGTCTTTTTAGAACAGAGTAGCAGCAGTACTGATTACTCGGAGGAGCAATAAGAACTACTGCTGTGCTGTTTTATTTGATATCAAATCATAACAATGTTTTGTTTTCGTAATACTCATCTATTAACATTTTAGTAGAAATGAATACGTAAATGTATTAAGCAGTATTAACCAAAGCATCCCATGAAGGAGTCGATGACTCGGGAGTTATTTATGGGTCCTTTTCGAGTTCTAGTTATCGTGAGTTCACTGTACTTTATTTGGAGTCGATACTCTACTTACAGGCGTCCAAGTTTTCTTTTGAGACCCCCTCCCCCTCCAATTACACAATACCTGGTTTAACTTCTATAATTAGTCCATAAATTGGCCATATGCTATAATAATAAAAACCGTAAGGTTATAGTATGAGAACAAATTGGAAATCCTAATCAAGACCATGCTACTTTAAATACTATCTTTAGTATTATATACAAAGGCATTATTATAATGATATATGAACCATATAAAGAGGCTATTTAAAGTTACACGTGAGGGATTCCCCAAATTATTATTGCGCCCATTATTATTATAGTATATGGACAAAATAGAGAGACTATTTGAGTATCCTAAGGAAGTATTGTGGGATTTTCCGAAATGGACGCGTGTGCTCTTTTCCCTAAGGTTGTTCATGAGCAATTTTGTGTCATTTTCAATGATACATGAATAATTGGAAGGTTTATTTATTGAACTGTCGATTTAGTCGTATTCGAAGAGAACACAGGCATCGCCAATTTTGATCTTCCAACCTAGTTGAAAATAAATATCGTTTCCTTTTATGTTATTCAAAATATTTAGATTTCATTCGAAATCATCTTTGTAATGATGCAATGGCCTACTATTCATAAAATAAACAAATACAAATTATAAAAGGCAGGTATGAATACTAGTCCCAACACAATAATTTCCCATACAGATGCAATAACCTTCTTATTGTATAATTTTGATATTGGCTGTTTAAAATATGTCGTTTGGTATGTTCTAAACACTTCGAGCATTTGAAAATTAGCAATTGTTTTGATAAATTAACATTTACGATTTATCGCGCAATTATTTCTATTCCGATGGTTGCTAGAGTAGTGAAATATAAATTTACGAACCGTCATTTTTGTTTCCTATTTAGTTTCGACTGGAAATTGAATCGTCGACAAAATGATGTGTAACGTTATTTTTAACAGTGGATTCCATTGAGAACCCGTATATTATCTTATTCTGGCATGTTTACGTCGATATTTGTGTTCTATTGTACGATTTATATGCCCCCCTTTGACCTCGCAGTCAGTTCAGTAAAGCGAAAACACATATTCTATTCTGAATTGAAAAACTTCACATTGGAGGATGACAACAACTCATTTGAAGACCTACCTTTAAAACAATCATTTTTCTATTCATCCTAGCAGTTATGAATTCCGTCTTCAAGTTGTGTTCATGTGTAATTGAGCTATATTTATAAAAGATAGTCAACGACAATCAAAACAACTTTAAAGCGTATGTTCTTACACTCGCGCAATAGTATCGAGATACACATCACATTATTACGTCAGAAACTACGTGGGTATTGACAAAGACAGGTTACGCTATAAATAGACCAGATTGTTTTTTGTTTTTGTTTTAATACGTGTCGTCTATAAAAGTATACCAAACACTGTACTATGAAAAGTATAAACAAATGTCCAAAGACCTGTCGCAGGTCAAGTCTGTAGAAGGATTCAAGTCCCGTCTCCATTCAAACACAGCCTAAACCATCACAGATGCTTTTATTTCATTATTATTTGTAAATATGCCTAATTGGTGGTTTTTACCACTTTAATGGCGATTTTTGCCTGCGATGCACTAAGCCCTAGGTAGTAACAAAGTAGAAGTAGAAGTAAGCTGGTCTCTAAATCATCAAAGGTTGGATGAGAGCGATTTGTAACGTTACTTTATGAAAATTGTTCCGTCCTTAGCAGCACGTGAACATGATCTGAGTGCAATATCGATGCGTGCAATATTTAACCGTGCAATATCGGCGGATCCTTTTTCAAAATAGAAAATAGAAGGAAAAATATCAAAGTATACAATAGATTGATGTATATCTATATTTCGGATGGTTATTCTATTCCTGATGACGTTATAAAGCATTTTGCTATTCCCTAACCTAGTATTGTGTACCATTTTCACTTGTTATACAAACTATTTTTAGTCTGACATATTGTATAGGTATAAAGTGGCTAGTTTGCACAAACATTATTTAATAAAATTTAAATAGTTTTTTATCGTATTAAGTTTATAGAATAAGTATTCATTTTTTATCTATTTTACATAATTTTTAAAGACAAATTACATAATTTAAAATATATGACTGTTTTCCGAGCCGATATGAACTGTGCCAACTTGCTCCGTTCCGTTATGGGGCTAGGTATGCACAGGCAACGGGGTAAGTTGGAAGAAAACAGTTTAATTCTCAAACACATCAAACAATGATTAATGAAGACATTCTAAGATATTTCACACATCGCCTAGGCGGAGAATTTGTTAAAAGTAAATGTAGATGGTTTCACGCTCAGCGTACGACGGACGGTGACAATGAGCATACATGCTCACCATGAGCATTTCGGGCGTTTTTGAACTAATAAAACCTCAAGGCACAACTTGAACATATTAATGAATTAAAATTAACTAAAACTATCAACAACATTCGCTCTAATAAACAATAGACACGCCTCTTTGATCAATATAGTCCAATTCGTCAGTGTCGCAAACGTCCGGCAAGAGAGGTATTTCTATTTATCAAACATATGACCAATATTCGAGACGATTTAATCTGTGTAATCATGCCCTATTTTCGGGGTTAGAAGGCAAAGACAATGAGTTACGTTAGAACAAACAATATTTTGTTGAGTGATCGGGGTTTAACGTCGTAACCATCAACTCGTAGTCATATCACGGCCGCCTGTTCATATAATGTTCAACATTATATACAATAGCTTTCCATGTACTACCAGTGTATGTGCCATAATAACTACATGTAGTACTGAAAATGGGCTGTTGGACCTCAATGCTTAAGGAGATAATTCAAGGTGAAAAACGACTGTAAATTAGAAATTTATAACGGAGACGCTTCAAGTTTCGTTGCTATTGACAGTGTTCAACATATTCTCTATTTAAAGGTACTACTTTTAGACGAAAACGACACTCCAAGATGATTGTAAACGAAAGTTATACAGCATGCTACGGACATAAATATATTTGCTTTTTCAAATCTTTGTATATAAGGTCTAAAACGTAAAATCTTTGAAATAAACATATTTTTTAAAGGATTGACTAAACGGTGATGATTTTAAAATTCGTGATGTTTGCATGATTACTATATATTCGGAATTCGTTTCGCTGTCGTCTATTATGGCATACGGAAAATAATAATAAATATGTACATGCATTGTATGATATCCCCAATGTCATTCAATTTTAAATCCATGGTATGTGCATAACCGCTTTTTAATACCCGTTGTCGGGTTTGACTTTTTCAGAAAGATCATAGGTTATTGTGTGTTATATATCTGAACTAAAACACCTATACATGGTATTTTTTTACTTCATTGACATTTAGGAAAGTTTTGAAGACTGCCAGAATATGTCTTATCTTTCAATGATCCTATTCCGAGAATTTTCCGAACTAGCAATGTATGATGACCTCATTGAATGCCACGGTAAATATTATCAATTGCTAAATTACATAATTTAGGTAAAAAGATTATTCCATGAACTCGCCCTTAACACTGTATAATTCATTTATCATTGTCATGTAAAGCATTCAATTTTATTCTAAATGTCGTTTGATTTAACATGGAACCATTCTAGTTCTAGATGCATTTGAGAATAAAAGGAGCTCGGTACTACTTTAAACGATATGTCGTTTTGCCTGAAGTAATATAGAAAACATTCAAAATTAAAGATTCGATGAAAATTACCTGTATAATTGATATTTCAGTTCCTGCTTAATAACTGTGTCTCCAAACCGTGTAATGGAACCGAGCTCTGTGTTTCGACAGAAAAATCGTACATTTGTTTGAACACAGGTAAGAAGAGGTTACACTCCTAATAATTCAAGCTTTATCATTTAAAAAAAAGCATATTGTTTTGTAGTTATGAATACACACTAGATTCTAATTGGTATGATGGTCGTCATAATTCCAGACCTAGCTATAGTACATAGTAAGCGTACCAAGCGTCGGAAGTACCTGTTGTTTCTTGACTTAACTCTATATATAGAGGCCATTTCTGACGTCTCTGAAGCAAACTACAATGTTTAAAATATATTCTATTTATTTGTAGATATTTTAATTTGTTTGTTCAGATACTTTCAAAGTCGTCTGCTGCATACTTATTGTATATCGGAAAGAGTAAAGATTAGACATTTTTTTTTGTTCTTTTGATAGTTTTTTATAGTTCCTGTTACATACAAATGTGTTTCCAAGTTCATGTCACAAATAATTTTAATGCATACTTTCATAACACATAGCGTCTGTTTCTTTAATTGTATTCTTTACATTTTCAGAAAGGAAACCATTATTGACCATAATGAGTCAGCATAACTGGCTAAATAGTATATATTGTTTACTATACAATATATAATTGTGTGTCTGTTTTAGAAGTAAAATAACTTGAGTAATCTTATATACGACGGATGAAAAATGTAATAGAAACACTTTGCTCTCTGTGTTTGTTATTTGCTGTAAAAGAGACATTAACAAATGGAAGAATTATATTGTGTCCAGTTTACGTGTTAATTGTAGATATATCACATTTAATGGTTTACTGATCAATTTTGTTAAAATTCTCGGATTCGAAAATAGAAACTACATCCACGCGTCATTAACAAAATTCTATAAAGACTGAAAATGAACTGTTTTGGACAATATGTTTATATTTCGTAGATAGGCATTGAGTGTCTATCAACAATTATAATGTATTCAGCATTTACATCAAGTAAAGGAAGCGTTTTAATTAACAAAGTGTTGGAAATAAAAGGAGAAAATGTCACCATAAACTCCTTTCTCGTCACTTGTCAACTTCTAAGTTTCCAGATGTTTCACTTTTTGTCCACACTAGGTTTCTATGCAGGTGATTCTTAACCCTTTCCCACATACATACTCTGTCTTAAGTCTCTAAAGCAGACGAGGTTTGGAAACATTTTGGCACAATGAGCAATTTCCTCTTTTGTCACAATGATTCCAACCCTATGCTATATTCTCAATCATATGTATTTTACCTATTTCTGTCAGTGAGTTTTGAAAGTTGTCTCCTGCAGAATGCTTGTATATGGGAAAAGATTAACTACGGAATCCTGAAACGCGACAACTTGCCATTAGGCCTCTAACTCTGCCCTGAATATTTGACATTGACAAGTCGAAAGGTCGATGTTTTCACGTCGATATTATCGTGCAAATTTAAACTTATCGACCTACTCGAATAGTCGATATCATCGATGCTCCGACTTTGTCGAAATTAAGCCAGGGTAACAATGCTAGACTTCGGTTGATTTAAAACGGAAAACAACGCTAGACAAACGCGGGAAAGAACCCCCAAAAGACAACGGGTAACTACTTGCATGACTTCGACATATATCAGGGAAAACTACTTTAAGCGTGCACAACATTTAAAAGTTTTTTATTAAGGTCATAGAAGTAACGTGTTTTATATTCATAGCCACGCCGTAACCAATAGGTCTCTGGAATGTATATTATATCTTATAGACAACCAGTGTTTGAAAAATGCAGAGTCTCGGGAAAGAGGAGGCGGAGTTAAATCGGCACTTCGACTTTTCAAATATTCAACGTGAATTATATATAGGATAATCAAAAGCTTCTGTGAGCGCTTAATGTTGTTTTTTAAACTCTTCTATGCGTGCTAAAAGGCATTGTCTCTGAAATATATCGAAGCAATGAAAGAAGTGATCCATTTAGTTGATCAGCACATTTTATAGTGGTGTAACCCCATTTAGATCGTCCCTAGTCGACAAGTTGATATACAAACTTATAAAATTTAAAGAGTTATAGTTGTCGAGTTGACATTTAAGGTCGTTATCTTGCCACATATAATTTCTAGTTGTTGTGGTAAATTTCAGATCGACTTGTAGAAGTCCAATATTCAGGGCAACAAATCGAAATTAGATGCCAAATCTCGAGTTGACGCTTTGCTAACTCCGTCACATATTGTGAAGATAACCCTAACGTTTTTTACAGCTGAATCTAAATTACCATAACGGGTAACGTAGAGTGTTAAACTAAATGGTTTTCCTCTATATCGTCACAGATTGTCAGGACGCCCCTCCTAGTCTAGTTAACGGTGTCCCCATTCAACCCGGGTCTAACAGTATTGGTACTATCAGGAAATATGTATGTCCGAGCGGGCAGATGGCGATGGGAGATAACCAAATCACATGTCCAGGATTTAACTGGTCACCGCTTCCGTCGTTTACGTGTGAATATGGTATGAAATTTCATTATGTTTTACTTGCGCTGAACTGCAACGAGATTTAGCTGACTTTAGCGATTGATGTTTATGTTGAAAACATGATTCTGGTAGTTTGATTTCAGAAGAACAAGTGTATTGTTTCGCTGGGAAAACGTTATTAGGTTAATTTTTCTCAAACAATATTGTGTAATGAAACAAATACTTGTTTCTGATAGCTATCAATGAGTTGAAGTTTTTGATGGAGTTAAAATCAGATATGGACCAGATGTTTTCATGTAAGCCCGTAAGTTCTATGAGCACTTTGATTGTTATACGTGTAGTTACGTATGTAGGAATGTGAGATAAGGTTCGTTTGTATTCACCTTTGTAGTTTCCTCATAGAGAAGTGGAAATCCGAAAAGATATGCTTGTGATTGCGAAATAACTTCCTATCTTAGCACCAAGCTTTGAAGTGATACTAAGGGCTATGGGTGTTATGTCAAGGCTTGCCGAACGTCAAAATTG
Organism: Serripes groenlandicus; assembly: GCA_031761405.1. Classification (NCBI taxonomy): domain Eukaryota; kingdom Metazoa; phylum Mollusca; class Bivalvia; order Cardiida; family Cardiidae; genus Serripes; species Serripes groenlandicus. The sequence continues at coordinate 19,597,404 of JASEVX010000003.1, read as the reverse complement.
TTCAAGTTTGATAGTCTATTTTTTAGTAACAATATGACAGTATAACTACTCAACATTAAAAGAGTTTACTGTTAGTTTTGCCTTACCTTGTTGCCCTGTACGTTTGAACTAATTCACACAAGACTAAAGCAAACACTTGAAGGTTTTCGACCAGAATGAAAACTTGATATGCTATAGTTGAAGAACCAAGGGTTAATGGGATGCAATGAAAGGGTATATATCATGTTTTGCCCACGTCAAAGATGCTTATATCACGGGAAACACTTTCAAACGACACTTTTTTAAGTTTTTAAAGTTTTAGATCGAAAAACCTTGTTATAATGGCAGTATAATCTACCATACATTAACTTGCTGAAGTGCAACATCATTGTTTCCGTGTATTTGTGACAGACACAATTACTCCATTAGTCACCATAGGCTGAAAACAACCATTGTCGGTGTTTCGAACAAAACATACATGCTTTGCCGTCTCAGGCCTTAACCGTTCATCACAAAACCTCGACGATTTGGGTTCCTGTCCCATTGGCCAACACTAGTAATGATATTTAATCAAATACAATTTGTAAATTTCTTATAGCATGTCGTGCATGAACACTGTTGGTTTTACATGTGTTTGGTTAATAACCAGCGGCATTGTGTTGACTCAGTAAGCGTGTGTGTACTTTATATATACGCCGTTATTTTCAAATGTTAAAAGTATTCATCAGTCAAAAAATGTTTCATTCACTATAAGTAAACAATGAAGATGAAATGATTGCAATTTGTAAATTAGAATTAAACGTTTTTAAATGTGAATTTATTGCAGTGCGAAGCTGTACAATGCTGCAAACATGCGACGCCGGCTACACAAACGGGGAATACTGGCTTTATCCGAGTCCATATGAAACAACACCAGTTAAGATATTTTGTTATCGCATGGAGACAACAATACCGAAGGAATGTATAACGGGTACTATTATCAAATGGCTCTTCATGCAACGTCACAGCTGTATTATGTCTAACTTACATCTTAATTTTTAATGTATGTTTTATTATGTGCACCTGCCATGTTAGTATGTATAATTTACATGTTATTATGTCTAAATTATATGCTATTATGTCTAACGTACATGTTATTGTGTGTAACTGGCATGTTATTATGTTACATTGACATGTTATTATGTATCTTCGACATGCTATTATGTCTATCGTACACGTTATTATGTCTATCATATGTCTTTTATGTCATGTTACTATTTTGACTAACTGGCATGCTATTATGTCAAATCAATGTGTTTTAATGTCAAGTTTACTCGTTATTATGTCCATTAACATGTTATTACATCAAGTTAATGTTGCGTTATCTCTATTAGACGTCTTGTCAATTAAGCGTGTTATCTTGTTAGTGTTTCATGCTGTGATGTCGAATTATCGTGGTGTTGTTAACAGAAGGCGCAAAACTCCGCACGCACTGGCCAATGCGACGGAAATGGCAGAACTAGATTCAGTGTTACAGAAGACTTAAAAACATACAGCCAAGTTTAAAACAAAGCAGATATATTGATTTCTCTTTTTGCAACAATGATTTTTAAAAGCCTTCTGCTGCAGATTGGTCGAAATGCATCATATTGTTAAGAAGGTTTAAAATTAAAAATCTATGAGTAAGAGTATACCCCTCGCAATGAACACTTACTACTGGCTACTTTTTGCTAAATATGTTTACACATCGTCTTCTGTAGATGCTTCAAAATACACCAGCATGTAAGAAAGGGCTATGTATTGATCTTACATTGACACTTTAAACCTTTCCAACATAAGTCAAAGCAAATATATGGATTTATTTTTTAAACCAAAGTTTAATAATTGAAACATTGTGACAGCATTATAAGCACTTTCTCCATTTCCCCTTAATTTTTTCAAACGTCGACTGCTGCGGGGAGATCAAAATACATCTGTACAAGGCAAATGGTTAAAATAGAAATCATATTATTTTGATAAAGTCACTGCTCCTATATGCATGTTCATCTCAACAAAAAAAGATTGTCTGCTGCAGAACGTGTTAGATGCAGAATTATATACAAATTACCTTTATAAATATTCAACCATTGCTCTGCGAACGGAACCTAAATATAATTATTACACATATTGAAATAGACCTCCTTTGGTAATTATTGGGGCATGTAAGAGTTTCGCGCCTTTTCAATAACAACACGATACTTTGTCATAACAACATGCCAGTTAGACAAGATAACATGTGTTATTGACAAGACGTCTAATGGACATAATGCCAGGTTAACTAGAAATAATATCATGTCGGTTGGACATAATAACATATTAATTGGACATACTGTCAATAAGACATAACAACATACTAGATAGACATAATAGCATACCAGTTATACATAAAATAATGTCATTAACACATAATAACATTAAAGTTAAACATAGTCAGACATGATTATATATCAGTTACACAAAATGGCATATTAGTTAAACCTAATAACATGTATGTTGGACATGATAATATGTCAGTTTCACATAACAACATAACATATCACAACATAAGACAGCTGTGGCGTTCTATAGCCCTTTCTCTGTTAAAACTTTCAATCATAATTGTTTAAAAAAGACTTGTCTGTCGAAACCCAAGGTTCTTGACATCATGAAGTTTGGAGCGTTAACAACAGTGGTTTTCTAAATGTTTACATCATGGAGTCAATAACCGCGGGTGCCCGACGATACTTAAAATGGATGTTCTTGAAACAGGTTTAAACAGGTTTAAGTTATGAAGACAAATATCGTTGGACCTTCCATATTTGTTAGCATCCTAAATTCGTGACGTCACTATTCTCGCTCTATTTTCGCGTGACTTTGTCCTGGCAGCCGATCTAGAACTGGCAAATTATTTCTAAGCTGTCAAACTACTTGCTGACATATTGCAACATCAAAATGCGTTTCAAACAGGTTTGTTATGTATTATCATGTGAAGAGTTACCTAAACAACCTTAATTTTTATATATCACAATTAAGGAACAGTTTAAACACACAAAAATAAGACAAATCTGAAGTAAATTTACCGTGAAAAGGGTCCAATGTTTGTTGACAATATGGCAGCCAAGGTGTTTATGCATAGAGATGTAAATGACTAAAAAATGTAAACTAGATACCTATTAAAAATATAGCATAATCTTTCAATCTGTATTGATCTTTGTAATGATATCAATATAAAATGTTTATGAATCAATAGGTGCTCAATTCTGTCTTGGAAAGGTGTTGCTTAGAAGTAAAATTAATTAAATATGTTAGTAATACACATGAACAATAGAATCGTATAGAATATTGAATAAAATATACCACACACATATACGAAGCAATTTGAAGAAATAATAACAATAAAAATGTTTTTTTTAGAAATAAATATATTTAAAATCAAATGTTATGTATTTAATTGTTTTAAAATAAGATTATCAATGATCAAGTGTCATTAAATACCTGGCACAAGCCAGCATTGTTAAAACAGAAATCATTATTAGTTTTAAGGTAAAACTAGTAAAGGCTAATGTCAAGTACAGGCAGTATTTCCCATCATCCCTTACTTATGCATACTTTGCTGTCAAGGATATGAACTTGTCTGTCTCAGAAGACTCCAAGAGGTACCAAATACCCATGAAGACCCTTCATGACAGAGTCCTGGGTAAGATTGATATAGATACAGTCATATCCGGAAGAGCACCTGTGCTTTCTCTTGAAGAGGAAGCTAAACTTGTAAGACATCTACACGAAGTTACCAAGCTTGGATATGTGTACAGTCGACAAGAGCTTGTTGATATTGCCAGTGTCTATGCGTTTGAACTTGGGAAACGTTCTAAGGACAAACCATTTACTTTAAATTGGTTTAGGAAATATTCTGCAAGATGGCCAGAAACAAAAATGTTGGAACCACGTGCCCTGGATATATATCGTGCCAAGTCCGCGACCAGTGAGGCAGTCGGAACATATTTTGATAATTTGGAGAAGATTCAGACCAAATGTGACTTGAAAGATATAAACCCCATCTGAATTTTAATGTCGATGAAAAGGGCATTACCCAAGACCATAAACCACCATAAATTGTTGCTGGTAGGGATTATCATCATACTGCTGTCACTGCAGGGCGGTCCAAAACAACAACAATTTTAGGTTGTGAAAGTGCTGGGGGAGTCGCTGTGCCCCCTTTCTTTGTGTTTTCAGGGAAGCGTATGCTACCATGTCTTATGAATGCAGCTACCACACATCAGAAACTGGATGGTCCAACTCTAAGGTATTTTGTAAATATCTTCAGGAACATTTCATAAAGTTTGTACCGCAACTTGAGCCAGGCCAGCATCTGCTGCTTCTGTTGGATAGACATAAGTCTCACATCTCAATTGGTTTGCTTCAGAGGGCTGAATTACAGAATATAATCCTTTTTATTCTCCCTGCCCATTCATCTCACATTTTACAGCCAATGGATGTTGCTTGTTATGGTCCATTCCAGAAGATGTACCACAATGTATGTCAGAAGTTGATGCGTACCACCTCCACTACAGTCACACGATATGACATTTGCCGCTTGGCATGTAAGGTATATTTGAGAGCACTTTCTCCAGAAAATCTTTTTTCGGCTTTCAGGAAAACAGGAATATCCCCATTTGACAGATCAGTCATAAGGAAAGAATGTACCATGCCATCTGAAGCCTTTCGTTCTTCTATAGCCCCTGAAAAACCAAAATACTATGTCACCTACTATTTTTTTTTGCCACAAGATTTAATGCTATTATAAGTGTAAAGAAGGAATGCATAAACACACAAAGAAATCACCTAGGAGGCATAGTGTCGGGTAAGCCAATCACTGAACAAGATATCAGTAATGTAGTCATTAAACATCAGTCAGAACACAGTTCCACAAACAAGTCAGCAGGAAAGAATGTTAAGTGTACTGGTAACTGTGGAAAATCAGCAAAACCCATATTAAAAAATAAGAAAAGAAAGATGGCAAAAGCAGCAAAAAACATACCTGGCCCATCATGTATCAATCTGATATCCCAAGCAACAACAGACGACAGTGACATAGAGATAACTGGTGATGAAAAATGTTGCGTATGTCAGAAATTTACACCTGTTGAAGTGAGAAATAGCGTTTCAGTTATTTTTACAAAATGGGTTCAGTGTTATGGTGTTAGCTGCTCACACTGAACCCATTTAAAGTTTTGTACCAAAATTAATGTTGTTAGGAGAGGGCATATATTTCTTTGTATTCACTCCCAGGTTGAAACAGAGGAATAAAAAACATTAACAAAGATTTGAAGTTGATTTACTAAAATCATTTTGTAAATATTTAATACAAATCAAATGTTTAAAATATATAAAATGTTGAACTGTTTTCGTTTTTCTACTTTTTTAATATTTTACCATATATTTGCACTATTAAAAAAAACAATATTTGTTTTTAATGTGGCCTATTTTGAGACGGCACATTCCAATATGATGACGTCACGAAATTGGGATAACAAAGATGGGTTATGACTAGTTGCACACATATGTATTCATGGTGATCTTTGTGTGGGAATTATTAGTTTTCAAAAGATTTGTTTGTTAGAAACTTGGAGGCAATAAAAATATCTCTCAGGTAAGACATGAACTTTTGTATCATTCATTAAGCCTTCTGCATGTTAAGTCTTTGAAGCCTTACACTCACGAATTACGGATACTCGAGGATATAATGTTATGTTCTTGCCTTTTGATATAAAATTAATCTGATTAGGTTTGAAAAGGTCGCCATTTATCAGTTCTCCAAACCAACATTGTCGAAAAAAATATCATAAGTAACATTAGAAACGTATGATATCCATATTACTTGAAAATATTGTCAGAGAAAATGTTTTTCTTCGAAAACGTCAAGATTCTCAAAACATTAGTTAAATTATACTATCGGTTTTCGTGATGCCTGTCATAGCTGGTTAAGTCTTGACGATCGATACGTAGATCTGCCTATATGCAAATAAGTTGCAGTATATCAGCCAATCAATACAATTAATATGCTAGTTTGGAGCACTCGATTGTTTAACGCGGTTTCTGCATCACAAACACAAAACATGTACGGAACATGTACCAGGTAGTGTTTAACGATTATTGTTGGTTTGTTTGTGGTCCTAAACGATGGGCATGGCTTAAAATACGATAGCGTATCTATGAATTATACGCTGTCTGTATAGCTTCCTTTATTCTTTAAGTTAATCAGTAAGAACTATTGGCAAGAAAGAAAGTGATACATGTGTTAATGGAACGTTTTTCTTAACATTAGGGAAACTTTTACAGAACTAGCATGTATAAATATCATGCTGAAGTTTCATGATGTATGAAGTTATATCTATCATTTGTAGAAATATAGCTAAGAATCGTACCCATGATTTCAATACGGACTGATATAACATGGAAATACATACTGGTAAACGTAAATCAACGATGTTTTGCGAACGTTGACATTTCTAATTATTTTCAGTCGAGGAATCTAAAAACTATGTTACGAATGGACATATTGACACCAATGCATCTATCCGTTTCTACAGGATTGGTGTAGATATACAGGTTAGTCGCTGATATGGTTTATTTTCATCATGCTAGATGTCATCTGAATTTAGCATCGTTTTTAACTTATTTTCTCTCCGTAAATCACAAAAATGACCGTTCAGTGCAATACCTACTTTATATGTCGACAGTGACGTTACTTTTGTTTTTGTATCGCTCTTTACGATTGAACCATTTAGAGGCTGCATTTCTAAAATAGACTTGTTGAGGTTTGCATTTAAAAGAGATCATAGTCAATTTTGTGAATATCGATATAAAAATGTTGAATTCGGAAGCTAATAGTATAGAGCCAATTAGAGACGCGGATTCGACGGATGGCCTTGCTTTATACTAATGGCACAAGCTTCACAAAATCGGTTCCAGAAGACAAATTTGTAATTATTATCCCGCTGCACGAGACTTTAAGACAGCAACTACTTACGGTCGCTGTAATACCCATCTTCACTAGCCAAGGCTACTTCGTACATTAGCATTCCCGTAAGTAATTATGGTCATGTAATGGGCAAATTGCCCTTGGCTTGCGAAGATGTAATACCCTACCTCTGCACTATTACCCAAATACGACGAATCCGCAACAGACGACCTGCTAGGCGAAAATATGTAAACACTTTATGAATGAATGTAAAATGATTGAATGTAGTTGAAGTCATTGTGCAAAGAGAGAAATTGGCCATCATGAACAATATCTCCTTTTTCCACAATGATTTCATAATTCGTCTAGTTTATAGGCGTCAGAATGATTCTACATGTGGGAAAGGGTTAACATTTTTGCGCGGATCATAGACGAAGATCTGTGCATTCTTATCTTCGTCTAGAGTATTCGCTCGTCACGTATCACTATGTTTTATCCATTTAATAGCCAAGACTTTATATTAACCATTTCCGCCATATAGACGCCTTCTAGTGCCACTGAAGCAGAATACGTTGGACAAACTTGTGACAATAGGAACATGAATATTATAAAAAACAATACGACCCAACACTCCTTTACCATTTCAGATTGGCCGAATGATTTAGTTTAGCACAAAAACATTTTATACCCTTAAATTTAAAATGCGAATAAGAATGGCTGGTACAAACTGAACCTTAAATAATCGAGGATAGAGCAAACATTTAACATTTTGCAAACTGTTTTCAAATTGTCAGAGTTTAATAACGAATTTTATCAAAAACTGTCATATCGCTTTAAAGTAAATTCGAAACATTACTAACGCAAATATACAGTGATTACATTCCCGAAATACTTTGAGATTCATAACTAGTAAACATCTCATAAACGAACCTTGTTTCTGAATTGAGTAATCGGATTGTCTCCATTTTGATCATGAATTTGCTTTCGACAAATAAGTTGATTGATTGATTTGGTTTTATGTCATATCACGGCGGACAGTTCACCTACTCATGTGTTTTCCGGCTTCCCCACACCAGTAATCAACACAAGAAACTTCCCAACCAACTTGCTGCTTTTCCACATAGACTGTTTTCCTATTGGTGGAAGACGAATGACGCTTATCGCATTGACTTATATGAAATGTCAGACAGAATGTTGACAGAGCTGGGATTCGAACGCACTAGCCATGGATTGACAGCCCGCGTCGCTAACAAGACTCGGCTTTCGACAAATAAGACAATAATGTTAAACATGAGGATGGATATTAATATAAAACATTATTCTATTTATCATGATTATAGACGATGATTGTCAATCGCTGGGACAAAACATTTACATCGCCAACAGGTAGTGCGTACTATTTACAATACCTTGGCTACGGAAGACTTACTAGTTGTTTGTGGCCATTCCCTGGTAATTTTCAAATCGATACAACTACTACTGGTCTGATTCTAGATCCAAAGGTAAGAAACATACAAGCCGCTTCAGGAACAAAAGGTGCCTTATAGCATGTACGGATATTGAAGAATCAGGTCAGACTCTGTCTACGTATAGTCTCTCCAGTGATTTAACTATCCGCTGACATTATAATGACACATACAAGTAGCATGTAACGAAAGCAAGATTTGAAGCAACCCTTATTCATAGATACTAAATACATTATTTAATAGACGTAGATTGTCACGAAACCTGGATTTGTCAAGCAAGCTTTACTCATAGATATATTATACATTATTTGATAGACGTAGATCGTAACAAAAAAAGAATTTATATCAACCTTTACTCATAGATATTTAAAAAAAATAATATACGTAGATCCTGACGAAAACTGGATTTGTAGCAACCTTTACTCATAACTATTAAATACATTACCTAATAGGCGTAGATCGTCACGAACACGGGATGGATTTGTAGCAACCTTTACGCATAGATATATTATACATTTTTTAAATAGGCGTATAAGGTAACGAAAACAGGATTTGCAGCAACCGTTACTTATAAATATTAAACACATTATTTGATAGATGTAGATCGTGACGATAACAGGATGGTTATGTAACAACCTTTACTCATAGCTGTGTTATAACTTATTTAATGGACGTAGATTGTAACGAAAACAGAATGTATAACAAGCTTTACTAATAGCTATAGTACACGTTAATGAAAAGACGTAGATCGTAACGAAAACAAGATGTGAAGCGAAGGTTACTCGTTGATAAACTATTTCATCAGATTCACATATAGTGATGAACCAGGACCTCTATTCAACTGATGATAACTTGACATTATACGTGAACATGTATTCAACAGTTATAGTTCCATAGGGAAATATAAATGTTTCACAATAAAATCTCTCATTTTTCATTAATATTTACAAAAACAACTTTGACAACATTTAGGTAAAAATATGCAAAACCTCTATAAACGTTCAATGTTCAAAGATGAGAAGTAGCTCATCATGATGACTTTCGTCCTTTGCAACAATGTTATCAGAATGTGTCTGCTGCAGGGAATAAACAGACCAGACAGCCTAGACACACAATCAGAAACGGGGACAAATTTACTTAATGTTGCATTAAACGGCCAAAATACTAGTAAACTCGAATTGAGTCACTTGAGGCGTAAACATGCCCTGTTGCAACTTAAACTCTTGGAAACATTACATAAAGTAGGATGATGTATATAACATCTGACGAAAAACTAGAATCGAAGCCGGCTTGTATTGCACATGCATCATTTATCTTATGCCAAATAGGGGGTACAATGAGCCGCCTTTTCGCCCCTGACGTGCCTTTAATGCCATCTACACATATTAAGGCGGATTCGTTCATCACATTTCCATACACACTCTCACCTCAAGACTACACTGATACGTGTGTTTCTACAAGGAAAAATGTACCATGCCATGCCTTTTCCTCTGTATTATATTATATTCGTAGTATTTGACCATGAGCAGTCACGAGTTGCCATTTCATTTAAAGATTAATATTTTTATGACCGATAATGATCCCTTTACCTCGTCCATCTATCGTGACGTTTGTGTTTACCGGATACATGTTTTCAGCCATTTTTAAACATTCGCGGATGAATACAAAAATAGTGATTTGGTCATGTTATATTACACACGTTACATGTAAAGAAATACATAATGGGTATATTAGAGTGGATACAAGCATTGTCATGTGTCATGTTATGTTTTGTTATATTATGACAATTTGAAATGTGATATTTCAGTTACAATGGAGAACTAAAGACGGTTATATAAACAATTTCTATAGAAGTGCTGGTGGTGAATTAATATCGGCAGCCTGTGGTGGATATGCAGGAATGTGTGTAATTTGTGAGGCGAATGGAGACATGATTCTTCATCTTAACCCAAACTACGGTTAGTTGTTAGTTGTAACCTCTAGTAGGTGGCATCGCCCAAACAGTATCCCACGTAAAGATAGAAAATACGATTTGATGATTGAATGCAATTTATATTCTGACCTCCGTAAAATATATATTTCTAAGTATTATTGGTCCAATCCTAGTAAGTATAAATTAAAACAACGTTTTAAATGCACTTATGTTTCTAAACTTAGAAATTTATGTACACATGTAATGAAAACTTTTCAATTAATATATGGTTTGTAATGATAATATGAAATGTACAAATAAGTTGTTAATATAAAAGTTGTGTTGTCTTTACATTTTATGTACTGATATCATTTTCATTTATTGATGTGAATGTGTCATACTTGTGTCTATATGCCCCTTGCCTATATTGGACATATTATATTATATTATGTTATGTTGTATTGTATTATATTTTATTATATTATATCTTGTTATATTGTTATATTAAATTGCATTGCATGGCAAGCGTGTAAGATATGATATTACGTTTCAACGACACCCTCCGTCTATGACGCGACATTTTACCTCTTTCGAATGTATGTACATGTACTTGTAAATTGGTAAATGTGCTCCACTTGATATGTCATTTGTAATGTTAATTTGTGTATTTTGTTTTTCTCACGGGTCATGTGGCCTATTGAATTTATATTTGAAATAAACTTCTATAATGGTTGTATACTGTGGAGTAAGGCCATGTTCAATGATCTTAAGATGGCCGCATCATAAGTTCAACAACTTATACGATTTGTTTTCACCGCATCTTCTTGTTTTGCCTCTGAAAAATGACTAGTTTTGTATGCCTTGTATTGGTTACATAGGAAGCAGGTATTCTCTATATAATGTGTAATACACGTCATATAATATGTCGATATGCAAACGTGATCTGATATATATCTACCAAAAGACTTTTGAACTCTGACAAAGTGTGAACTTTCCCATAATGCGAAAGTTCTCCTTTTGTCACAATATTTTCAAATCTATCCAATAATAATGCTATAATTGTTGAAATATTCCATATGTTTGCCTGTATGTATTCCTTACCCTCTTTCATACCTCCATATTAATGGTAAATATTATTTTCAAAATGTTGGAGAAACGGCAAGACATCAGTATAATCCTACAATGGTAAGAAATGTTAACGGATATCTTTGTTCATGCACATACCTCAGATCAGTCATATATTTACCTTACTTACTTCTGACTTATTTTAACCGTATTAAACATTGCCTCTGCTTAACTTGAAACACTGTTTTGAAAAGTGAAATAATTTCATTAAGAACCATAGAGATGTAAGCCGAGTTAAAAACGTATTATATACTAAATGATGTAAAACATTATGGTTTTTGATTTTATTATATATACCAGCACCTTTCCGGTGCACATACAAACAGATTGACATGCGCAAATCAAACACTAAAATTCCGTATTCGACTTGGTTAAATACGGTTAGAACAATACAAATCCATGTATTGATACATAACATAATATTACTGAAACATAATATTCCTTTTGTATTCTTATTTTTTATCTATTTTACAGTGGTTGCTGCCTCAGAAGCTACGATGCCATACTGTCCCTAAATGTTCATCCGACATGAGTTACGAACTATATATGATCCAGTGCATGTGAAAAGGTACAAGGCGGAGTTTGTAAACTGTATAGAACCAGATCAGCCTATATATCCGTACAATCTAATCAAGACCTACACTGTGCACATATTACTTACAATTGCGGGAAACAAGATTCTGTCAATGTCTGTGGATTCTGATAACAATGAGCAGGTCTTGATTGATTGATTTGGGTTCAACGCCGATTTCAACATGTTTTTAGTAATATCACGGCGGCCAGTTCACCTGTGTTTCCTGCCCTGTGTTCCATAGTAAACACAACGTAAACACGTTTTGTCTATAGAGCGGAACGAAACCTACCTGTATTATGCATGTACTCCCGTCAAACAGGTTTGGTTTACCGACTAATGCACGGATTATCGATAGGTTTCGCAAAACAGGTTTTGGGTTTGGTTACTATGGAACACAGGGCAGGCGTTACCACATCTGTACTAAACGCAAAAGCTTTTCCAAGTCGATGGCCGATTTTCCATATATACTGTAAGCCCAATGGTTGAAGAAGAATGACTCACGTCACAGAGTCTAGTGTCAATCATCGATTTTTTTTTGCCGAACTGTGGTTCGAATTTACAAGCCCTGTATTGCCAGCCCGCGTCGTTTCAGACTCATCTACCGGCGATGAGCTGACAAGATAATTTTAACCATAATTCTTCAGAAATGCCAACTTGTACATTTTCGCATGCACTGGTTCATATTTTCCCGACTCAATGAACCAGACGGATCACACTTCTTATATTTAAGCATCCCGACAATACAAGTAATTACCATACTAAGGGTTCGCTGCACAGTTTACTTCGTTTGAATTTGAGATATCATTTGTGTGTGGCTGTCATAGTGGAGTGCCCTTGGCCGACTTGGTTGGGTTTCCCAATGATCATGTAATTGCCATCGTGATATAACTGAAATAATGTCAAAAATGGCGTAAAGACAAATAAAGAAATAAAGACGTTGCGCACGGTATAACTCCCTACGTTTGTAACGTAAAAATCAGCGCAACACAGTCGCGTCGCGTTTGATATAATTTGTTTAATTTTTTATTCCGAATTGCTTATATGTATTTAAATGTCAACATTCTATTTCTTTATTTAGGTATTTTGGAATTTATAAAAGGAATATTGGAAGATTTGCATTTCACAAGAAATACCGCTAATCGCTACATATCATATATGATTATACGATATATATTTTTAGTTGATACACACGAACATACATCAAAACGGTGCGGCCGTAATAGGCAATATCTGGACTGACACTTGACAAAACAGCAATTTCAGAATTTTAATTTTTCAATAATGTCCAAATGTAAGGCTTCAGAAATTTGCAAAATATGCATACACAATTATATTTTTAAGTTTCAATGGACTTGGGCATTTTTTTCTGAAATAATCATTTGTCTGACAATAGATATGAGTTTCATTTTTGAAAATAAACCAAAACAATAAAATATTTTAATATAAGTTACTAAAAACTGGAGTCTGAAGTAATTATATGTTTTTAGACATATTGCATAACGTTTCAAATAACGAAAAGCAGTAAATTTTATCGTTTTTATTTTTTCTGAAACTCAGAAAAAAGAGTCGTTAACATTTTTGTTAGAAAATAACCAATTCAAACATTGTGTTACAACAAACTACATTAAATGAACCGATGTAATTCAGAAATATTAAGTTATTTATAGAATCAAGATTCAAGATTACTTTATCAGTAACGTTAACTTTACACAGTTTCTAGTTACATACATATGAATGATATAATATATAATTCAAAGATCATTTCAAGACAACTATGTGCACACTGTTGTTTCGACAAATACCTCAATATCGATCTCAATATCTTTTTCATGAAAGAAATTACAATATCTTTGCTCATAGTCAATCCTTTGCGAAGTAAATCGATCAGATTCTACTCTCAAATTGTAAGACGATAAGCGCAGTCTGACAAGATGCATGAATAGATTACTGGGTAAAACATTAAAATATTGTTCACAGTCAAACGTATTTTTAAGTAATTTATAGGTTCTCAGTGAACAGCTACTATTTAAAATAGATGACCATCTTTGTGTGCAAATGTCAATTAATCACTGTTTAACAATACGAGGAAATAATTTATAACTAATAATATATTGGTTTTCCCAAGATATTTTTTTTTTTTTGCCCAAGAATTGTTTGATATAATCGACTTATAATCACATTATCTGTTGCAATAACGTTGCACCAATATTTTTGTTATTATATAATATCTGGCTATGTATAATGTATATCTTCCAATCTCCCCATAGATACCCATAGAGCTTGTTGATTGCTTAACATGTAAAATTTGCTTTAAGAATTTAAGATGAACTCTCTCTATTTGATTATAGTTTGAAAAGCCTGTTATTTCACATCCATACTTTAATGTGGCTCCAACAAAGGAATAAAAAAGCTAACATAACGTATGTACTTTCATATTATATTTCCTTATATTTAACATTAAAAAATGTGGAATTGATACATACTAAGTTTCTAAGAAAGATCCTAAATGTTAAAAAATGTACTAATCTTGATGCCCTATATGGCGAGTTAGGTCGTTACCCTATGCATATCAAAAGAAAGATTTCAATTATGAAGTATTGGATCAAAATTCTAAATCAACCAGATCATTCCTTAATGAAACAAATCTATAACATGTTGCAGCTAGATTCAGATAATAATATCAATCACTTTAAACTTAATTGGGCACATAACGTTAAAAACATACTAGATGAAATCGGTATGACAAATATATGGATAGACCAAAATCCACAAACTATTGACTTCCGAACCATTAAGCAACGTATCATCGACATATACAAACAAAACTGGTATGCAAACATTAATAATTCAAGTAAGCTTGCTTCTTATTGTATGTTTAAACATGATTTTAACATTGAATTATATCTGTCATGTATAAACGTAAACAAATACCGAATATCTCTGACAAAGTTACGTTTATCATGTCACAATCTGGAAATTGAAACAGGCAGATATTTGAACATTCCTAGATCCGAGAGAATATGCACACACTGCAACATGAACGTCATTGAATCAGAATATCATTTCTTATTAGTGTGCCCAAAATATTATGAAATACGCAAGAGATATTTAAAAAAATATTATTGTCATTGGCCAAGTATACTTAAATTTAATGCATTAATGTCTTCAATTTCTACGAAAACTATAAATAGTTTATCAAAATATGTATTCGTTGCAATGAAACATAGAGAACGGTAACAATGCTGGATTATTACACCTAATGATGTGATGGTCCAGCTTTGATAACCGTTCTAATATCAAAGTTTTAACGAAATGTATACATCATACTTCTACAATAGAGCAATTTTAACAAGAACACTCATAATGTTAAATTATTGCAAATTCTTCTGGAAAATCCATTTCTCCGTTTGTACATTTTATAATTTCTTTATTTGCTATAAACATACTGTTTGTTGTTTTATGCAATAAAATATATTGAATTGAAAATATATTTAACATTAGAGCATTTAAGGCTTTAATTCATTTACCTACACTAAACTGGT